>CM010622.1:24435462-25035462 GCA_003430845.1 Xanthoceras sorbifolium | reverse complement strand
TGAATATGGTTTAGGTTTTACATGAAATGCATTAAAATTGGAGAGTAATGCAATCTTGCAACTATATTTAGAGTTTTTCGTGGACACACATGAGAGGTACCTACAGACAACCACTTCATTATGAATTTATAATTCAATATTATTTGGAACCCAACACATTAAGTCAAAATGGGATGATAAAATTACATAATTAGTAGTGTTTTACTTATTTTAATTACATTAAACATAAATAACAAATAAATAAATAAATTTAAAATTTCCACCGTTCATCTCATCGTTTTTACTATTTTTTTAAAAGTTTTTTTATTAATGAATATTAGTAATTTTATATATTGATTGAGGGTATTTTGGTTTTTTAAACAGTCAAATATGGTCAACCGTTAAATTGGATGGAGTTTGACTAACGACAATGAAGGTCTTTGTCAATAAACTCAAAGGTTGATTCCGTTTGTAGATGAACAAATATCAGGGACCTAGCTGTTATTTTTTCTTGTAAGAAATATTGTTATATATTATAATTGTTATAACTATTATGGACAAAGTTTTTAAATAATGTATTGTCTTTGTTTTGAAATACTTAAATTAGAATATTTGAAGTTAATTTTTAAAGTCATGTATACAAATTATTTCATAGTAGAGGACATCATAAAATTTCAAGAAAAAATGGAAAAGATAAGGGTGAAGAGAATAATAGACAAACTGGTGAAGAGAATTTTGAATATGTTTGATTTTGTAGAAAGAAGACATAGCTATGGTAGGTAGTACTAAATTTTTTTAAAGAAATAATTAATTAGAAATGATTTGGACATAAATTAAAATAGTGTTTGGTCGGCAGCCAATTAAGACCTAAACACATCTGATAACGATAATTAATTAAAAATAATCATACTTTATCACGTATAATTAAAAATGATCACTTCTTGGTTAACCTAACCAATTTTAGAACCATAGTTCGATTCTTAATATATTATAATCCAAAGCATAGGTTAGTCAAATAATTGTTGGTAAATTATTCTGAAAAAAACTATAAAATATAATGCAATTAGTCTTTCACTTTGTCTGTTGTCTTTAGACTTGTGTGTCCTTTCATGTGTTGTCTATTTTTTTAGGTGAATCAATTATTATATATATAATTTAATGGTTTTAATTGTACTTTAGCTATTAATTAGTTAGTCAAACTAACATTAATTTTGTTAATGGTTTGACAAATTATAGAAAGATTTGTGTTCTTTTTTATAAATGCCTAATTTCAAAAAATTAAATTAATAATAATAACAGCTCCTATAAAGAAAATTTAAAAAGAAGTTGAGAGTAATTGATGAAAGTGAAGTAGTACATATTTTCCATATTTACAATCTCATTAACACTGCATCACCTCAAATTCTATTATTTTGTAATTTTGATGAAGTTAGGGTTATCAAAATTGTGCTAACATGTGTCCGAAGATCGGATAAAAGATAAAAAAATATATATATTTATTATTTGTAAAATTGACAAATTATATTTTCATATTTTGAATAAAAAATATCTTTAATATGTATTCTAAAAAGTATTATATTAGGAGAGTTAAATAGCTAGAAACACGATCTATAAAAACAACACAAATTAGTTTTACTAATTTCTATATTTAAACTTAATTTTTAAAGTCTTGTATAAAAAATATTTCAGAATCTGCGAAATTAAATTATATCAAGAAAATTGGAAAAGACAAAGGGAGAAGAGAACATATTCGGATGCGTTTAGCCTTACAGAAAGAAGACACATCAATGGTAGGTAGATTTAAATAAATTTTAAATAAAAAATGATGAATTATCACATATAATTAAAAATGACCAATTAATTAATATAATATTTTGGTATTAGTTGTAGTTGTTTTGTCTTTTGACTGCAGAGACAACATGGAGAGCAACAAGGAAAGTGCCACAAGCCAAGAGAGAAGACAGAGGTTGAACAATTTTATATTTATATATATAAATATATTATAATCAAATTGGTGAAGGCAGAGTAATGTGCATCATGGGATATATAGTTTTTTTTTTCTTCTTTCAATGTTCTTGCAATCAATATTTCACTCTGTTTGTTCTCTAAACTTCAATTTTCACAATACTAAATTTACAATTAAATATTCACAATCAATTTTCACTTTGTTATCTCTGAACTTCCATCCTCTGTCTCTGTGTGTACTTCCAAGTAATTTTGGCATATTTACTATCCAAGTGATTGTTCTCCTTTGTTTCCCAAGTGATTCAGGCTATGATTAACGATCAAATTAATCTCCAAGTAAGTTGTTATTTTCGCATATTTATAATCATATTGTTCTTTCATTTTCAATTTTCATTGTTTTGCTGTTAGCTTGATCATCTGCTCCCTGTAGTTTCCCTTTTCGTATGTTCTTTGATGCATTTTCATTATTTGTTAGTTTGATCTGCAAAAGAGGTTCCACAAATGGCCGAAATTGGTATTTCTGTTGCTGCAAAAATTGCCGAATACGCGGTTGATCCCATAGCACGTCAAGTCGGTTACATGTGGAACTACAAGACCAACTTTGACAATCTGGACAAACAAGTCAAGAAGCTCCAGAGCAGAAGAGACATGGTGCAACATAAGGTTGATGAAGCAACCAGAAACGGTGAAAAGATTGAACAACATGTTGTGAATTGGCTGGACAACGTTAAGAAGATGATTGATGAGTCGACGGAGATTGTTACCGATAATAATCAAGCAAACATGCGATGCTTCAAGAGCTGGTGTCCTGATTTGAAGAAGCGCTATCGACACAGCAAGAAAGCAGCAGTCAAGGCCAAGGATGTCTCTCAACTGGAGGAACAAGCTGGGAAATTTGATAAAGTTTCCTACCGTATCGTTCCAAAGGAGACATGGCATCCATCTGGCAAGCCTTTTGAAGACTTTGAATCACGTACGTCCACTTTGACGAACGTAATAACTGCATTGAGTAAACCTGATGTCCACATGGTTGGGGTCCATGGAATGGGCGGCATCGGCAAGACCACGCTGGCGAAGGAAGTTGGTAGAAAAGCTGAGGAAAACAAGCTATTCCATGCTGTAGTTTTTGTAGAAGTATCAGAGGCACCAGAGATAAGGGATATTCAAGGAGTGATCGCTAATAAGTTGGGTTTGGAATTCCGTGAGAAGACTGAATCTGGAAGAGCGAATGCACTACGTGAACGATTGAAGAAGGAGACAAAAATCCTTTTAATTTTAGATAACATTTGGGAGAGTCTTGACTTGGAGAAAGTAGGAATTCCTTTCAATGATGATCATAGAGGATGCAAGTTATTGTTGACCGCACGAAATGAACACCTATTGTCGAATGAAATGGGTTGTGAAAATAATTTCCCTCTTGGTATTTTAGATGAAAATGAAGCCTGGAACTTGTTTAAGAAAATAGCAGGTTCTTGTGTAGAGAGTCATGATTTGCAGTTTTTAGCCTTTGATGTGGCTAAAGAATGTGGAGGTTTGCCTATAGCTATTGTTACAGTAGCAGAGGCATTAAAAAATAAAAAAGAATGTGAATGGAAAACTGCGCTGCATGAACTACAGCATCCTGCCTTCGAAAGCTTGGAGGGATCTGTGGCTACAAAGGCATATTCATGTTTAAAGTTGAGTTACAATCACTTAGAATCTCAGGAACTCAAGTCAACATTTTTGCTTTGCTGTACAATGCTATTGACCTCTAATGCTTCCATTGAAGATTTGATGAGATATGGAATGGGTTTGCGCTTATTTAATACAATCAATTCAATGGAAGCAGCATGGAATAGAGTAAATACATTGATTCAAAAGCTCGAGAAATCTAATTTGTTGCTTGACGCTCTCGAGGATGAAAGATTTTCTATGCATGATGTGGTTCGTGATGTTGGTAGATCAATTGCCATAAAAGATCAGCATATGTTCATCGTCAAAGACGACATGGCTTTGCGAAATTTGGCAGAAAAAAATCCATTGGAAAATTGCACTTCAATTACATTACTTGATATTGTTGAGTTTCCTGGGGAGTTGGATTGTCCACATCTAACCTTTTTCTATATGAAATCGAAGACTAGCGTCTCTAAAATCGCTAGTAACTTTTTCAAGGGGATGCCAAAGCTTGAAGTTCTACATTTGATAAAAAAACTTCGAACTTTGTCTCTAAATTGGTGCTACTTGGGAGACATGGCTGGTATCAAAGAGACAGAGAATCTTGAAATTCTTGTCCTTGCTTCTGATATGAAGCAGTTGCCCGAAGAAATAAGTCAATTAAGTCGACTAAAAGTGTTAGATTTGAGGAAGTGTTTTGATTTAAAGGTTATTCCACCAGGTACCATATCAAAGTCAACTCAATTAGAAGAATTGTATTTGCCTTCTTGGTTTGATGCTAGCCTTGGTGAGTTGGAGAATCTGTCTCAACTGACGGCTTTGCAAATATACATTCCACATGCTAAAATTGTACCAAAAGGCTTGTTCTCTCAAAAGCTCCAAAGGTATAAACTGTTTATAGGAGTTAACCAATTGGAGTGCCGTAGTCCGTACAAGACTCCGAGATCATTGATACTCAAATATGATTACGCTAACATTTGTGCGGAAGCTGGAGTTTTTGTCAAGCAATTGAAGGGAATTGAAGATTTGCAGTTAATTGGAAAGCAGGGTGTCAAGAACGTCCTTCATGAATTAAGCAGAGATGGTTTTCCAAAGTTGAAGCATTTTTATGTCAAAGACAATCCTGACCTTGTAGATATTGTCGACTTTTCAAAACAATCGGAACCTTTGGTTGCTTTTCCCCACCTACAGACATTGAACCTTTGGGATTTGAATAGCTTGGAGAATATATGTCGCGGTCAACTGACCCCCAACTCATTTTGTCAATTGAGAACCATAACAGTATCTGATTGTGTAAAATTGAAGAACATCTTTTCTTCCTCCATTTTCAGACACCTTTCACAACTTCAAGAAATTAAAGTGGCTGACTGTAAGAATGTGGAAGAGATCTTCAGCATCGGTAGGGAAAATAGAGTGGTCGCTTTGGACAAATTACACTCCTTATCTCTAATCCGCTTACAAAAGCTAAGAAGTTTCTGCAATGAAGAGGAAGTGGGTTCCACATCTGATCAAGAAAGACATATGCTTGACAATCCCATGCCATATTTTGATGGAAAGGTATGTATTGTTTATGCTTTCTGTTTTCTTTTTCTTTGTATGTGTGGGGATGAAGCGTTCAAGTTTTTTAAATCTTTGAGTGTTAATAATTATGCTAATAGCTTTTTAATTATTTTAGTGATTTTGTTATTTAAAAAAAGTAAATGTTGGGTGGAAAATAAAAGCTTTGAACTCTGTTTTCTATATTTAATAAATCTGTTTTATAATTTTGTAGCCTCTCTTTTTATTGTTTTTGACAAGACACTTGATATAGTATACAATTTTGTTTGTAGGTTGAATTCCCCAACTTGAAGACCTTGCAAATTGATGCGATCAATTTTGAGGAGATATGGCACCATCAACTTCCACTAATGTCTTCTTGCTTCCAAAATTTAACAGATTTGATCATCTGGAACTGCTGTAATCTAAAATATGTATTTTCATCATCTACTATTGGAAGCTTTGTGCAACTGCAATTCCTATTTATAAGGGGCTGCAGAGAATTGAAAGAGATAGTAAGAAGTGATGATTTGGGAAATAATGTTGAACTTCCATCTTTGAATAAACTTTGGATCAAGGGATGCCATAAAATGAAGACATTAATCTTTGGTGATAAGGTATATATGCTAATTTATTTTTCAGTTAATTATTTTCAAGTACAATTGGAAAGAATCTCAATAACTCATGGGTTAAGTATACTACAGGTTACATTTCCTAACTTGAAGGAAATTACAATGGATTTCATGGATAACTTAGAGATGATATGGCACAACCAACTTGAGGATTCAAAGAACGTTCAATGCTGTCAGCAGTTATGCAAAGTGGAGGTTACTTCTTGCAAGAGTTTGAAAAATATATTTCCAGCTTTCATTGCTAGGAATCTTTCGCGGCTTAATCATATAGACGTGGTGGAATGTGGAATAACGGAGATTGTTGAAAAGGAAGGAGGAGTAAAAGAAGCAGTTGATAGGACGTTTGTCTTTCCAGAGCTAACCTCTTTGAGGTTGCACAACCTACAACAGCTTAGGTGTTTTTATCCTGGTATGCATACGACAAAGTGGCCGATGTTAAAGAAGTTGGAGCTTATTGATTGTGATGAGATAGATATTTTGGGATTATTTAATATCCAAGAAATTATTTTGGAGGATCAACTGGATATCTTACCGCAAGAAAAGGTACGAGATAAATTATATTTCTTCTAAAGTTGTCATCTAAGTATTAACATAATTAATAAAACACATGATACTCTATAAACTTTATTTAGAGCTGTTTTTGTTTGTAATATTTGAAACATTCCTCACTTCTTAATTTAGAAAATTTAGAAGTATAAAAAAAGGTTTTTATTTTTATTTTTTAAGTTTTAATGAGTAGTGGGTGTGACCGTATCAATTATTCTTTTTTGTTTATTTTACAAATCAATACTTGACTTTTAGCACCACTCTTAACCCATAAATTACATAAATGGCTTAGTATTATTAACTTCCGATAAATTATGTGATATTAGGATCTTTCTATCTTTTTTAAGTTGATAGTTTTATTTGTTTTCAAAGTGATGGAAAGTGTTTCAAAGTATTACTATGCAATTAGAAGCACACTTTAATCAAGAAGTAATTTTACTTTTTTAAAATGAAAAAGTAAGACACATCTTGGTTAGTGCACCTTCCTTCCACTTTACTGTTGAGAGTTGAATTCACACCATGTACATTTACCAGTTTGTGTGAATAGTGGAGTAGCTATCGGGGCCATTATTCATGCACATTATTCATTAATGTTGTAATTGTACCTACTTAAAAAAAAAAAATGAAAAAGTAAGTATTAATTTGTTTTAAACTTGTCATTTTTATAAAATGGAGAGTTGTTAGAAAAGAAGTGCCAAGCATTAAATTTATAATTAGTTTTATTAACCTCCAAGGAATATAAAAAAAAAATTGAAAATAAAGAAACAAAGGTTGTTTAAATAAACATTTCTAACATAAGTGTCTTTAGAACAAACTGATGTGTCTTTAGAAATTTTACAAACTTTATTTTTATATAATAGAAAATTGGAACTGATAAGTCTTATATATGCTGGCAGAAATGCTACTGTTCCCAAAAATTTCATTTTTATTTCAGTTCCTAACTGTAATTTATTTTTATTTGATTGGTGGCAACCAGGTCTTCTTCAAATTAGAGGAATTAGTATTAAATGGAAGTCAGACCAGAATGATTTGGCAAGGACAACTTCCAAAAATTCTTTTTCCCGAACTTAAATTTGTTGTGATCCGGAAGGATGAATCAATATGTTTGCCACTTATGAACCTTCAGAGATCTCACAATCTAGAAAAACTATCATTGCGAGATAGTTCGTATGAATGGATATTTTCATGTGAAAAGGTGGAAAAATATGCACAAGTTAAAAGTTTACTTGTTTATCGACTTGGGAATCTGAAACAACTTTGGAAACAAGACTCCAAAGTGGATGCAATTCTTCACAATCTTGAAAGTCTAGAAGTAATCTTGTGTGACAGTTTGGTTACTCTAATACTTCCCACAGCATCTTTCCAAAATCTGACAATTTTGAGGGTAGATAGCTGCAATAGATTAATAAACTTAGTGTCATCCTCGACAGCTAAGAGTTTTGTACAACTCAAAGAAATGAAAATAACAAGATGCAACATGATGACTGAAGTAGTAGCAGATGAGGGAGCTGAAATGGAAGAAGAGATTAAGTTCATCAAATTGAAGAGTTTGGAACTGAATTCTTTATCAAGACTATCAAAGTTTTGCTCTGGAAATTATAACTTCAGTTTTCCATCTTTAGAACAATTGAGTGTGAATGGATGTCCCTACATGAATGTTTTCTCTTTAAAAGCGGCCACCACCAAACCAATGTTACGAGAGATAGAGTTACAAAGGAAAACATATTATTGCGAGGGTGATATTAACACTGCCATGCAAGAAAAGGTATGTATTAATTATCTAAGTTGATTTCCTCTCCCTTTTACTTCATTTTTGTAGAGACATTACATACCATAATATCATCCCAAAGTTTTAATGGTGTTGTGTATTGGTGTTAGTTTATTAGTTGATTTTCTAAAAGCATTCAAAATATTTTACCAAAATATTTTCCCAATAAAATTTGAGCTAAGAAAATTCAACACTTATTGAAATTTTTTATAAAAGCTTTTTTTTATACTCAAGATTGTTATATTTAGCTGGAACAATAATAAGATATGTAAAGCACTCTTAGTTGTTAAAAAGCTTTTGTCATACCCTTTGTTCTTCTGTCCACACTTTTAAATAAAGTTTTCTGTAATTCTTTGTGTGATTAACTGGGTTTTTATTTGCTTGTTCGGCAGCTCTTCTCTATTGTGAAATTGAGTTTTACCGCAAATGACCTCAGAACGATTTTGCAAAAGTTCCCACAACATCCGTTTCCCAATGTTGAAAGTCTTAAGGTCGTCAATGATGAATCTTCAATAGCTTTTCCACTTGACATTCTTCAAAGGTTTCAAAGTCTGGAAGAGCTTATATTGGAAGATAGTTCGTACGTAGAGATATTTTCATGTGAAGAGATCGAGAAATATACAGAAATGCTTGCACAAATAAAGCGTTTAGATCTCAAGGGACTTGACAATTTGAAGCAAATGTGGAAACAAGGCTCCAAACTGGATTTAGTTCGTAATCTTCAAAGTCCACAAGTAGATCAGTGCAACAGTTTGATTGCTCTGGTGCCAACTTCAGCATCTTTTCAAAATCTAAGATCAATGGAAGTATCAGGTTGCAATGGGTTGGGAAGCTTAGTAACAACAACGATAGCCAAAAGTCTGGTACAACTTGAGTGGATGGAGATAAGCAATTGCAATACGATGACAGAAATTGTAGCAAATGAAGAAGTAAAAGAAGACGAGATTATTTTCAGCAAGTTAAAGACGATGAGCCTGACAGATTTATCAAATCTCACGAGCTTCTGCTCTGGGAATTACACTCTCAATTTTCCATCTTTAAAAGAATTAGATGTTACAGGATGTCCCAAGATGAAGTTTTTCTCTTTAGGAGTCTTGAGCACACCAATGTTAGAGGAAATAGAGTGTAGCTCACGATATTATAACTTGGAAGGAGACCTTAATACAACCATACAATGGATACACGGAGAAGATTGTGCTGGGAGTCCTACAGAAGATTGTGCTGGGAGTTCTACAGAAGACTCGGAGTGAGATTTTCCAACGAAGTCTGTGAGACATTGCAGTCAAATTTGGGAGGCTTTTCTGTATTTTCAGTATCTAAATCTTCAAGGTTCTACTTTAGCTTTTCTGTGAAAGTAAAGTTTCTTGCATCTAAAGTAATGTTACAACAATTAATGTTTTCATTTTCTTAGTTGTTGCACTACTCTGGATTTCTTTATTGGAGTGCCCCAACAAGGTGAATTTTGCATTCGTGCTTGGTGTGTGTTAATACACTATGCGAGGAATTGTTGCATGGTTTCACCTTTGTATTTTGCATATTTCATGAAACAAACTTCTATTCAAACTTGCATTTCGTTTTATGCAATTCGAATTCTCAATACTTATTACGTGGTAAATATAATCACGTATCGCTGGTTCAAACAACAGATTAGGAATGAGTCACAGATATGTTTTGGATTAATGGTGATGGAGTTTTCTTGTATATTGTCCATGTGTTTCACTTTTGTTTCTTATTTTTTATTTATATTTGTTCCAATGGAAGACTACACATGTTGTTCTAATGTTTTTTTAGTATTATACAGATATTTTTTGTTGTTAATGATTATATCATCAAACTCTTTGCTACTATTCAACTTATTTTCTCCTATATTTGTTTTCTTTTTGTTTTAAATATTTATTTTTCATGGTGATTAATGTTTCTCTTAATTGCAGGTTGGAAATGAGTTTGGAGATCTTGGTTGCTAGAATGGTTGCATTTTGTTTTTATGTGTTCCATGGGTAATATGAAATTGGACTCAATTATGAAGTGAGATCAGTACAAGCAAAAACTGAGTTATCATTTGTTGTGTGATGGACTCATGGTTTTGAGTTTCCAAGGCAAAGAAATGGTGCTCCTGCTGTCTGCAGGCGAAGACTAGATGTATTGTTTGTAACACTACAGCTTCTTCATCTATGATTTATTACAAGAATTTTATGATTTGTTTTTTCATTGTAACAGGAAGAAGAGTAATTGCAAATTTTGATAAATAACAAATATGTACTGGGTTAATGCTCTATAGGTCTTCTCTAACCTATCTCTATAATATCAAAATGGAGATTGAATGCTCTCAAACCAATCTCTATATTTCACTTTCTGAAAAAAAATAAATTGGAAATTCAATATAAATCTCTAAATTTGAAAATTCATTTCTTAAATCTCCATTACTATTCAACATTTTATATTCCAAGACTACCTTCAACCATTCTTCAAATAAATTCTATTACTTCTGCATCTTTTTAAAATTTTAAATAAACTCAGTTAATTTATTACAAATATAATTTCTATAAAAATTATACTATTAAAAATATTTTGTTAAGATCTTTAATTTTTTTATTTATCATATTTATTTATTAATAATAAAATAATAAGTATTTTATTTAAAAACAAATTATTTCAAAACTTTAAATATATATATAATTGACATTTAATATAATAATTAACTCAAAATAATTTGATAAAACAAAAGTAAGTAAATTAACATCTTTAAATTAGAATATTACAACTAAATTTATAAAGTAAAAAATAATAACATTTTATTATTTGAAAATTGTAAAATGAAAAATAGTTAAAGTAGTAAATTTATAAAAATGAAATACTCTTGAAATATTCCATTTTAATTCTTCAAAATGGAGAAAATTTAGAGATGCGATGAAGATAACCTCTTACTACACTCCCTTCGTCCATACTGACCTTGATTCAGAAGCTGGTTCTCTAAATTTACCCTCCTCAGAAGCCAGACACGTCCATAATAGTGATACTAGTTTGCGGCAAAATTTCTACTTGTGGAGTCAAACACTCACCCAGTGATGTATAGTTGAATGCAAAGCATGTATAGTCATAAACAGCTTTTCTGAATCATGAGGATGTTAAAAGTCACAAGACTGTCGAAGCATGACTATAGTGTTTGAACAATTTTCCTCCTTTGTGCAATCAAAAACCAATAAATGGCTCAAAAGAGCCCTTTGACAAGTCATGTTCATGTGGCTGTCTCCTAATACTAATGTCTACACATCGAGAGAAACTACCATGAACACGATGCATGCTGCATCTCCTACCATGATCTCTCGTCATGTGTCAAAACTTTTTCATATGGTGAGATCTTGGTGAGAGATGCACCATGCATTATGATTGCATACAAGTTTTTTTTTTTTTTTTCCAGTATATCCAACCAATACAATGGCAATTATAAAGAGAGAGTAATCACTTCTACACAACTAACACAGCAGTTACAAAGGATATGGATTATAAAATCATCACCCGAAAGGGGTATGTCCATATCTTCCATGCAATAGCCTTCTATGATGTATACCTATGCCCCAAAAGAAAAGAAGTCAGATTTTTCCCCATTATTGCAACATACTTGGTCCAAAGCCAATAAGAACAAAAGAACTATACAGGACTTTAAACGTCCCAAAAAGATTATAAAATAAAAATGATCCGGCACATGAGAAACATCATGCTCTAATAGTTTTTTTTTTTTTTTTTAAGAAAAAAAGAAAAAAAAAAAAGGCTTGTGTTGATACATGTCAATCTTTTTATGGGATGCCAAAATTGGAAGCTCACCAAATATTTTGGTTAGGTATTGGAACGGGCTATGATAAAAAGGGCAGCCCTAATATATAATCATTTATAAACCTGCTCGACTCTAATGGAGAGTAGTTTGTTTTTGGTGTACAACCCACAGGCTTTACCACAAGCCCAAAGTAAGGGTGGGTAGTGGCCCGAATAGTTTGGGCTCAACACAGTTGGGCTGGCCCAATAGGAATAGTGTGTGTAAATAGTGCTAAAGTAATAGTACGGGTAACTCAATAGGAATAGTAACGGTACTACAACGAACAGTGTGCACCGTCTGGTGGGTCCCGCAAGCATGCACCGAAAATAGTAAGTCCCACACATGTGCGCTGAATAGTGGGCTCATGTGAACAATACCGTACGTGTGAACAGTACCCATTGAACAGTACCTAAAATTTTCCTATAATGCCCCCTTCCCTTCATTTGTAACTTATCCCAAAAATGTAGTCTATTCTTTTCTCCCTTAAGCCTCTTGTGAGGTTGTTCTCTGGTTCTATCTTTACCCGTGGATGTTTCCCTCAAATTAATTAGAGGGTTTGACCAAGTAAATATCGTGTGTTCAGTTCTTCTCCACTTTTCTCAAATTTCTACTTTAGTTGCGGTATATTGCTTCCACATACAGGATCCTAACAGTGGTATCAAAGCACTGGCTGAGATCCTAATAATCAGTAAGTGAAAATGAAATTATTATTTACAATGAAGAAGAAACTTTGTTGGGATTAAAGAGGAAAATCTAACTAACACAAAAATCTTAAACTTGATTTCTAGTCCTCTTTTTCACAGAAAAGGACAAGGGTCCATGACTGCATATACCTTCAACACTTCAAGTGGATGCCATACAAGTGTACTAGCAATTCCAATTGTTCGCAAGGTAGCTATCGTATAAGAGGTAACTATTAACAAGTAAGATTTCCAAACCCATTACATAACTCCTAGATTCGGTCAGCAGTAAAGATTGTTATATTGAGCTGGAACTATAATAAGATTGATACTCAAGATTGTTATATTTATTTTCAAATATATCCTCTCTAAAGCATTCTATCAATTAAATTAAAATAAAAGAATAAATTATACATCATAGTCTTAAATTAGTTGTCAAAAAGCTTCTGTCATCCCCTCTGTTGTTTTGTGTAATACATACAGTATAATCTCAATAAATTAATACTCGATAAATTAATAATTTCGATTAAATAATATTTTTGGACGGTCCCGACTCGAGACTAATGTGGTAAAGTAATATTTCGCTAAATTTATAAGATAATATAATTAAAATGTGGCAAAGTAATATTTCGCTAAATTTATAAGATAATATAATTAAAATAAACACATAGGTCCCACTTAATATATAAATTAATAATCTCCTTATACATCAAAATTATATATATACACTTACTCAATTTTGAGGCCTTTGTAGAATATGACTCAAACTGAAAGTTTGCTAAATTTTAACCTAGAGCTGATGGTCCATTCAAAATTGTTAAGAAGATTAATGACAATGCATATAAGGTGGAGCTTCCCGGTGATTATGGAGTTTTAGAAACTTTCAATATCTCAGATCTTTCTCCTTATCAAGAAGACGAGCTACTAGACTTGAGGGCGAGTCCATTTCAACTAGGGGAGAATGATGCAGCTGAGCCCAATTTGAATTTAGCCAACAAAGCCCAAGCCCAATGGCATCCATTGTGATTTTTCTTGAAGATAAGCCAGCACATTTTAGTTTGATGGTCCAAGAAGTACTTAAGGCCCATAAATTCATTTTTGACTAGCCCACTACTTGTTATTATGTGTCTGCCAGTCATTTAATTAATTTGAAGCGTTGTATCTAGTCGTTATTATTAGTAGTCAAACAGGCCTAAAAGCATGGTACATAGTCTATATTGATGTTTGTGATGTTTGGAATTTTAAATCAGCAAGTTAAAGACGATGAGCCTGACAGATTTATCAAATCTCACGAGCTTCTGCTCTGGGAATTACACTCTCAATTTTCCATCTTTAGAAGAATTAGATGTTATAGGATGTCCCAAGATGAAATTTTTCTCTTTAGGAGTCTTGAGCACACCAATGTTACAGCAAATAAAGTGTAGCTCAGGATATTATAACTTGGAAGGAGACCTTAATACAACCATACAATGGATACATGAAGAAGAAATGGTATGTATTGGTTAACTAAGTTTTGTTTCTACTCTTCCTTACCTCATTTGTTAGTATTTTCCTGCTATTCACGCTAGTAAACTTTAGCACATTGGTCATGAATATTTAAAGTCTTAGGCAGAAATTTAAAATTCAGCACATTATTTGCCATTAGTTTCAGTTTTGGATTTTATTTTTCAAAAGCTAAATCATAAAATGAGAACAAGAAATTGAATTTGATATTTTCAGTATAAAATTGTGTTAATATGATAATATCAATATTAAAATGAAAAGAAAAAAATAATGATTGTCATCACCAACAAAACCAACAAAATGATTTAAGTAATCCAAAGACACAGATTATCTGTGAATGGTCAAACACAAAAAAAAAAAATATTATTAGATAACATTTTTATACGATTTTGTTCCTTTTTATTTTCAATATGTTGTGTTTTGTTACAGAATGCTGCTGGGAGTCCTACAGAAGATTGTGCTGGGAGTTCTACAGAAGACTCGGAGTGAGATTTTCCAACGAAGTCTGTGAGACATTGCAGTCAAATTTGGGAGGCTTTTCTGTATTTTCAGTATCTAAATCTTCAAGGTTCTACTTTAGCTTTTCTGTGAAAGTAAAGTTTCTTGCATCTAAAGTAATGTTACAACAATTAATGTTTTCATTTTCTTAGTTGTTGCACTACTCTGGATTTCTTTATTGGAGTGCCCCAACAAGGTGAATTTTGCATTCGTGCTTGGTGTGTGTTAATACACTATGCGAGGAATTGTTGCATGGTTTCACCTTTGTATTTTGCATATTTCATGAAACAAACTTCTATTCAAACTTGCATTTCGTTTTATGCAATTCGAATTCTCAGTACTTATTACGTGGTAAATATAATCATGTATCGCTGGCTCAAACAACAGATTAGGAATGAGTCACAGATATGTTTTGGATTAATGGTGATGGAGTTTTCTTGTATATTGTCCATGTGTTTCACTTTTGTTTCTTATTTTTTATTTATATTTGTTCCAATGGAAGACTACACATGTTGTTCTAATGTTTTTTTAGTATTATACAGATTTTTTGTTGTTAATGATTATATCATCAAACTCTTTGCTACTATTCAACTTATTTTCTCCTATATTTGTTTTCTTTTTGTTTTAAATATTTATTTTTCATGGTGATTAATGTTTCTCTTAATTGCAGGTTGGAAATGAGTTTGGAGATCTTGGTTGCTAGAATGGTTGTTTCTCAGAATTCCTATAGCTTTCGTGCAGCAAATGTTTTTTGTTTTGAAGTCTTCATTACTCTTGGTTGCATTTTGTTTTTGTGTTCCATGGGTTAAATCAGTAATATGATATGTTTAGTACATTATGAAATTGGACCAAAATAGTGATGCCATTTGTTTGTTGTGTCATGGACTCAATTATGAAGTGAGATCAGTACAAGCAAAAACTGAGTTATCATTTGTTGTGTGATGGACTCATGGTTTTGAGTTTCCAAGGCAAAGAAATGGTGCTCCTGCTGTCTGCAGGTGAAGACTAGATGTATTGTTTGTAACACTACAGCTTCTTCATCTATGATTTATTACAAGAATTTTATGATTTGTTTTTTCATTGTAACAGGAAGAAGTTGCAAATTTTGATAAATAACAAATATGTACTGGGTTAATGCTCTATAGGTCTTTTCTAACCTATCTCTATAATATCAAAATGGAGATTGAATGCTCTCAAACATTTCTCTATATTTCACTTTCTGAAAAAAAAAAAATTTGGAAATTCAATATAAATATCTAAATTTGAAAATTCATTTCTTAAATCTCCATTACTATTCAACATTTTATATTCCAAGACTACCTTCAACCATTCTTCAAAAATAATAACATTTTATTATTTGGAGATTATAAAATGAAAATAGTTGAAGTAGTAAATTTATAAAAATGAAATACTCTTGAAATATTCCATTTTAATTCTCCAAAATAGAGAAAATTTAGAGATGCTTTGAAGATAACCTCATACTACACTCCCTTCATCCATACTGACCTTGATTCAGACGCTGGTTCTCTAAATTTACCCTCCTCAGAAGCCAGACACATTCATAATAGTGATACTAGTTTGCGCCAAAATTTCTACTTGTGGAGTCAAACACTTACCCAGTGATGTATAGTTGAATGCAAAGCATGTATAGTCATAAACAGCTTTTCTGAATCACGAGGATGTTAAAAGTCACAAGAGTACTGTTGAAGCATGACTCTAGTGTTTGAACAATTTTCCTCCTTTGTGAAATCAAAAACCAATAAATGACTCAAAAGAGCCCTTTGACAAGTCATGTTCATGTGGCTGTCTCCTAATACTAATGTCTACACATCGAGAGAAACTACCATGAACACGAGGCATGCTGCATCTCCTACCATGATCTCTCGTCATGTGTCAAAACTTTTTCATATGGTGAGATCATGGTGAGAGATGCACCATGCATTATGATGCATACAAGTTTTTTTTTTCCAGTATATCCAACCAATACAATGGCAATTATGAAGAGAGAGTAAGCACTTCTACACAACTAACACAGCAGTTACAAAGGATATGGATTATAAAATCATCACCCGAAAGGGGTATGTCCATATCTTCTATGCAATAGCCTTCTATGGTGTATACCTATGCCCCAAAAGAAAAGCAGTCAGATTTTTCCCCATTATTGCAACATACTTGGTCCAAAGCCAATAAGAACAAAAGAACTATACAGGACTTTAAACGTCCCAAAAAGATTATAAAATAAAAATGATCTAATAGTTTTTTTTTTTTTTTAAGAAAAAAAGAAAAAAAAAAAGGCTTGTGATGATACATGTCAATCTTTTTATGGGATGCCAAAATTGGAAGCTCACCAAATATTTTGGTTAGGTATTGGAACGGGCTATGATAAAAAGGGCAGCCCTAATATATAATCATTTATAAACCTGCTCGACTCTGATGGAGAGTAGTTTGTTTTTGGTGTACAACCCACAGGCTTTACCACAAGCCTAAAGTAAGGGTGGGTAGTGGCCCGAATAGTTTGGGCTCAACACAGTTGGGCTGGTCCAATAGGAATAGTGTGTGAATAGTGCTAAAGTAATAGTACGGGTAACTCAATAGGAATAGTAACGGTGCTACAGCGAACAGTGTGCACCGTCTGGTGGGTCCCGCAAGCATACACCGAAAATAGTAAGTCCCACACATGTGCGTTGAATAGTGGGCTCACGTGAACAATACCGTACGCGTGAACAGTACCTAAAATTTTCCTATAAATACCCCCTTCCCTTCATTTGTAACTTATTCAAAAAATGTAGTCTATTCTTTTCTCCCTTAAGCCTCTTCTGAGGTTGTTCTCTGGTTCTATCTTTACCCGTGGATGTTTCCCTCAAATTAATTAGGGGGTTTGACCAAGTAAATATCGTGTATCCAGTTCTTCTCCACTTTTCTCAAATTTCTACTTTAGTTGCAGTATATTGCTTCCACATACAGGATCCTAACAGTGATATCAAAGCACTGGCTGAGATCCTAATAATCAGTAAGTGAAAATGAAATTATTATTTACAATGAAGAAGAAACTTTGTTGGGATTAAAGAGGAAAATCTAACTAACACAAAAATCTTAAACTTGATTTCTAGTCCTCTTTTTCACAGAAAAGGACAAGGGTCCATGACTGCATATACCTTCAACACTTCAAGAGGATGGCATACAGGGGTACTAGCAATTCCAATTGTTCGCAAGGTAGCTATCGTATAAGAGGTAACTATTAACAAGTAAGATTTCCAAACCCATTACATAACTCCTAGATTCGGTCAGCAGTAAAGATTGTAATATTGAGCTAGAACTATAATAAGATTGATACTCAAGATTGTTATATTTATTTTCAAATATATCCTCTCTAAAGCATTCTATCAATTAAATTAAAATAAAAGAATAAATTATACATCATAGTCTTAAATTAGTTGTCAAAAAGCTTCTGTCATCCCCTCTGTTGTTTTGTGTAATACATTCAGTATAATCTCAATAAATTAATACTCGATAAATTAATAATTTCGATTAAATAATATTTTTGGACGGTCCCGACTCGAGACTAATGTGGTAAATTAATATTTCGCTAAATTTATAAGATAATATAATTAAAATAAACATATAGGTCCCACTTAATATATAAATTAATAATCTCCTTATACATCAAAATTATATATATACACTTACTCAATTTTGAGGCTTTTGTAGAATATGACTCAAACAGAAAGTTTGCTAAACTTTAACCTAGAGCTGATGGTCCATTCAAAATTGTTAAGAAGATTAATGACAATGCATATAAGGTGGAGCTTCCCGGTGATTAAGGAGTTTTAGAAACTTTCAATAAGAAGAGGAGCCACTAGACTTGAGGGCGAGTCCTTTTCAACTAGGGGAGAATGATGTAGCTGAGCCCAATTTGAATTTAGCCAACAAAAGCCCAAGCCCAATGGCATCCAATGTGATTTTTCTTGAAGATAAGCCAACACATTTTAGTTTGATGGTCCAAGAAGTACTTAAGGCCCATAAATTCATTTTTGACTAGCCCACTACTTGTTATTATGTGTCTGCCAGTCATTTAATTAATTAGAAGCGTTGTATCTAGTCGTTATTATTAGTAGTCAAACAAGCCTAAAAGCATGGTGCATAGTCTATATTGATGTTTGTGATGTTTGGAACTTTAAATCAGACTATTCCTATTCTTGGAGGGTTGTTCCAAGTATTCAGAAAGGGAATTATGAAAATTAATCAGACTTTTGATCATTATTCAGTTTTCCAACTTATACTTTTGTGGTTATTTGCTTGTGTTCTAATCTCTTTAGTGGATTCCTTTGAGTGGTGAACCAATTTATGAGTTTCTTATCATTAAGGTGGTGTTTCTTACCCTTAATGTGGTGATCTCAAATTATCCTTTAAAACTTTCAAGTGGTGGTGATTCTTATCCATTTAAAAAAATTCCATTGTTGTTCCTTATCAAACAAGTCAACCTAATCTAGTTCTTTCTTCTGGCGGTTCAATTATGTATCATTTGGTATTAGAGATTTGGTTCGAAGATGGCAAGATGTGGAAATCCTGTTGCTCAAGATTTTCAAGCCTTTAATGAATATTAACATGACATGGAAATTGCGGAGCTTAAAAGAACGGTTGAGTTGCTGCAAAGACAATTAAAACAGCAACAAAATAACGCCTAACCTAGAAGAAACCAACATGGTGCATGTGGGGAGGTGGAAGATCAGAATCCTTTTGGCGTTGATGATGATTCTAGTGATGAAGATCATGACAACCGAAGGTAAAGAACGCAGCCAAGAGCACGTGATGGAGATGTGAAGGTTGAAGTTCCAGAATTTAATGGAAAAATGCAAGGTGGTGTCTTTTTAGATTGGTTGTACACTGTTGAAAGCATTTTTGAATTTAAGGAGTTTTCAGAGGAAAGGAAGGTGAAGTTAGTAGCTATTAAACAGAAGGGTTATGCTTCTCTTTGGTGGGAAAATTTGAAGAGGGAAAGGAATAGAGAAGGTAGAAGACCTATTCGAACTTGGGAAAAGATGAAATGGGAATTAAAGAAGAGATTTCTTTTTGAAAATTATATATAGACAGGAAAATTACACAAAGTTCTATAATTTCAAGCAATACAATCTGTACGTTAAAGAGTATATAATAGAGTTAGAGTATTGGATGCTTAGATGTGATATCAACGAACTGGAAGAGCAAACTATTGCACGTTTTTTGGGCTTTTAGAAATTCAATTACAACGAAATCAATTAACTATGTTATTAAAATAAATTAAACCAACTCAATCTAAATAAACCAATTTATTTACTATTAGAAATCAACAATCCCATAAAAAAAACTACAATAAATGATAATGGTCAGCATTAACTATCTTTTTTTTTACAATCTTTTAGAATTATCAATAATCATATAATATTTTAAATTTAAATTTAGCTACAATCTTGTGGATGGTAGATAAAATTTATATTATATTACATAACTTTTTTTATTCTATATTATAATATATAAACTTAATATAATGTTAAAATTATTGGATGACAAGTACAATCCTTTAATTTTTTTTGAAAGACATTAGTAGTATTTATATAAGAATATAAGTTGAGAACAATAAATAATAATAATTACACAAGGTTCTTTGACTTGGTGATTGGAGACTTCAAACTCCTCAAAGTCACCAAAGTTCAACACTTTGTATATATAAATTCCCACTCTTGACCATAAAAATACAACTGTGTAGACAGACATCTCCCCCGTATTGGGAGTATACCTCTCCCATTATTGGGAGTAGTTTTCCGGACTGTACTTGTATGATTTAATGTCGGTTGGTCTCGGTAGTCCTCTGACTCGCAAGGTGTTAGATTTAAATAATAATAATAATAATAATAATAATAATAATAATTAACATTTAATGATCTTTTTTTTTGAAATATTTTAAAATCATCAATTATTATATTATATTTTATAGTTTCATTAAACTTATAAAATTTTAAATTGAATTACACAACTTCTTTATTATGTGTTATAATATATGAATTTCTCAAGTATCATAAATTTAATATAATATTAAAATTATTAGATGGCAAGTATAATTTTTTTAATTTTTATAAAACATTAGTGGTATTTATATAAGAATATAAGATGAGAACTCGAAAGGAAAAAAAAAAACTAATTCTTTTTAATAAAAAAAAATGTAACACTAAATTATATAACTATTTTTTTTTTACGGGCATTCACAAGTTTAGAGTGTACTCATATTTAATCCCACAACTAACCCGCAATTAATATAGATTTTAAAATAAAAGTAATATTTGAATTTAAAAAAAAAAAATGAGGTCCAATTAAAATTGTGTTTGGCACATCTATGGAACGATATAAAAGTAATGATATGGAACGACTTAAAATGGTGTCTGGCTGCCTGACAATCGTTCAGTTACCCAATTTGATAACCATGGTTCGTTTGATAGTTAATCAAATAATTTCCTTGTTGCTCTCAATGTCTTATTTTATTTGATAACCATGAAGTCATAGATAATTTCCTTGTTGCTCTCAATATCTTATTTTTATCCTCAAAATAATAAGACATGAACTTCATGTCATGAAGTGAAGTCATAGATGTAAGAGCATTTTTAATAGTACGTTAAAATAGAGTTAGAGTTTTATTTATTCTAACAATATTCTATCCCACAATCTCTAAGAAAAAATTTAAGAGAGTTGCAACATGACTCTCTAGATTTACTTTTAACTTTTTATATTATCATTTTACCCTTATGTCCATAGTTATAAATAAATATTCAATATTAATATTCTTTTTACCTTTTTAATTGAATTCAAGTAATATATAATAAATTGTAATTTATATATCATATTATTATAAAAATTATACCATTATAAGGGTCTTATCTAGAGTTTTAAAATGAGACTAATATTGAATATTTATTTCTTTAAAAAAAATAAATAATTATCATTTCTATACTTTATATTATAGACCTATTAATAATTATAAGTTAACACTAAAATAAAGACCGAAATAATTATAGACAGATTAATATTAAAATTCAAAATAAAAATTACAAATGACATAAAAATATTACAATAATAATAAAAAAAGAAAATAATTAAGAAAAAAATATATGAAAAATATTATATTTTTATTAGTTTAGGAATTTAAAAAAAATTAGAAAAATAAGATTATGAGAGAAAAATTAATCTAAAAAATTAAGTGAATGTAAATTAAATTATTATATAATAAATTAATAAAATTATATTACAATTTTAATAAAAATATTTTAAATAATTTAAAAATAATATTTATGAAAATTTAGTATAAAAATAAAGTTATATAAAAAATAAATTATTAAAATAATATCAAAAAATAATAAAAATATAAAATATTTTTAAGATAGAGATTATTGTTGGAGTGAAAATGTTTTAAAAATAGAATATTAAAAGAATATTGTTATTTATCTTTTCATAATAAGAATAGAGATAAAAGACATTATTGAAAGTTGCTTTAAGTTTGAAATTGTATCCAATAAATTATATGTTATTTTGTATTATATGTTATCTTATCGGTGGTTGACTCATAGAGACGGTCACATTGTTGAGGGATATGGTACAACCACTTAATATATAATTAATATTTTCAGTGAACATTCAAAATAATAATTTTAAAAAGCAACTTCTACTTTTATTTTTTTATTACATCAAAACTAAATTGAACTCCCTCAAATTTGATGCGAGTCAAATTCACCTCTTGCAGAGTGAAAAATTGAAAACTTACTGTCCACCAACTTGAATTATTACTAATTAGAGAATTGAGATAGAATTAACTTAACTTTTAAAAAAATTAACTGCAGATCTCTTACGGTTAGAATTGACCATTAAAAATATATAAAATTTAGGATCTTACTCTTCTCTCTCCCTTCTTCTTTCTTTTTTCTTTTTCTTTTTAAATCTCCACTGTCTATTTAGAGATGAACAGTGGATATCTTAAATTTTATTATTTTAAATTTTTTGAATAATTTTTTTTTTAAAAAAAATCTCAATAGATGAGATGAACGACGAAGATCTTATCTTTTTTTTTTTTTAAAAAAAAAGACGAAATGATCAAAATACCCTTAACATTGTTGACTTTTACTAATATTGACTAACGGCAGAGGGATCTGTAGTCAATTTCCCTAAAAATTGATTATGTTTATAATTAGGAATACCTTGGGTAGGTGAGCTGTTAATTGTCCAAAAATAATTTGTCTTCCATATGTATACGATGAAATTTATTATAAAAAGAGTAAATTATAATAAAATACCTTTACATATAAATAAACCACACTTTTACCTAAATTATAATAAAGTACACTTAACTACCTGGTTTACCATTAAAATTAATTATTAACTGGTCAAAATGTAAAAAATATCTAAATTATCTCTAACGGTTCATTATTACAATAATTTTATTTTTAATTAAATATTAAAACAATAAAATAAATAAAAATGGAAAAAAAAATTGTTCATACACCAATTCTTTTTTTCATTTTTTTTATAGAAAATAAAAAATAAAAAAATATTTTTAAATGGATCTTCCTCATCATCTTCCTCATCACGACCAATCCATTTTCATCACAATGTATTTTCAACTCCATATCCAACATCTACAAACTAATCATTATCTTCACCACAACCCACCAATACAAAAAAAAAATAATAACAATAATTCTGTAAGTGATAAAGGAAGGTTGCAATCCAAGCAACCAGCTACAGCAACAGCATCTCCAAAGTTATTGAGCATTGATCGTGTGAAGCAAGGCAGTGGTCTTACCATGCTTACCTTTCTAGTAAGGAGCAATGGTGCAGTTGATGATCAATCAAGTGATCAACGATATACAGGAGGTTGAGGATGCTGTTAACAAGCTTGAGCAATGCTGATGTGGATCAGCATTGCTGTTGTGGAGCCAAGTTGTTACAATTGATTGGCTGTCCGCAATTGTAGGAAAGTTTGTTATTTCGATTGAGTCATGCATTGTGCATGATTAGGATCTATAAATAGCTGAGTTCATGTATTTATATTCATCGATTCAATTAGAAAAAGTCTTGAGAGATGAGTATTGTAGAACTGATTTGAGGTGTTGAATATAGTTCTCTTTCAGACATTTCATCGAGCAGTTTTGCATTTTTATCAAACACTTTGTCTTTTTCACATTCACAATTTCATCTTCAACCTATTAATAAAAAGAGAGAAGGAGACTAAAACTTCACCACACATACGGTTGATGGTTCAACAATGTCGATCCAAGAACAACATGAGCTTGATTTCCTTCCAAATAAAATAATAATAATAATAATTATCAGCAATGTTTTCGATAATCAAATAAGTACTTTTGAAACTGAGAGATATTCATATAGATAGTGAGTTTGTATTCTTTTTCTTTTCCTCTCGTTTTTTCTCTGAAAAAATAGGGTGTAAAAGTAGCCTTCTCTTTGGGCAGCCTATCCTCCTCTGTGAAGATAGACTTTCGTCTAAGGGTTCATCGCCTTCCCTTGTTCTCCTTCTGCCTTTACTGGTAAGAGGTGGCTGGGTCAGTTCTGGACTCGTAGACTCTCCTTCTCCGTTGTTCCTCTCCTTCCCTTTCCTTGGCGGACTGTGATCGGATGAGATCGGGGGCGATCTCGAGCTGCTGGTAGCTTCTCTGGTCAACTGACTGGTGTTGTTTGGTGGGCTTGGATCCGGTGCTTTGCTGTTGTTGGGCTGCATGGATTTGGTGCGGTAGAGTTTCGGTTTTGATTAAACTACCCTAATCTCCTTTGTGGGTTGTGTGTGCTTGGATCGGGTTCGGCTCTAGAGTATAGTAGAACAGTGGAGCTGTCAAAATTCGAAGCTGCTGGTGTTGTTGTGGTGCTCAGGTTTGACTGGACCTGCTGGTGTACATGGAGCCGTTGCTTTGGTGTTGTGGTGATGCTCGGATTTGATACAATTGTGGTATGGTTTTGTTGATTTTGGGTGGCTTGGGTGCGTTTTTGACTGGGAAGTGCTTTTTGATTGATTAAAAAAAAAAAAAAGGCTTGTCCACAGGTGTTCATGGATTCGGTGCTTTGGTTGAAAGTGCTTGCTGTTGTGTTGTGTTTGTTGTGAAGTAGATCTGGGTCTTGACTTCAGATGTGATTTTTGTGAAGTAGATCTGCGCTTTTGATTTTTGTAAAGTAAATTTGGGATTTTTGCCTGAGTGGATTGAAATCGGGCAGTGTGGGATCTGGTCAGCTAGAGGTGGCGCGGCTTCGTCTGGGTTCAGTTGCTTTGTTTGTGTGTGGTATATTTCTGTTTGGGCTGTCCAATTTGGCAGTGTGTGATTTATTGGCTGTGTTTGGGTTGTCCAATTTGGCAGTGTGTAGATTTCTTAGTTGAGGAGCTTTATTTTGACCCTGCTTTGTGGGGTCTGTATCTATCAATTTTTTGGGGTTTGATCTGGTAGTGGTGGCCGGTGGTGTTGTAGTTGTGGTGGTACTCCTTATGGCTACAAATGAAATTTTAAGGCTTTGTGAGGCTCTGTCCTTATCAGAGGAAGATGGCACAGTCCTAGACATAGCAGGGGATGTTCAAGCTGATGGCATTAGAAGCGTTGTTAATAGCAGAGGAAAGTGGCGAGATTAATAGCAGAGGAAGTTGGTATCATTGTTGACTTCCTGATCGATTCGAAAGATTTGTGGCACAAATTTCTAAGAATCAAAGTTAGCATTGATATTACAAAACCTCTGAAAAAGGGTATCAGGATGAGGTTGGAGAATTTTGATACTATGATTACGGCTCTGATTAAATATGAGAGACTTCCAGATTTTTGCTATGGTTGCGGTTTTATCGGACATTCTTTTAGGGAATGTCATAACAGTGGGGTGAGGAAGAGTATTATGGAGGGGGTTGAGCCAAAATTCGGGGTATGGCTTAGAGCATCACCTTTGGATCGTTCAAAGTTTCGGCAAAGAGGGGAGGATACTTCAGAAGCTAAACTGAAAGCCCAGGAAGACATTGAGGATGTTAACGGAGTAGATGCAGAGGGAGCCAGTAGAACTTTGATTACTTTCCCAATAACTTCTGACAAGCGCAAAGGAAAGTCTAGTAGGGAGTTTGACGTTTCTCCAACTAATTCTAATAGAGTATTGATAGTTGAGGATGGTATTTCAATTCAGGTTAACCAGCCGGTGAAACCATCATCTAGGAAGGTTTTGGCAGTAGTACCGACTGAAGATGGAAACTCAAAGGCGTTGGCTAGGATGGATGAGAAAATAGTGGGGTCAAATTTATGTGATGAAGGCGATGTTGTTATGGTAGGGTTTTCCCTTGGTAAACCTAATTCCAAGAAATGGAAAAGACTAATCAGGGGGACTCCTTTACAGAGGCTTATCCCAGGTTGTCCAAGCCCAATCCAGAAAATATTACTAGCTAGGCATTATGCTAGAAGG
This sequence comes from Xanthoceras sorbifolium, assembly GCA_003430845.1. Lineage (NCBI taxonomy): Eukaryota > Viridiplantae > Streptophyta > Magnoliopsida > Sapindales > Sapindaceae > Xanthoceras > Xanthoceras sorbifolium. The sequence continues at coordinate 25,009,437 of CM010622.1, read as the reverse complement.
GATCGAAAGCCAGTGAAGAGATCCCTTAATCACAAGTTTTCTGGTATTAATACTGGAATATCCTCTTCTGAAGTGATTGTTATAGATCCTGGCGGGAAACGAAAAGTTATGAAAACTGCAGGGGAGCACCTGGCTGGGAAGAAACAGAAATTTCTAGAGTCTGATATGTCTGCGGAGTCTGTGGAGCAGGCCCGACGGGAGTCATGAGTATCATCTGTTGGAATGTTCGAGGATTGAGGAGTCCTCGAGCGTTCTTAGCTCTTCGAAAGGTTATCCGGATACAATCCCCTAATCTAGTTTTCCTTTTTGAAACTAGATTAAAAGGTGAATGGGCGGCGAAAATTAAGGTACAGTTGGATTTTTCTGGGGGTTTGCATATAGATTGTATAGGTAAAAGTGGAGGTTTGATGTTGTTGTGGAACGATGTGTGGGATGTCTAAGTATTGTCCTTCTCCAGGGGCCATATTGATGTGGTGATTAAAATGAAGAACAATCTCAAATGGAGGTTCACAGGGTTCTATGGTTGTCCTGTCCCTAATCATAGAACCGATTCTTGGGAGCTCATTCGCCGGCTCAAGGCAGTTAACAGACTCTGTAACATCCCAAATTTTGAATATGTGGATAAAATATTTGTGAGTTGAGAGGTGTAAAACGTAATTAAATGTATGTTTATTTTTATGGTTTCCAGGTTGACCAGATGGAACGGTCCAGAACTGATGCATGAAGGAAAAAGGAGTGAAAAACTGGGGCAGTGTGTACTGCGACCACAGATCGCGATGAGCTGCTCGCGGTGAAAAATGGCATTTTCTGGCAGTGAGCAACGCGACCTGGTCACCGCGACCACAGATCGCGTTGACTGGCTCGCGATGAAAAGGTGAAATTCTGGCAGTGAGCAACGCGACCACCAGCGCAACCAGGGTACCGCGATGGGTGATCGCGATGAAGGCGGTGGAGTTGCTTCAGTGAGCAACGCGACCTGGTGGCGCGACCGAAAGATTATAAAAAAATAAGTCATCGCAGAAATCCCTAGAAAAACAGAAAGGGAAAAAAAAGAGAGAGAGAGAGAGACCGAGGGAGCAAGAAGAAGAAGAAGAAGAAGAAGAAGAAGAAGAAGAAGAAGAAGAAGAAGAGGAAGAGAAAAGGAAAAGAGAAAGAAGAAGAAAAGAAAAGAAAAGAAAAAAAAAAGGGAAAGAGAAAGGGAAAAAGGAAAATTCAGAAGGAAAAATGCGTAAAAATGGAATTCAGGTAGGTGTACACTGATTTCTGAATTTGTTATAATTTTCGTTATATATTTTCATTTGAATTTTCCATATTTCGTTAAATTGAGTATTAAATTTATTTATGGCTTTTGTATAATTGTGTTTCGTTTACGAATATTGTTAGAAACTGCTTGAAAATAATTAGGGAATATGATATTATAATGGAATTTCTATGGTTTCGAATAAATTGTTTTGCGAGTAATGTTTGGAAACGATTTTTGGAAAAATCGTATATAATTATTGTTTCGTAAATACGATTTGAAAATAATTGTAGAATGTATTGATAGGAGTATAAATGAAAGTTTTGGCTTTGTAAAATTATTTGTTGATTTTGAAAGAAACGGAAGGTTTTGATATAAAATTTACGAAGTTTGTATTACAAATATGGTTTGTAAATTCTGATACTTGAATTTAATTTTGATTTGTGAATTATTGTTGAATATAACGAGTTGAGACTATTGTATCTCGCGGGGCAAACCTGGCATGGTCCAGTTTAGGCGAATCCCGGAGATAGATATTGCACTGATAATGATGACTATTGCATCTCGCGGGGCAAACCTGGTAAGGTCCAGTTTAGACGAATCCCGGAGATAGTCATTGTACTGATAGTAATGCCTGCTGCATCTCGCGGGGCAAACCTGGCATAGTCCAGTTTAGGCGAATCCCGGAGATAGCCATTTCACTGTATCCATGACTGTTACATCTCGCGGGGCAAACCTGGTATAGTCCAGTTTAGGCGAATCCCGGAGATAGATATTGTACTGATATTCCTGACAGTTACATCTCGCGGGGCAAACTTGGCTTAGTCCAGTTTAGGCGAATCCCGGAGGTGAACGTTATACCGATGTTACAGATATAGAACTGTATAATGAGTGTATGGTCAGATGAAGAATGAAAGTGAACAAAATGTTTGTATGAATAAAATGTTACAGAATGAATAAAATGATTCTAAAAGAATTGAAAACTAAATGTTGTATGCTTTACTGATTTAATTTAGATGCTTTTATTAAACTGTTTTTATATTATTTCTTTCAGTGAGGAAGTTGAAGATTGAAATGTTTTTATACGATCATATTGGAATATTTTTATTATGAAATGATTATTGATTTTGATACTTGAGTTTAGTGTACACCCACTAGGCATTATTGCTTAGCGCGTTGATTTTATCACGCGCAGGTATCAGAGATACATGGGGAAACAAATAATAGAGAGGAAGTAGCAGCAGATTGAAGGTCCAGAGTCACAATTCTTTTGAGTAGTTACAATTGAATTTTAATTGTATATTGTATTTCGTGAAGCATGCATATACAGAAATCTGTAATTTGACATGTATAGATATATTTTGTAATAAGTGTTTTATGATTTATATTCTGTTCAAATGTTTGTAAATATTAATTATATATGTTTTATTTGAAACTGTTTGGAAGTCGCACTAAACGGCAGAGTGCGCATTGATTCGAAAATTTGGATATAGAAGTGTTGGAATTATATTGTATTATATTTGTTTTATTGAAAACAGGTTTTGGAAAATCAGAAAAATAGAGGAAACTCTGCCGAAATTTTTGAAAATAAAATTTGATGGACTCATTAGAAATATATTTTTAAATTATAAGTTATATGATTTACATTGGTTTAAAATTTATAAAGTGAATTAAGTAAAGTTTTGAAAACCCGGTAGCGCTCCCTGGGTCGATCCAGTCGGGTCGGGTCAGGGGGTGTTATAGACTCCCTTGGTTATGTGGCGGAGATTTCAACGAATTCCTTCATACTGAGGAGAAGCTTGGCGGGAATGAAAGAACTGGTCCGGGTATGTTTAATTTTCGTAGTATTGTTGAGTTTTGTGATTTTGTTGATTTGGGCTTTTCAGGACCTTTGTTTACCTGGAATAATAAAAAAGGGGGTTCTAGAAATGTACAAGAAAGATTAGATCGCTTTTTTGCTACCAGTCAATGGGTAAACTTATTTTCGGAGATTAAAGTTGAGCATCTAGGTTTTATGTTTTCTGATCATAGGCCGATTTCGGTCAATTTTGTGCATGGTGGTACCATCAATAGTGGCGGTAGAGATCGAAAGTTCAGATTTGAGCCTTTTTGGCTCAAAGATGAAGAGTGCTATTCTGTGATTTGTACGGTTTGGGGAGGGTTTGATAGTGATACTTCTGGTAGAGGCTTAAGAGAGAAGCTGGGTATGTGTGCTGATCGGTTAGAAAACTGGAGTAAAGTCAAGTTTGGATCACTGAAGAAGCCATTGATAGAAACATATGTGAGATCAATCTTCTCTATGAACGGCAGTAATCTGAACAGGTTCTCAATGTTATTATGACTAAGGAAAGAGAGTTGGAAAGCCTAGTCTCCAAGGAGGAATTATATTGGAAACAGCGGTCGAGGGTTGACTGGCTACTCGCAGGGGACAAGAACTCTAAGTGTTTTCACAGAAGAGCGACGGCCAGAAAGAAGAAGAATCTAATTAGCTCGTTGTTGGATGTTAGGGGGTCCATAGGGAGTCTGAGCAGGGTATGTCCAGTGTGGTTTATGATTACTTATCAGATTTGTTCAAGTCTATCCAGCCATCATCCTCCGATTGTACTGCTGCCTCATCTTTTCTTGAGCGTAAAGTTGATGCCCAAATGGCAGGTAGACTTGGAGAGGCTTTCACCAGAGCAGAGGTGCGTACTGCAGTTTTTGAAATGGGCCCAAATAAGGCCCCTGGCCCCGATGGCTTCCATGCTCTCTTCTTTCAGAAATTTTGGAATGTGGTTGGAGAGGATGTTTCTAGTGTGTGCCTTAAAGTTCTTAATGGTGGATGCTCAATCGAGGAGTTCAATGCCACTAATGTTGTCCTGATTCCAAAGGTTAAAAACCCGGAGCGTATGACCGATTTCAGACCCATTAGTTTTTGCAGTGTTATTTATAAGACTGTCTCAAAGGTTATGGCAAATAGGTTAAAAGAAATTCTGCCCCTTATTATATCTTCGGAGCAGAGTGCTTTTGTACCAGGGCGGTTAATTTTGATAACATTATGGTTGCTTTTGAGCTTCTCCATTCTATCAAGAAACAGAAAAAGGGTAAAAAGGGTATGCAGCTATTAAACTGGACATGAGTAAGACTTACGACCATATGGAGTGGGGCTTCCTGGAGATTATCATGGAGAAACTAGGGTTTCCTAGTCATTTTAGAACCCTTGTTATGGACTGTGTATCGACCTCCAAACTTTCCTTCCTGGTAAATGGGAAGTTTGTGGGGGAAGTTAGTCTGCAAAGAGGGTTAAGGCAGGGATGCCCTTTGTCTCCTTACCTCTTCCTTCTATGTGCAGAAGTTCTATCTACTCTCATCAAAGGCAACGAATCTAATGGGCAATCTCTGGGTATGAGATGTTGTCGCGGGAGTCCACTAGTTAGTCACTTGTTTTTTGCAGATGACAACATTGTTTTTGCAGGGCTTCAGTTCAGAATTGTGAGAAGTTGAAACATATCCTAAAAATCTATGAGAAAGCCTCAGGCCAGCGGATTAATCTGCAAAAGTCCAACATCACCTTTAGTCCAAATGTGGAAGTTGATCGCAGCGCTAGTATCTTGAATTGCTTGGGTCTAGTTAATGCCCAAGCTCATGACAAGTATCTTGGCCTTCCAACCATAGTGGGGAAAAATAAAAGGAAAACTTTTAGTGACATTAAGGAAAAGGTCTGGTGTAAAATCAGAGGGTAGAAAGACAATCTCTTCTCAATGGGCGGGAAAAAAGTTCTTATTAAAGCAGTGGCGCAAGCTATTCCTACCTTCACTATGAGTATCTTTCAGTTGCCTTATGCTTTTTGCAACGGGCTGTGCTCCATGATCATGGGCTTTTGGTGGGGTGCCACTGATGGTAATAAGAAAATTTACTGGGTCTCTAGAGACAAGTTGTGCTCTTCAAAAATTTGTGGGGGGCTTGGTTTCAAAGACTTATCTCTTTTTAACCAAGCTCTTCTTGGCAAGCAGGCTTGGAGAATTGTTATGAATAAAGACTCGCTAGTGACTAGAGTGCTTAAGGCAAAGTATTTCAAGCAGGAGGATTTCTTATCTGTCTCGTTGAAACAAGGGAGTTATCATCTCTGGAGGAGTTTGGTTTAGGGTATGAGTCTTCTTCTTAAGGGCCTTCGTAGGAGGGTGGGTAATGGTAAGGATATCAGGGCTTTTCAGGACCTTTGGATACCAAGGGCGTCCACTTTTAGACCCTTCTCGAATGCCCCTTTGGAAGATCTCAAGGTTGCATATCTTATTTCCCCTTATTCTAATTCTTGGGACTTGGCTAAGCTTGATTAGGTTTTTGTAGCAGCGGATAGGGATTCTATTTTGGAAATTCCTCTGAGTTTTGGTGATTGTGTAGATTCCTTAATCTGGCATTTCGATAAGAATGGGAAGTATTATATGAAGAGTGGGTATAGAGTTGCAGCGCAAGAAAAACTCTCTCTTAAAGGCTCCCCCTCGTGTTCGGATTCGAAATGGTGGCTTGCACTTTAGAACCTCAACATTCCTCCAAAAATTAAAATTTTCATTTGGAGAGTATGTCACAATGCCATTCCGTCCCTCTGTAATCTCTGTTCTAGGAAGATTATGCTTGATCCGTGCTGCCCTAGGTGTGATGATGCTCCCGAAAGCTCAGCTTATGCCCTCTTTTGATGTAGCTCCGTGCGTGCCATTTGGGAGTCCACTGTATTCTGGGGTATTCTTAATTTGCATCACCATATTTCTTGTTTTGATTTGATCTTGTTTTGAAGAGAAAGAAGAAAGAAGAAGAAGAGGAAGAAGAAGAAGAAGAGAAGAGGAAGGAAAAAGAGAAGGAAAGAAAAGGTGAAAGAGAAAGAGAAAGGAAAGGAAAAAGAAAACCTAGAACCGCGATTTGTCGAAAGTAAAAACGGTATCCAGGTTGGTGTACCTCCGTTTTCGAACTCTTTACAAAAAGCATCAAGTATTTTTAGTTTGAATCTGAGATTTATTCGAAGATTTTCATTTTTATGTGTTGATTTTATTTTCGTTGAATGATTTTATTGTTGATCGTATTTTCATTACTTAGATTTCGTGGAAATTACTTGTTTTCGATTATTGTATGACTATTGTTGATTTTCCATGAAAAATCTATATTGTGAAATTGTATGTTTCCGTTGATTTGAAAATACAGTGAATACTTGAAAAATAGTTTATCGAAACGGCCCTAGGATACTTAGATATAGAAATGGATAAAGGATGTTGGTAAACCAGCTGGGTTCAGTGAGCAATACTAGTTATGTTGAGTATTCTAGCCGACCAGATTTGAAGTGACCTGAGAAGTGAATTGAGTAACTTTATTAATTGATTTTATATGTTGATCTTATTCTTGAAGTTAAAGTGATTATAACTGCTTATGGTTTGATTTTGAAGTTAAATTGATTTGCAAATGATTAGAATTGAAATATAAACTGTGATATGTTTTCTTATTAAAAGTTATTTATGATTTTCATATTTGAGTTTAGTGTACACCCACTAAACTATATGCTTAGCGCGTTAGTTTTGTTTCTAACGCGTAGGTACCAGGGATCCTGAAGAGGCCAAAGACTGAAGAGAGAGAGTTGCTGACGGAGTCCCAGAGTCACTACAGTTGGGTAGTTATATTGTTGTATGTATATATTATGTAAGCATGCATATACAGAGAGTTTGTAAATAGGTTTTGTAATTATGTACTGTAATTAATTATTTTACAATTTCTGTCTGTCACTTTTAGAATGTTTGTAAATATTGAATTCTGAATCATTTTATTTTAGAAACTATTGATGGAAAGTCGCACTAAACGGCAGAGTGCGCAATTGATTGAAAATGAGATTTGAAGTGTTATTGGATTTGTATTTGATTGAGTTGTGGAAAAACAGGTTTTGGGGAAATCAGAAAAACAAACGAAACTCTGTCGAAATTTTTGTAAAAAGTTTATTTCGATGGGCTCACTAGAAAAGTATTTTTGAATTACAAATTGATACGATATTTTAAATGGTTTGAAAAGTATAAAATGAATTTATAAAGTTTTGAAAACCCGAGTAGCACTCCCTGGGTCGATCCAGCCGGGTCGGGTCAGGGGGTGTTACATTTAAGTGGTATCAGAGCGCGGTTTAGGCGTTTCTGGACCAAAGAGTCTGTATATGCATGTATTGTATAAAGCTACTCATAGGAATGTGTGACTCTAATCTGCAGACCTCTCTTCTGTCTTATATAGGATAAAAGAAATGGAAGGAAGCGGTGATAGACCTGAGAGTCCCGCCAGCGTGGCTGGGGGAGCATCTAGGGAATCAGTAAGTCCGAGAGTGGCGGACCCTGTACAGCCAATGTTTATGCAGCAGATGGCTGAGTTTCTTTCAGAACGTGGCTAGAGCAGCGCCACGGAGATCAGCCATAGAGCGACTGGCTAAACACAGACCCACTGATTTTCATGGCAGAAAGGATGAGGATGCATCTGCCACAGAGTATTGGTTTGAGAGGACGAACAGAATATTGGAGCAGATGCACTGCACACCTGAAGAGCGATTGGAGTGTGCAGTATCCTTATTGCAGGAGGATGCCTACCAGTGGTGGACCTCCATTATACAGACAGTGCAACCAGAGGATAGAACGTGGGATTTCTTTCAGAAGGAATTTCGGAGAAAATATATTGGTCGCATCTATTTGGATAATCTGAAGAGAGAGTTTACCAACTTGAAGCAAAGGCAGATGACAGTGACTGAATATGAGAGGGATTTTGTCAGGTTGAGTAAATATGCGAAAGAGATGGTAGCGACAGAGGCGGATAAATGTAGGAGGTTTGAAGATGGACTGAATGATTATATCCGCCTACAGGTTGTGTAACATTCTGAATTTCTAAGTAATTGATTTTGAATATATAATTAGACTGTGGATTAATTGAGGAATTTTACAGGTGACTGCCTTTGAATTCGAAGATTTTACCCGACTAGTCTCGGCAGCTTTGAATGTAGAGAGAATTAAGAAAGAAGAGCATACCAGAAGAGACAGAGGGCAGCAACGAAGAGGGGCAGGGCCATCCAGCTCATATCAGCCCCAGAGTAAGAAATTTAAGGGACCGCAGCCTAGTGGTCCAGTGCAGTCACAGAGGCCTGTACCTACAGCTAGGCCTAGTCAGTCTGCAACTTCAGTGGCCAGTACCCCTATGAGTGCAGTTAGGGGACCAGCCTCTGCATTGTGTGATCATTGTGGAAGAAGATATCCTGGGGAATGCTGGAAGCTTACAGGAGCCTGCATGAGATGTGGATCTCATGATCATTTCCTGAGGGATTGCCCACAAATGAGATCCCAGCAGCTAGAGAGATCAGCCCCTACTACTTCCAGAGGTAGGAGGCCTAGTCAGGCAGTACCTGAAAGTGGTAGCCACAGAGGAGTGTCAGAGTCAGTAGCAAGACCCGATAGTCGAGCTCCTGCACGAGTTTATGGTGTTAGAGCTCAGGAAGATAGGGATGCACCTGACGTGATAGCTGGTATTATTTCTATTTTTGATACTACAGCTATTGCATTGATAGATTCAGGTTCTACTCACTCGTATATATGTGATGCATTGTTGAAACAAAGAAGTTTGAAAACTGAACCTACTGAATATGATGTGTATGTCAGTAATCCGATAGGTCAGAGTGTAGTTATGAACCGTTTATACAGACATTGTCCGATTCGGATACAAGAGTGTGAGTTTCCAGGAGATTTGATGGAGTTGCCATTCCATGAGTTTGATGTGATATTAGGCATGGATTGGTTAACTCAGCATAAAGTAGTGATTGACTGTGAATTGAAACGAGTGACCCTCAGAACAGCAGATGGTGCAGAAATTACAATGGTGGGTGAAAGGAGGGATTTTCTCTCCAATGTCATTTCAGCCACCGCAGCCTGTAAACTGATTAGAAAGGGGTGTGAAGCATATTTGGCACAAGTGGTTGATTCCAGAAAAGTTAATGCTGAAATCCAGAATATACCCACTGTGTGTGATTTTGCAGATGTATTTCCAGAGGAGCTTCCTGGTTTGCCACCTTAGAGAGAAGTGGAGTTTGTGATAGATGTGGTACCAGGTACGTCTCCAGTATCGATAACTCCCTATAGAATGGCACCAGCAGAACTGAAAAAACTGAAGATACAGTTACAGGAATTGCTGGATAAGGGCTTTATTAGACCCAGTGTATCCCCCTGGGGAGCTCCAGTCCTGTTTGTGAAAAAGAAAGACGGGTCATTGAGATTGTGCATTGATTACAGGCAGCTGAATAAACTTACTGTTAAGAACAAGTATCCGTTGCCGAGAATCGATGATTTGTTCGATCAGCTGAGAGGAGCCTGTGTCTTCTCAAAGATAGATCTGAGATCAGGTTATCATCAGTTGAGAATAAAAGAGTCAGATATTCCGAAAACTGCATTCATAACCAGGTATGGACACTATGAATTTGTAGTGATGCCATTTGGGCTGACTAATGCACCTGCAGCCTTTATGGACTTGATGAACCGAGTATTCCGACCATACTTGGATCAGTTTGTGGTGGTGTTTATTGATGATATCCTGGTATACTCACAGACGGCAGAGGACCATGACAGGCACCTCAGAGTAGTACTGCAGATTCTGAGGGAGAAACAGTTGTATAGTAAACTGAGCAAGTGTGAATTCTGGTTGCCTGAAATTGCATTTCTGGGTCACATTGTATCAGCAGAGGGTATTAAGGCAGATCCGAAAAAGATTGAAGCAATAGTGGAATGGAAGCCTCCTAGAAATGTTACAGAAGTTAGAAGTTTTCTAGGCTTGGCAGGTTATTATCGACGGTTTGTGAAGGGATTTTCCTCCATAGCAAGTCCGTTGACCAAACTACTGCATAAGAATGTCAGGTTTAAGTGGACTGACAGATGCCAGGCAGCTTTTGACAGGTTGAAGGCAATGCTTGTTGAGGCTCTAGTCCTGATTCAGCCTGTTTCAGGTAAGGACTTTGTGATCTATAGTGATGCCTCACACCAGGGTTTAGGTTGTGTGTTGATGCAGGAAGGCAAGGTGGTTGCATATGCGTCCAGACAGTTGAAAAATCATGAGCTGAACTATCCGATTCATGATCTGGAACTTGCAGCCATAGTCTTCGCTTTGAAAATCTGGAGGCATTACTTGTATGGCGAGAAATGTTACATATACACGGATCACAAAAGTCTGAAATATCTGCCTACCCAGAGAGAGCTCAATTTGAGACAGAGACGGTGGATGGAGTTGATTAAAGATTATGACTGCGTAATTGACTATCATCCAGGAAAGGCGAATGTAGTCGCAGATGCTCTGAGTAGAAAAGCACTGTTTGCCCTCAAAGCTATGAATGTGCAATTACAGCTGAATCCAGATAATGCATTGGTAGCTGAGTTGATATGCAGACCCAGTTTGATTCAGCAGATTGCCGATAAACAGAAGCAGGATGCTAGAATTCAGATGATGCGTGAACAGATCCCAGAAGGAAAGCATCCAGATTTCTCAATCAGAGCTGATGGTATTGTGTGTTTCAGAGACAGGATTTGTATTCCAGATGATGAGGAATTGAGAAAAATGATCCTAACAGAGGCACACAATAGTTCGTATGCGATGCACCCAGGTAGCACGAAAATGTACAGAGACTTGAAAATCCAGTATTGGTGGTCTGGTATGAAGAGAGATGTGGTGGAATTTGTGAATAAATGCATGACTTGTCAGCAGGTGAAAGCTGAACACCAGGTTCCATCAGGATTGTTACAGCCAATAGCAATACCTGAATGGAAATGGGACAGTATCACAATGTACTTTGTCACTGGATTGCCACTCACCCGGAGTAAAAATGATGCAGTATGGGTTGTAGTGGATCGATTGACGAAGTCAGCACATTTTCTACCTGTCAGAACTGACTATTCCCTGGATCGACTGGCAGAATTGTATATCAGAGAAATAGTCAGATTGCATGGAGTGCCTGCATCCATAATATCAGATAGAGATCCGAGGTTTACATCCAGATTCTGGAAGAAGTTTTAAGAAGCCTTGGGTACTCGACTGAGTTTCAGTACAGCCTTCCATCCGCAGACAGACGGACAATTAGAAAGGGTAATTCAGGTGCTTGAACATATGCTCAGGAGTTGTGTTATTGACTTTGAAGGGAGTTGGGCGGATCATCTCCCATTGATTGAATTCGCCTACAACAACAGTTATCAGTCGAGCATAGCTATGGCACCATATGAAGCACTGTATGGAAGGAAATGCAGGACTCCAGTATGCTGGACAGAGTTAAGAGATGACAGATTAGTAGGCCCAGACTTGATCAAACAGACTGAGGAGAAGGTGAAGATTATCAAGGATAGATTGAAAGTTGCTTCTGACCGACAGAAATCCTATGCAGATTTGAAAAGAAAAGAGATAGAATATGACGTCGGTGAGAAAGTGTTTCTGAAAGTATCTCCGTGGAAGAAAGTGCTTCGATTTGGCAGAAAAGGTAAGTTGAGTCCTAGGTTTATTGTGCCATACGAAATCATTGAACGTGTGGGACCAGTAGCCTATAGACTAGCTTTTCCTCCAGAATTAGAAAAGATTCATAATGTGTTTCATGTATCGATGCTGAGGAGATACAGATCTGATCCTTCCCACAGAGTTCAGGCCAAAAGTATTGAAATTCGACCAGACCTGACATATGAGGAAGAACCAGTGCAGATTCTTGATCGGGAGATTAAAAAGCTAAGAAATAAAAGAGTTCCACTGGTGAAAGTCCTCTGGAGGAATCATAAAGTAGAAGAGGCTACCTATGAGAGTGAAGAAACGATGCGACAACAGTATCCGCAACTGTTTCATTAAGGTAAATTTCGAGGACGAAATTTCTTAAGAGGGGAAGAATTGTAACATCCCGGATTTCGGATAATTAATTTTGAATATGTGAAAATAAATTTTGTGATTGGAAGGGGTGTAAATGTAATTAAATATGGCAATAAATTGTATGATTTTCAGGTAGACCAGATGGAACCGTCCAGAAATGAAGCAGGAAGATTGAAAACCGAGGCAGTGAGCATCGCGACCACAAATCGCGATGACCTGCTTGCGGTGAAAAATGTGAATTTTTGGCAGTAAGCATCGCGACCAGTCACCGCGACCACAGATCGCGATGAACTGCTCGCGATGAAAATGTCAAATTCTGGCAGTGAGCAACGCGACCATGGTACCGCGAGGTGTGCTCGCGATGAAGGAGGTGGAAACGCTCCAGTGAGTACCGCGACTTGGTGGCGCGACCACAGGTCGCGACGACCGAAAAATATATAAAAAAAAAATTGGCTTCTCGCAGAAGCCACAAAACACAGAACAGAGAGAAGAGAGAGGAAAGACCGAGAAAAAAAAAAGAAAAGAAAGAAGAAGAAAGAAAGAAGAGAAAGAAGATAAAGAAGAAAGAAGAAGAAGAGGAAGAAGAAGAAGAAGAGAAGAGGAAGGAAAAAGAGAAGGAAAGAAAAGGTGAAAGAGAAAGAGAAAGGAAAGGAAAAAGAAAACCTAGAACCGCGATTTGTCGAAAGTAAAAACGGTATCCAGGTTGGTGTACCTCCGTTTTCGAACTCTTTACAAAAAGCATCAAGTATTTTTAGTTTGAATCTGAGATTTATTCGAAGATTTTCATTTTTATGTGTTGATTTTATTTTTGTTGAATGATTTTATTGTTGATCGTATTTTCATTACTTCGATTTCGTGGAAATTACTTGTTTTTGATTATTGTATGACTATTGTTGATTTTCCATGAAAAATCTATATTGTGAAATTGTATGTTTCCGTTGATTTGAAAATACAGTGAATACTTGAAAAATAGTTTATCGAAACGGCCCTAGGATACTTAGACATAGAAATGGATATAGGAGGTTGGTATACCAGCTGGGTTCAGTGAGCAGTACTGCACCGATATTGATATGCGATTGATGACTATTATGTACCTCCTCATGGATTCGTCCAGGGGTAGGGAGACACGTACCTCCTCACGGATTCGTCCTAAGGTTGGAAGACACGTACCTTCCTAAGGATTCGTTCCTGGGATAGGGAGTTATGTACCTCTCTATGTTCCGTACCCTCGGTCCTAGAGTAGGGAGATACGTATCACTCTTAGGATTCGTCCTAGGGTGGGAGTTATGTTCGATCGACAGTCACTGTGGTCGAACGACCCATATTCCAGTCCTAGTTCTAGCCGGCCAGATTTGAAGTGACCTGAGAAGTGAATTGAGTAACTTTATTAATTGATTTTATATGTTGATCTTATTCTTGAAGTTAAAGTGATTATAACTACTTATGGTTTGATTTTGAAGTTAAATTGATTTGCAAATGATTAGAATTGAAATATAAACTGTGATATGTTTTCTTATTAAAAGTTATTTATGATTTTCATATTTGAGTTTAGTGTACACCCACTAAGCTATATACTTAGTACGTTAGTTTTGTTTCTAACGCGTAGGTACCAGGGATCCTGAAGAGGCCAAAGACTGAAGAGAGAGAGTTGCTGACGGAGTCCCAGAGTCACTACAGTTGGGTAGTTATATTGTTGTATGTATATATTATGTAAGCATGCATATACAGAGAGTTTGTAAATAGGTTTTGTAATTATGTACTGTAATTAATTATTTTACAATTTCTGTCTGTCACTTTTAGAATGTTTGTAAATATTGAATTCTGAATCATTTTATTTTAGAAACTATTGATGGAAAGTCGCACTAAACGGCAGAGTGCGCAATTGATTGAAAATGAGATTTGAAGTGTTATTGGATTTGTATTTGATTGAGTTGTGGAAAAACAGGTTTTGGGGAAATCAGAAAAACAAACGAAACTCTGCCGAAATTTTTGTAAAAAGTTTATTTTGATGGGCTCACTAGAAAAGTATTTTTGAATTACAAATTGATACGATATTTTAAATGGTTTGAAAAGTATAAAATGAATTTAGAAAGTTTTGAAAACCCGAGTAGCACTCCCTGGGTCGATCCAGCCGGGTCGGGTCAGGGGGTGTTACACCATTTACTTTTATAATTTTGTTGAAAAAATAAGGTTCTTATTTGCCTATATGGGGGTATTGTGACTAATACTTTGAAAGTGCCTGAGATAAAATGACATTACTTTCAAAAATAGGGAGAAAATAATAATATTCCTATAATATAATATAACATAAAAATATAGCATTTTTATTAGGAACAGAGAACTCCATCTCTCTAGATCTCTTTTTAAATTTTTTTTTTCGAATTCAAACTCCACCGTCCAACAATCTTGATAGACGGTGGAGATCCATTTTAAAAATTTTTTTTAATTTTTTATTTTATTAAAGAAAGTAAGGAAAAATGATCTTATTATACTTTTAATTACTAGTCAACCACTTAATCAATAGTACTTTATTAGAATTAGATAAAAAAAAAAGTATAGTTTGATTGTAATTTATTTATATATCAAGGTACTTCATTGTAATTATAAAAATAAACAAATCAACTTACATTGTCATCCAAGTTTAAAAAAATTACATCATAATATTAATTGAAGTTATAAATAATGCAACACAATATTTCTTAACACGCTGAATAATCAATATTAACTATAATGTATATTTGATTCAAAGTAATTTAATTAATTAATAATATATATAAAAACAATAGTTCAATAAATAGTGAAGAAGAATTTCTTAACAGAAAAAATGTTTTTTTATTAAAAAACAAAGACTAAATTTAATTATTGTGACATTTGATTAATACTTAAATCCAAAGAAAATTTTCATTTTGGACGAAAATTAGCCTAAACATATGTGTGATTGAATATGATTTAGGTTTTACATGAAATGCATTAAAATTGGAGTATAACATCCCAAATTTCGAGTCATTAATTTTGAATATGTGGATAAAAATATTTGAGAGTTGAGGGGTATAAATGTAATTAAAAGTATTTCCAGATGGACTAAATTGAACGATCAAAAACGATGCACGAAGCAAAGATTGAAAACTGAGACAGTGAGCATCGCGACCTGGCCATCGCGACCACAGCTCGCGATGAAGAATGTTGATTCTTGGCAGTGAGCACCGCGACTAGTCACCGCGACCACAGATCGCGATGACTGGCTCGCGATGAAAAAGTGAAATCCTGGCAGTGAGCATCGTGACCACCATCGCGACCAGGGTACCGCGATGAGTGATCGCGATGAAGGCGGTGGAGTTGCTCCAGAGAGCAACGCGACCAGGTCACCGCGACCACAGGTCGCGATGACGGTCGCAACGCCCAAAATTTTATAAAAAAAAATAAATCATCGCAGAAATCCCTAGAAAGACAGAAAGGAGAGAAAATAGAGAGAAAGAGAGAGAGACCGAGAGGGACCGAGAAAGAAAAGAGAGAGAAGAAGAAGAAGAAGAAGAAGAATAGAAGAAAAGAGAAAAGAAAGGAAGAAGAAAGAAAGAAAAGAGAAAAAGGAAAGAGAAAAGAAAAAGAAAATCCAGAAGAAAAACCGTACGAGAAACAGCAATCCAGGTTGGTGTACATTGATTTCTGAATTTATTATAATTTTCGTTATATATTTTCATGTGAATTTTTCAGATTTCGTTAAATTGAGCATAGAAATTTAGTTATGGATTTTGTCACATTATGTTTTGTTTCCGTAAATTGTTAGAAACTGTTTGAACATAATTTGAGAATATATTGACATGAAAATTGTTGATTTTTTGAACGTTTGAATCGTGAATAACTGTTGATTAATTGGGAAAACGAATATAAAGTGACGATTACTGCATCTCGCGGGGCAAACCTGGCATAGTCCAGTTTAGGTGAATCCCGGAGATAACCATTTCACTGTATCTATGACTGTTGCATCTCGCGGGGAAAACTTGGCAAGTCCAGTTTAGGCGAATCCCGGAGATAGCCATTGTACTGATAGTGATGATTGCTGCATCTCGCGGGGCAAACCTGGCTGAGTCCAGTTTAGGGGAATCCCGGAGACAGCTAGTGCACTGTATTCCTGATTGTTATATCTCGCGGGGCAAACCTAGTATAATCCAGTTTAGGCGAATTCCGGAGATGGATATTGTACTGACATCCCTGGCAGTTACATCTCGCGGAGCAAACCTGGCTTGGTCCAGTTTAGGCGAATCCCGGAAGTGAATATCACACTGATGTACAGATATAGAAATGTATGCTGAGTATACGACCAGAATGAAGAATGAAAGTGAATAAAATGTTGATATAAATAAAATGATTATAAAATAACTGAAAGTTAAATGTTATACGTTTTACTGATTGACTTTGGATACTTGTATTCAAATGTTTTTATATGATTTCTATTAGTGAAAAAGGTAAAGATTGAAATGTTTTTATACAAATATATTGGAAATGTTTTCATTATGAAATGATTATTTATTTTGATACTTGAGTTAAGTGTACACCCACTACGCATTATTGCTTAGCGCGTTGATTGTATCACGCGCAGGTATCAGAGATACAGGGAGAAATAAAGGATGGAAAAGAAGTAACAGCAGATGGAAGGTCCAGAGTCACAGTTTCGTTTGAGTAGTTACAATTGAATATTATTTGTATATTGTAATTAGTGAAGCATGCATATACAGAAATCTGTAATTTGATATGTATTTATATGTTTTGTAGTAAATGCTTTATGATTTATATTCTTTGCAAATGTTTGTAAATATTAATTATATATGTTTTGTTTGAAAAATGATTGGAAGTCGCACTGATCGGCAGAGTGCGCAGTGATTTGAAATATGGATATAGAAGTGTTGAAAGTATATTATTTTATATTTGTTTTTATTGAAAACAGGTTTTTGGGAAATCCGAAAAATAGAGGAAACTCTGCCGAAATTTTTAAAAATAATGATTTGATGGGCTCACTAGAAACATGTTTTAAATTATAAATGGAAACGATTTTCATTGGTTTGAAATATATAAAGTGAATTTAGAAAGTTTTGAAAACCCGGTAGCACTCCCTGGGTCGATCCAGTCGGGTCGGGTCAGGGGGTGTTACATGGAGAGTAATTCAATCTTGCAACTATATTTAGAGTTTTTCGTGGACACACACTGGTGAGAGGTACCTACAGACAACCACTTCATTATGAATTTATAATTCAATATTATTTGGGATGATAAAATTACATAATTAGTAGTGTTTTACTTATTTTAATTACATTAAACATAAATAACAATTAAATAAATAAATAAATTTAAAATTTTCACCGTTCATCTCATCGTTTTTACTATTTTTTTTAAAGTTTTTTTATTAATGAATATTAGTAATTTTATATATTGATTGAGGGTATTTTAGTTTTTTAAACAGTCAAACATGGTTAACCGTTAAATTAAATGGAGTTTGACTAACGGCAAGGGAGGTCTTTATCAATAAACCCAAATGTTGATTCAGTTTGTAGATGAACAAATCTCAGGGGTCTAGCTGTTATTTTTTCTTGTAAGAAATATTGTTATATATTATAATTTTTACAACTATTATGGACAGTTTTTAAATAATGTATTGTCTTTGTTTTGAAATACTTAAATTAGAATATTTGAAGTTAAATTTTAAAGTCATGTATACAAATTATTTCATAATAGAGTACATCATAAAATTTCAAGAAAAAATGGAAAAGATAAGGGTGAAGAGAATAGTAGACAAACTGGTGAAGACAAATTTGAATAAGTTTGATTTTGTCGAAAGAAGACATAGCTATGGTAGGTAGTACTAAATTTTTTTAAAGAAATAATTAATTAAAAATAACTTGGACACAAATTAAAATGGTGTTTGGCCGGCGGCCAATTAAAACCTAAACACATCTGATAATAATAATTAATTAAAAATGATCATTCCTTGATTAACCTAACTAATTTTAGAACCATAGTTCGATTATTAATATATTATAATCCAAAGCATAGGTTAGTCAAATTATTGTTAATAAATTATTCAGAAACTTACTATAAAAAATAATGCAATTAGTCTTTCACTTGATCTGTTGTCTTTAGACCTGTTTTCTTTCATGTGTTGTCGATGTCTATTCTTTTAGGTGAATCAATTGTTATATATATATATATATATATATATATATATATATATATATATATATATATAATTTAATGGTTTTAATTGTACTTTAGCTATTAATTAGTTAGTCAAACTAACATTAATTTGTTAATGGTTTGACAAATTATAGAAAGATTTGTGTTCTTTTTTATAAATCAAAGTAAGTATAACAGCCTAATTTCAAAAAATTAAATTAATAATAATAACAGCTCCTATAAAGAAAATTTAAAAAGAAGTTGAGAGTAATTGATGAAAGTGAAGTAGTACATATTTTCCATATTTACAATCTCATTAACACTGCATCACCTCAAATTCTATTATTTTGTAATTTTGATGAGGTTAGGGTTATAAAAATTGTGCTAACATATGTCCGAAGATCGGATAAAAGATTAAAAAATATATATATATATTTATTATTTGTAAAATTGACAAATTATATTTTCATATTTTGAATAAAAAATATCTTTAATATGTATTCTAAAAAGTATTATATTAGGAGAGTTAAATAGCTAATAATATATTAGGAGAGTTATAAAAATAATAGCTAATAATATATTTATTATTTGTAATTTTGATGAAGTTAGGGTTATAAAAATTGTGCTAACATGTGTCCGAAGATCGGATAAAAGATAAAATATATATATATATATATATATTTATTATTTGTAAAATTGACAAATTATATTTTCATATTTTGAATAAAAAATATCTTTAATATGTATTCTAAAAAGTATTATATTAGGAGAGTTAAATAGCTAGAAACACGATCTATAAAAACAACAAAAGTTAGTTTTACTAATTTCTATATTTAAACTTAATTTTTAAAGTCTTGTATAAAATATATTTCAGAATCTGCGAAATTAAATTATATCAAGAAAATTGGAAAAGACAAAGAGAGAAGAGGACATATTCGGATGCGTTTAGCCTTACAGAAAGAAGACACATCAATGGTAGGTAGATTTAAATAAATTTTAAATAAAAAATGATGAATTATCACATATAATTAAAAATGACCAATTAATTAATATAATATTTTGGTATTAGTTGTAGTTGTTTTGTCTTTTGACTGCGGAGACAACATGGATAGCAACAAGGAAAGTGCCACAAGCCAAGAGAGAAGACAGAGGTTGAACAATTTTATATTTATATATATAAATATATCTTGGATTGTAACGTTGTATTAAAAATTGAATTAATATTAAATTGGTGAAGGCAAAGTAATGTGCATCATGGGATATATAGTTTTTTTTTTTTCTTCTTTCAATGTTTTGTCTCTGAAATTCTAAATTCACAATCTTTTGTAATATTTGCTTTAACATAACATCACTTGCAATCAATATTTGCAATCAATCTTTTGTAATTTATTTTTGATAGAATGCAGTCATTTTTTAATTAATTATTACAGCTATTAATTGTTATCAAATAATCAATTATCAATAATGAATATATAAAATAATCACCGAATGAGTGGCTCTATGCAATGAAGAATTGTGAATATATAAAAGAATTGTTTATAGGCCTTTATTACTCCCGTTGAGAATAGGGAATTGTGAGCATGCTTATAAAAAGTAGAATTGTTTATAATTTGTATGAAAACTTGAAACGATGCTTGGAGACCATGCAGCAGCAGGGCACTTTCCTTGTTGCTTTCAATGTTTTTGTCTTTATAGTTGAATAATACGACATAAAGTCATAGATCTAACTTTGAAATACTAAATTTACAATTAAATATTCACAATCAATTTTCACTTTGTTATCTCTGGACTTCCATCCTCTGTCTCTGTGTGTACTTCCAAGTAATTTTGGCATATTTACTATCCAAGTGATTGTTCTCCTTTGTTTCCCAAGTGATTCAGGCTTTGATTAGTGATCAAATTAATCTCCAAGTAAGTTGTTATTTTCGCATATTTACAATCATATTATTCTTTCATTTTCAGTTTTCATTGTTTTGCTGTTAGCTTGATCATCTGCTCCCTGTAGTTTCCCTTTTCGTATGTTCTTTGATGCATTTTCATTATTTGTTAGTTTGATCTGCAAAAGAGGTTCCACAAATGGCCGAAATTGGTATTTCTGTTGCTGCAAAAACTGCCGAATACGCGGTTGATCCCATAGCACGTCAAGTCGGTTACATGTGGAACTACAAGACCAACTTTGACAATCTGGACAAACAACTCCAGAAGCTCCAGAGCAGAAGAGCCATGGTGCAACATTCAGTCGATGAAGCAACAAGAAATGGAGAAGTGATTGAACAACATGTTGTGAATTGGCTGGACAACTTTAAGAAGATGATTGATGAGTCGACGGAGATTATTACCGATAATAATCAAGCAAACATGCGATGCTTCAAGAGCTGGTGTCCTGATTTGAAGAAGCGCTATCAACACAGCAAGAAAGCAGCAGTCAAGGCCAAGGATGTCTCTCAACTCGAGGAACAAGCTGGGAAATTTGATAAAGTTTCCTACCGTACTGTTCCAGAGGAGACATGGCATCCATCTAGCAAGCCTTTTGAAGACTTTGAATCACGTACGTCCACTTTGAAGAATGTAGTAAATGCATTGAGTAAACCTGGTGTCCACATGGTTGGTGTCCATGGAATGGGCGGCATCGGCAAGACCACGCTGGCGAGGGAAGTTGGTAGAAGAGCTGAGGAAAACAAGCTATTCGATTCTGTAGTTTTTGTAAAAGTATCAGAGGCACCAAACATAATGAACATTCAAGGAGTGATCGCTGATAAGTTGGGTTTGGAATTCCGTCAGGAGACTGACCCTGGAAGAGCGAATGCACTACGTGAACGATTGAAGAAGGAGACAAAAATCCTTTTAATTTTAGATAACATTTGGGAGAGTCTTGACTTGGAGAAAGTAGGAATTCCTTTCAATGATGATCATAGAGGATGCAAGTTATTGTTGACAGCACGAAATGAACACCTATTGTCGAATGAAATGGGTTGTGAAAATAATTTCCCTCTTGGTATTTTAGATAAAAAAGAAACTTGGAACTTGTTTAAGAAAATAGCAGGTTCTTGTGTAGAGAGTCATGATTTGCAGTGCTTAGCCTTTGATGTGGCTAAAGAATGTGGAGGTTTGCCTATAGCTATTGTTACAGTAGCAGAGGCATTAAAAAATAAAAAAGAATGTGAATGGAAAACTGCGCTGCATGAACTACAGCATCCTGCCTTCGAAAGCTTGGAGGGATCTGTGGCCACAAAGGCATATTCATGTTTAAAGTTGAGTTACAATCACTTAGAATCTCAGGAACTCAAGTCAACATTTTTGCTTTGCTGTACAATGCTATTGACCTCTAATGCTTCCATTGAAGATTTGATGAGATATGGAATGGGTTTGCGCTTATTTGATACAATCAATTCAATGGAAGCAGCATGGAATAGAGTAAATACATTGATTCAAAAGCTCCAGAAATCTAATTTGTTGCTTGACGCTCTCGAGGATGAAATATTTTCTATGCATGATGTGGTTCGTGATGTTGGTAGATCAATTGCCATAAAAGATCAGCATATGTTCATCGTGAAAGTCGATATCGCTCTACGGGGTTTGGCAGAAAAAAATCCATTGGAAAATTGCACTTCAATTACCTTATTTGATATTGTTGAGCTTCCTGGGGAGTTGGATTGTCCACATCTAACCTTTTTCTATATGAAATCGAAGACTAGCGTCTCTAAAATCGCTAGTAACTTTTTCAAGGGGATGCCAAAGCTTGAAGTTCTACATTTGATAAAAATGGACCTATTGCTGTTAGAAAATAAAATCTGCACATGCCATAAACATTAACCATTAAAAAAAACATAAACCATCAACAACCATACATTAAAAACTCTAAGCATCTGCTGTAAGCTCTTGGTTGAGAGCAAAACCAAACATAAACACTCTGCTTTTTCTGTGTAAAATGAAGTTGCTGCACATACAGTACAACAATAGATATTCATATATAAAACAAAGAGAGGCACAGCTCAACAAAGCTGCTGTCCATCACAATACAATCAGCCATACTGGATGGCTTGCTAAACTATCACAAAATATTACCTAACCCCACTAACATTGTTAAACATAACAAGTAAACTAAAACTAAACAACCAAATATAATTGGATACATCAAAGACTAACTAAACATTTAACAAATGATAACTAAACATAGAATATTCCATTACAACAAAAAACAAACCATAAACAATATCATGCAACAACTTTAGAGTCTTCAAGAAAAGTTTTAAACTTCAACACTCCTCCTTAAAATTTTTCTTGCAGACTCCAAGCTTTGCCCTTAACACATTGAACTGCCCAGAAGCAAAAGCTTTAGTGAAAATGTCCGCCACTTGCTCTTCAGACCTACAGTGAATCATCTTCACTTCACTATTTCTTTGAGCCTCTCGGATTGCATGAAACTTCACATTTATATGCTTAGTTCTCCCATGTTGGACAGGATTTTTTGCCATAGAAATTGCAGAAATATTATCACACAAAAGTACACATGGATCAGCTTGAACATCATCCAAGTCAGTGAGGATTTTTCTGATCCAAATTGCTTGGTTTGTGGCTGCTGCAGCTGCAATATATTCTGCCTCAGCTGTTGATTGAGCCACTACTTCTTGTTTCTTGGAATTCCAGGAGAATGCTCCACTTCCAAAAGAGAATACAAACCCAGTTGTGCTCTTAGAATCATCTAATGAACCTGCCCAGTCACTGTCAACATATCCAACCAGCTTTCCATCACTTTTCTCATACCATATACCAAAGTCTAGGGTCCCTTTCAAGTATCTCAAGATCCTTTTGCCTACTCCAAGATGTGTGAGACTAGGAGAGTGCATGAATCTTGATAGTAAACTTGAAGGATACATCAAATCTGGTCTGGTGGCAGTAAGGTAAAGAAGACTGCCTATCAAACTTCTGTATTTAGTTTGATCAGCCCTTTCATCACCATCCATATTAGAAAGCTTTTCATTTACTACAAGTGGAGTAGATACTGGATTGCAATGCTCCATTCTGAATTTCTTTAGCACATCCTTTGCATATTTCTTTTGAGAAAGAAATATCCCATCCTTGAGATGCTTCACTTCCATGCCAAGAAAATAATTCATGATGCCTAAATCAGACATCTCAAACTCCTTGAGCATGCACTTTTTAAATTCAGCTATCACTTCTTCATTATTTCCAGTAACCAACAAATCATCCACATAAAGTGAGACAATGATCTTGCTTCCTTTCCCATCAGCTTTAACATACAAAGTAGCCTCATTTTGGCTTCTTTTGAAACCATATTGCAGGAAATAAGTATCTATCCTGCTATAACAGGCCCTAGGGGCTTGCTTCAAACCGTATAAAGCTTTGTGAAGCTTATACACATCACTTTCATGTTTGGCTATCTCAAAACCAGGGGGCTGCTCAACAAAAATTTGTTCTTGCAAGATTCCATTTAGAAATGCAGACTTAACATCAAGATGGTACAACCTCCAATCATTTTGAGCTGATAGGGCAACAAGCAACCTTATGGTCTCATGTCGAGCCACAGGTGCAAATGTGTCTCCAAAATCAACCCCTGCCACTTGAGAGTACCCTTTCACAACTAACCGAGCCTTGTGCTTGTTTATAGAACCATTTGAATTCAACTTGGTCCTATAAACCCATTTGACACCAATGACTTTTCTGTCACTTGGTCTAGGAACCAGCTCCCAAGTCTGATTTTTGTTTATCATTCTTAACTCCTCCTGCATTGCACTCTTCCATTCTGCCATTTGAGAAGCTTCTTCAAAGCTTGAAGGTTCATTCACCATAACATTGCATCTCTCATAAATTTCAGCTAAGGATTTTGTTTTAAAAATGGGAGAATCAGATTCAGCAACTTGGTATGAATCATAATCTGAGTTGGTACTTGAATTTTGGCTTTCATTTGCAGCAGCTGTGGGTTCCACTTCCATTTGAATTTGCTTCACATCCTCCTGTACTGAGTTGTTTTTCCAGTCCCAATGAGATCCTTCATCAACTTGCACATCTCTACTCACAACAATCTTCTTAGTTTCCACATTGTACACTCTGTAGCCTTTAGAATTTACTGCACAACCAAGTAGAATGCCTAACTCAGCCTTCTCATCAAGTTTGGTTCTCTTTGCATTTGGTATATGCATGTAGCAAATAGAACCAAACACTTTGAGGTGATCTACAGAGGGTTTGGAGCCTGACCAAGCCTCCATAGGAGTTATTCCTTGAACTGCCTTGGTAGGAAGTCTATTCAGAATGTATACAGCTGCATGGACTGCTTCTGCCCAGAAATTTTTGGACAATTTCTTCTCTGCTATAAGACTCCTTGCCATCTCCATGACTGTTCTATTCTTCCTTTCCGAGACTCCATTTTGTTGAGGAGAATAGCTTACACTCAGCTGGTGTTGGATTCCCATGTCTTGACAAAAAAGGTTGAACTTATTGGAAGTATATTCTCTTCCATTATCAGTTCTGAGTTTTTTCAACTTGCATCCACTCTCTATCTCAACCATTGCTTTAAACTTCTTAAATACATCAAAAGTTTGAGATTTGCTTGTCAAGTAATACACCCAAGTCATTCTTGTTAGATCATCGATAAACAACAAGAAATACAAGTTTTGATTCAAGGATGGGGTGCTCATTGGACCACATAAATCTGAATGCACCAATTCAAGTTTGCATTTAGCTCTACATTCAGTTGCAGCTGGAAATGGTCTTCTATGCATCTTTCCATATTGACAAACACTACATACATTTTCAGTTCTAAACAATTTGGGTAATCCATTTACCATATCATGCTTTTGCAAGTAATTCAAAGCATCAAAGTTAAAATGGCCTAGTCTTTTATGCCATATACTATACTCATCGTGCTTTGACATTAAAGCTGAATGCTTGACTTGCTTAAAGTCTATTGGAAAGCTATTGTCATGCATTCTAATCTTGACCACTTCAACACTCTTGGAGTCTAGAATGATACAATATTCATTAATAAATGAGAGAGAGTATCCCTTTTTCAATAGCTGAGCTACACTTAGCAAATTTTGAGCTAAATCAGGGATGAAGAGAACATCATCAATCACTTTAGCACCTGAATCAGTTTGGATAAGTACATTACCTCGACCAGCAGCTTGAACAACATTACCATTGCCCAGTTTAACCCTTGTCCTGTCAGTTCTATCCAGGGAGGAGAACAGGTTCAAATCCCTTGCCATGTGGCTTGTGCAACCACTATCTACATACCAAGTATCACTTGAAGCTGCATAATGATTTTGTGAAACCATAAACAAGTGATCATCTGCAACCAACTCATCTGTGTAATTAGCTTGCTGTGCAGGTTGCTTTGGTGGCTGATTTTGCTTGGCTCTGCAATAATTCTCTCTGTGTCCCCATTTTTTACAAAAATTGCACTGAATTTGAGGCTTTCCCTTGTACCAACAATCCTTTGCAAGATGATTTGTTCTTTTGCAAGTGGAACAAGGAGGAAACTTGGCTCTTGGACCAGTTTCTGCAGAACTTCCATCCATCTTTGTCTTCTCTTTTTGATCACCATCTTTAGGACCGGAACCATGCTTCTTGTGGTCCCTTTTGAATAATTGCTTCCCTTTGTGCTTTACAAGGAAGGCTCCTTCCATTTCATCTCTATTTCTTATAGCAAGTCTCTGCTCTTGTACTTGCAGCTTGCTGACCATCTCAGAAACCGTCAATGTTTTGAGGTCACAAGACTCTTCTATGGCAGCCACTTTTGCTTCAAATTTTTCAGGTAAACTGACCATTATTTTTTCAACAACTTTGTGGTCTTGAACCACTTCACCATAAAGCCTCATTTGGTTCACCAATTCGGACAACTTTGATGAGTAGTCTCTAACGGTTTCTCCTTCCTTCATTTTAAGCATTTCAAACTCCCTTTTGAGAGTCAAAAGCCTCATAGACCTTACTCTTTCACTGCCTTCAAACCTGTTTTTCAATTCATCCCATATACACTTTGCAGTATCAAGATACATTATAGTGGTAAACACAGCATCTAATAGAGCAGAATGTAGGCATGTGACTGCCTTATCTCTCTTCATTTTTTCTTCCTCATGTTGCTTCATCTGGGCTATTGTTGGATTAGCTCTCAATGCAGGCACTTGCTTGTCTTCTTCAACATACTCCCAAAAGCCAAGTGCTTTCAGATAGGACTTCATCTTGACAATCCATATTTGATAGTTTTCTCCAGAAAACTGAGGTACAGCAAGGTTTGTGTTGCTTCCAGAAGCCATATTTGCACTCACAAGTGTTTAGCACTCACTCTCAAGTGTTTAGATCTCACAAATTCACTCAAGAACTCAAGAAAGAAACTCACAATCCCTCAAGAACACAGCTCTGATACCACTGTTAGAAAATAAAATCTGCACATGCCATAAACATTAACCATTAAAAAAAAACATAAACCATCAACAACCATACATTAAAAACTCTAAGCATCTGCTGTAAGCTCTTGGTTGAGAGCAAAACCAAACATAAACACTCTGCTTTTTCTGTGTAAAATGAAGTTGCTGCACATACAGTACAACAATAGATATTCATATATAAAACAAAGAGAGGCACAGCTCAACAAAGCTGCTGTCCATCACAATACAATCAGCCATACTGGATGGCTTGCTAAACTATCACAAAATATTACCTAACCCCACTAACATTGTTAAACATAACAAGTAAACTAAAACTAAACAACCAAATATAATTGGATACATCAAAGACTAACTAAACATTTAACAAATGATAACTAAACATAGACTATTCCATTACAACAAAAAACAAACCATAAACAATATCATGCAACAACTTTAGAGTCTTCAAGAAAAGTTTTAAACTTCAACAATTGCCATTACCAGCATCATTTTGTTCCTTACAAAAACTTCGAACTTTGTCTCTAGATGAGTGCTACTTGGGAGACATGGATGACATCAAAGAGATAGAGAATCTTGAAATTCTTGTACTTATTTCTGATATGGAGCAGTTGCCCGAAGAAATAAGTCAATTAAGTCGACTAAAAGTGTTAGATTTGAGGGAGTGTGATTATTTAAAGGTTATTCCACCAGGTACCATATCAAAGTTGACTCAATTGGAAGAATTGTATATGCCTCCTTGGTTTGATGCTAGCCTTGGTGAGTTGGAGAATCTGTCTCAACTGACGGCTTTGCAAATATACACTCCACATGCTAAAATTGTACCAAAAGGCTTGTTCTCTCAAAAGCTCCAAAGGTATATACTGTCTATAGGAGTTAACCAATGGGAGTGCCGTAGTCCGTACAAGACTCCGAGATCATTGATACTCAAATATGATTACACCAACATTTGTGCGGAAGCTGGAGTTTTTGTCAAGCAATTGAAGGGAATTGAAGATTTGCAGTTAATTGGAAAACAGGGTGTCAAGAACGTCCTTCATGAATTAAGCAGAGATGGTTTTCCAAAGTTGAAGCATTTTGATGTCAAAGACAATCCTGACCTTGTAGATATTGTCGACTTTTCAAAACAATCGAAACCTTTGGTTGCTTTTCCCTGCCTACAGACATTGTATCTTGACAATTTGAATAGCTTGGAGAAGATATGTCACGGTCAACTCACCCCCAACTCTTTTTGTCAATTGAGAACCATAACAGTATCTGATTGTGTAAAATTGAAGAACATCTTTTCTTCCTCCATTTCCAGACACCTTTCACAACTTCAAGAAATTAAAGTGGCTGACTGTGAGAATGTGGAAGAGATCTTCAGCGTCGGCAGGGAAAATAGAGTGGTCGTTTTGGACAAATTACACTCCTTGTCTCTAACCTGCTTACAAAAGCTGACAAGTTTCTGCAATGAAGAGGAAGTGGGTTCCACATCTGATCAAGAAAGACACATGCTTGACAATCCCACGCCATTTTTTGATGGAAAGGTATGTATTGTTTATGCTTTCTGTTTTCTTTTTCTTTGTATGTGTGGGGATTTTTGATGGAAAGGTATGTATTGTTTATGCTTTCTGTTTTCTTTTTCTTTGTATGTGTGGGGATGAAGCGTTCAAGTTTTTTAAATCTTTGAGTGTTAATAATTATGCTAATAGCTTTTTAATTATTTTAGTGATTTTGTTATTTAAAAAAAGTAAATGTTGGGTGGAAAACAAAAGCTTTGAACTCTGTTTTCTATATTTAATAAATCTGTTTTATAATTTTGTAGCCTCTGTTTTTATTGTTTTTGACAAGACACTTGATATAGTATACAATTTTGTTTGTAGGTTGAATTCCCCAACTTGAAGACATTGAAAATTGATGCGATCAATTTTGAGGAGATATGGCACAATCAACTTCCACTAATGTCTTCTTGCTTCCAAAATCTAACAAATTTGACCATCTGGAACTGCTGTAATCTAAAATATGTATTTTCATCATCTACTATTGGAAGCTTTGTGCAACTGCAATTCCTATATATAAAGGACTGCAGAGAATTGAAAGAGATAGTAAGAAGTGATGATTTGGGAAATAATGTTGAACTTCCATCTTTGAATAAACTTTGGATCTGGGAATG
Organism: Xanthoceras sorbifolium; assembly: GCA_003430845.1. Taxonomy (NCBI): domain Eukaryota; kingdom Viridiplantae; phylum Streptophyta; class Magnoliopsida; order Sapindales; family Sapindaceae; genus Xanthoceras; species Xanthoceras sorbifolium. The sequence continues at coordinate 24,980,615 of CM010622.1, read as the reverse complement.
CCATAAAATGAAGACATTAATCTCTGGTGATAAGGTATATATGTTAATTTATTTTTCAGTTAATTATTTTCAAGTACAATTGGAAAGAATCTCAATAACTCATGGGTTAAGTATACTACAGGTCACATTTCCTAACTTGAAGGAAATTGAAATGGACTTCATGGATAACTTAGAGATGATATAGCACAACCAACTTGAGGATTCAAAGAACGTTCAATATTGTCAAAAATTATGCAAAGTGTGGGCCGCTGAGTGCAAGAGTTTGAAAAATATATTTCCAGCTTCCATTGCTAGGAATCTTTCGCAGCTTAATGGTATATGCGTGAAGAAATGTGGAATAACGGAGATTGTTGAAAAGGAAGGAGGAGTAAAAGAAGCAGTTGATAGGACGTTTGTCTTTCCAGAGCTAACCTCTTTGAGGTTGCACAACCTACAACAGCTTAGGTGTTTTTATCCCGGTATGCATACGACAAAGTGGCCGATGTTAAAGGAGTTGGAGCTTATTAATTGTGATGAGATAGATATTTTAGGATTATTTAATATCCAAGAAATTATTTTGGAGGATCAACTGGATAACTTATTGCAAGAAAAGGTACGAGATAAATTATATTTCTTCTAAAGTTGTCATCTAAGTATTGACATAATTAATAAAACACATGATACTCTATAAACTTTATTTAGAGCTGTTTTTGTTTGTGATATTTGAAGCATTCCTCACTTCTTAATTTAGAAAATTTAGAAGTATAAAAAAAGGTTTTTATTTTTATTTTTTAAGTTTTAAAGAAAAAAGAAAAGGGTGATGGAAAGTATTACTATGCTATTAGAAGCACACTTTAATCAAGAAGTAATTTTACTTTTTTAAAATGAAAAAGTAAGTATTAATTTGTTTTAAACTTGTCATTTTTATAAAATGGAGAGTCGTTAGAAAAGAAGTGCCAAGAATTAAATTTATAATTAGTTTTATAAAAAAAAAATTGAAAATAAAGAAACAAAGGTTGTTTAAATAAACATTTATAACATGAGTGTCTTTAGAACAAACTGATGTGTCTTTAGAAATTTTACAAACTCTATTTTTATATAATAGAAAATTGTAACTAATAGTCTTATATATGCTGGCAGAAATGCTACTGTTCCCAAAAATTTCATTTTTATTTCAGTTCCTAACTGTAATTTGTTTTTATTTGATTGGTGGCAACCAGGTCTTCTTCAAATTAAAGGAATTAGTATTAGAGGGAAGTCAGACCACAATGATTTGTCAAGGACAACTTCCAAAAATTCTTTTTCCCGAACTTAAATTTCTTCAGATCCGGAAGGATAAATCAATATTTTTGCCACCTATGATCCTTCAGAGATCGTACAATCTAGAAAAACTATCATTGCAATATTGTTCGTATGAATCGATATTTTCATGTGAAGAGGTGGGAAAATATGGACTTGGGAATCTGAAGCAAATTTGGAAACAAGACTCCAAAGTGGATGCAATTCTTCAAAATCTTGAAAGTCTAGAAGTAATCTCGTGTGACAGTTTGGTTACTCTAATACCTCCACCAGCATCTTTCCAAAATCTGACAACTTTGAGGGTAGATTGCTGCGATAGATTAATAAACTTAGTGTCATCCTCGACAGCTAAGAGTTTTGTGCAACTCAAAGAAATGAAAATAACAAGTTGCGACATGATGACTGAAGTAGTAGCAGATGAGGGAGCTGAAATGGAAGAAGAGATTAAGTTCGTCAAATTGAAGAGTTTGGAACTGGGTTTTTTACCAAGACTAACAAAGTTTTGCTCTGGAAATTATAACTTCAGTTTTCCATCTTTAGAACAATTGAGTGTGAATGGATGTCCCTACATGAATGTTATAACTTCAGTTTTCTCTTTAAAAGCGGCCACCACACCAATGTTACGAGAGATACAGTTACAATGGAAACCATATTATTGCGAGGGTGATATTAACACTGCCATGCAAGAAAAGGTATGTATTAATTATCTAAGTTGATTTCCTCTCCCTTTTACTTCATTTTTGTAGAGACATTACATACCATAATATCATCCCAAAGTTTTAACGGTGTCGTGTATTGGTGTTAGTTTATTGGTTGATTTTCTAAAAGTATTCAAAATATTTTACCAATAAAATTTGAGCTAAGAAAATTCAACACTCATTGAAATTTTTTATAAAAGCTTTTTTTTATACTCAAGATTGTTATACTTATAGCTGGAACGATAATAAGATATGTAAAGCACTCTTAGTTGTTAAAAAGCTTTTGTCATACCCTTTGTTCTTCTGTCCACACTTTTAAATAAAGTTTTCTGTAATTCTTTGTGTGATTAACTGGGTTTTTATTTGCTTGTTCGGCAGCTCTTCTCTACTGTGACATTGAGTTTTACCGCAAATGACCTCAGAATGATTTTGCAAAAGTTCCCACATCATCAGTTTTCCGAAATTGTAACTCTTAAGGTCTTCCATGATGAAACATCAGTAGTTTTTCCACTCGACATTCTTCAGAGATTTCCAAGTCTGGAAGAGCTTATATTGGAAGATAGTTCGTACGTAGAGATAGTTTCATGTGAAGAGATCGAGAAATATACAGAAATGCTTGCACAAATAAAGCGATTAGATCTCAAGGGACTTGACAATTTGAAGCAAATGTGGAAACAAGGCTCCAAACTGGATTTACTTCGTAATCTTGAAAGTCTACGAGTATATCGCTGCAACAGTTTGATTGCTCTGGTGCCAACTTCAGCATCTTTTCAAAATCTAAGATCAATGGAAGTATCAGGTTGCAATGGGTTGGGAAGCTTAGTAACAACAACAGTAGCCAAAAGTCTGGTACAACTTGAAAGCATGGAGATAAGCATCTGCAATACGATGACAGAAATTGTAGCAAATGGAGAAGTAGAAGAAGAGATTATTTTCAGCAAGTTACAGACGTTGTGCCTGACAAATTTATCAAATCTCACGAGCTTTTGCTCTGGGAATTACACTCTCAATTTCCCAGCTTTAGACAAATTAGATGTGACAGAATGTCCCAAGATGAAGTTTTTCTTTTTCGGAGTCTTGAGCACACCAATGTTACAGCAAATACAGTGTAGCTCAAGAGATTATAACTTGGAAGGAGACCTTAATATAACCATACAACGGATACACGAAGAAATGGTATGTATTGGTTAATTAAGTTTTGTTTCTACTCTTCCTCACCTTATATTTTGTGAGTATTTTCATGCTGTTCACGCTAGTAAACTTTAGCAGCAGCAATCTGCCACATGAATATTTATTCTTAGGCGGAAATTTAAAATTAAGCACAGTATGTACCATTACTATGATTTTTTGTTTTTATTTTTCACAAGCTAAATCTTAAAATGAGAACAAGAGAGTGAATTTGTAATTTTCAGTATAAAAGTGTGTTAATTCCAATTTACGAATATTGATTGTCATATAATATTATTAGTTAACATTTTTATACGATTTTTTTCCTTTTTATTTTAAATATGTTGTGTTTTGTTACAGAATGCTGAGAGTTCTACAAAAGATTGTGCCGGTCCTTCTACACAACACTTGGAGTGAGATTTTCCAACAAAGTTTGTGAGACATTGCAGTCAAATTTGGGAGGCATTGGCATTCTCTCCAAATCTTCAAGGTTCTACTTTAGCTTTTCTGTGAAAGCAAAGTTTGTTGCATCTAAAGTAATGGTACAACAATTATGTTTTCATTTTCTTAGTTGTTGCACTACTCTGGATTTCTTTATTGGAGTGCCCTGCCATATAAATGAGTGAATTTTGCATTCGTGATTGGTGTGTGTTAATACACTCTGTGGGGAACTGTTGCGTTGGTTTCCCTTTTGTATTTTGCATATTTCATGAAACAAACTTCTATTCAAACTTGCATTTCGTTTTATGCAATTCGAATTCACAGTACTTGTTACGTGGTAGATGTGATCTCGTACCACTGGTTCAAAAACAGATTAGAAAGGAGTCACATTTGTGTTTCACTTTTGTTTCTTATTTATATTTGTTCCAATGGAAGACTACACATGTTGTTCTAATGTTTTTTTAGTACTATATTGATAATTTTTGTTGTTAATGATTATATCATCAAACTCTTTGCTGCTATTCAACTTATTTTCTCCTATATTTGTTTTCTTTTTGTTTTAGATATTTATTTTTCATGGTGATTAATGTTTCTCTTAATTGCAGGTTGGAAATGAGTTTGGAGATCTTGGTTGCTAGAATGGTTGTTTCTCATAATTCCTAGATGCAGCAAATGTTGTTTGTTTTGAAGTCTTAATTACTCTTGGTTACATTTTGTTTTTATCTCTTCCATGGGTTAAAATCAGTGATATAATGTGTTTGGTACGTTACGAAATTGGACCAAAATAGTGATGCCATTTGTCTGTTGTATCATGGACTCAATTATGAAGTGAGATAAGTACAAGTAAAAACTGAGTTATCATTTGTTGTGTGATGGACTCATGGTTTGAGTTTCCAAGGCAAAGCAATGGTGCTCCTGCTGTCTGCAGATGAAGACTGGATGTATTGTTTGTAACACTACAGCTTCTTCACCTATGATTTATTACAATAATTTTATGATTTGTTTTTTCATTGCAACAGTAAGAAGAGTAATTGCAAATTTTGATAACTAACAAATACATACTGGAAATTCAAGGAAATTCAATATAAATCTCAAAATTTGGTAATTCATTTCTCAAATCTCCATTACTATTTCGACCTTTCATATTACAAGATTACCCTCATAACCATTCTTCAAATAACTTCTATTACTTTTATATTTTTTTAAATTTTTAACTAAACTCAATAAATATAATTTTTATTAAAATTATACCATTAAAAATATTTTATTAAAATCTTTCAAATGAGTATAACATTAACTGTAGTTTAATTATTTTTAATTTTTTTATTTATCACATCTATTTATTAATAAGTATTTTATTTAAAAATAAATTATTTCAAAACTTTAAATATATGCAAATATATATATGTATATATGTATATATAAAATTAACATTTAATATAATAATTAACTCAAAATAATTTGATAAAACAAAAATAAGTAAATTAACATCTTCACATTAATATTACAACTAAAAGAAAAGCAACAAAGCAACTTAAATAATTTATAAAGTAAAAAATAATAACATTTCACTATTTGGAGATTGTAAAATGAAAAATAGTTAAAATAATAAATTTATAAAAACAAAATACTCTTAAAATATTCTATTTTGGTTCTTCAAAATGGAGAAAATTTAGAGATGAATTTAAGATAACCTAATAATACACTCACTTCATCCATATTGACCTTAATCCAGAAGCTCGGTTCTCTAAATTTGCCCTCCTCAGAAGCCAGATACATCCATGATAGTGATACTAGCCCAGTGATGTATAGTTGAATGCAAAGCATGTATAGTCATAAACAGATTTTCTGAATCATGAGGATGTTAAAGTCACTGTTGAAGCGAGACTGTAGTGTTTCAACAATTTTGGCAATCCATTTTCCTCCTTTGTGCAATCAAAAACCAATAAATGGCTCAAAAGAGCCCTTTGACAAGTCATGTTCATGGGGCTGCCTCCTAATACTAATGTCTACATATCGAGAGAAACTACCATGCACCCGATGCATGCTGCACCTCCTACCATGATCTCGTCACGTGTCAAATTTTTCCATGTGGTGAGATCACGGTGGGATATATACCATGCATCATAATGCATACAAGTTTTTTTTTTTTCCAATATATCCAACCAATACCATGGCCATTATGAAGAGACAGTAAACACTTCTACACAACTAACACAACAGTTATAAAGGATATGGATAAGATCATCACCCAAAAGGGGTATGTCCACATCTTCTATGCAATAGCCTTATATGGTGTATACCTATGCCCCAAAAGAAAAGCAGTTAGATTTTTCCCCATTATTGCAACTACTTGGTCCAAAGCCAATAAGAAGAACAAAAGAACTATACAGGACTTTAAACGTCCTAAAAATATTATAAAATAAAAATGATCCGGAGCATGAGAAACATCATGCTCTAATATTTTTATTTTTTTTTAAAGAAAAAAAAAAGGCTTGTGTTGATACATGTCAATCTTTTTATGGGATGCCAAAATTGGAAGCTCACCAAATATTTTGGTTAGGTATTGGAACGGGCTATGATAAAAAAGGGCAGCCCTAATATATAATCATTTATAAACCTGCTTGACTCTGATGGAGAGTAGTTTGTTTTTGGTGTACAACCCACAGGCTTTACCAATATGCTGGCACCTTCCGAAAGTCTTGGAGTTGTTATAGGAGACGTTTCTCACCGAGCAGTATGTCTTTCCAAGCTTCATAAAACATCCAGGTTATGCCAGAGGAGGGCATGACTTTTAAACAGCTTGCACCCCATCCCCTGTAAAGCCCCAGCAAACCTTCCTCCCGTATGACTTCCGAAAGTGCCGCTGCCATGTGGGGTGGACACTTACCTTGCAAAGCTCCAAGCATGAGCATCAGCCGTTTTCTGGCAACTTCCAGTGGAAAGCTGATGGTGCTAGCCGTAAAACCTGGCCAACCAGTGTGAACGGAACTCAAATTAGCTTAGAAATATGATATCACAATAACTATAGCAATCATCAAACAAAAATTCCAGCAGAACTAAGCTAAGTTTCTCACCTGCGAGAGCTCCAAGCACGAGCATCTCTGGACGATTTAATGACTTTTTATTCTTTGATTTGCAGTAAGATTTCTTCATTGTCTCATACATGAAATAGAAACATGTACTATATGGAAGCATGCCAATCAATGTAGGTGAAATACCAGCATAAAAAGCACCAACCCCACCATTCTTGTAAATCTTGCTGATTGCAATGCTTAAATTAGGATACACATCCCGAGACACTGTCAACCGATCCTGCAAAATATTACCAGGAAAAAAAAAAAATTCGTAGCAAAAGAAGTATTTAATCTGATAGTAAATCTATAAAGACAGAGAAACTACAAGACAGCATCAGTAAGTGAAAATGAAATTGTTATTTACAAAGAAGAAGAAACTCTGTTGGGATTAAAGAGGAAAATCTGACTAACAAAAGAACAAAAATCTTAAACTTGATTTCTAGTCCTCTTTTTCACAGAAAAGGACAAGGGTCCATGACTGCATATACCTTCAACACTTCAAGAGGATGGCATACAAGTGTACTAGCAATTCCAGCAGCCGCACCAGCCACAGCAACTGGAGAAATCCAGGAGAGAGAAAAGTTTAAACTGACAGGACCAATTTGCACTTTGGGAGATTCAGTCTGACCCCATTTCTCTTGTGCTGATGTCATTGCTCGTTTCACATACTCAAATGTTCCAAGCTCAATTGCCTGGGTAGGGATTATACGGAGCATATTGATTGCATTGCCAGCCCACAAACCTTGCCAACCTTGCTGCTCAATTATCTCAACGGAAGTACCAGAAATGTGTCTCGATCCAATATCAACCACCATTCTCGTCCTGCACATTTGACCAGTTCCATATCAGCAGTACATTCCAATTGTTCGCAAGGTAGCTATCGTATAAGAGGTAACTATTAACAAGTAAGATTTCCAAACCCATTACATAACTCCTAGATTCCGTCAGCAGTAAAGATTGTTATATTGAGCTGGAACTATAATAAGATTGATACTCAAGATTGTTATATTTATTTTCAAATATATCCTCTCTAAAGCATTCTATCAATTAAATTACAATAAAAGAATAAATTATACATCATAGTCTTAAATTAGTTGTCAAAAAGCTTCTGTCATACCTCTATGTTGTTTTGTGTAATAGATAGAGTATAATCTCAATAAATTAATACTCGATAAATTAATAATCTCGATTAAATAATATTTTTGGACGGTCCCACTTAATATATAAATTAATACTTCACTAAATTTATAAGATAATATAATTAAAAAAATACATAGGTCCCACTTAGTATATAAATTAATAATCTCCTTATATATAAATTTATAAGATAATATAATTAAAAAAAATACATAGGTCCCACTTAGTATATAAATTAATAATCTCCTTATATATATATATATAAGGAGATTATTAATTTATATACTAAGTGGGACCTATGTATTTTTTTTAATTATATTATCTTATAAATTTAGTGAAGTATTAATATATATATATATATATATATATATATATACACACACGACTCAATTTTGAGGCCAATATGACTCAAACAGAAAGTTTGCTAAACTTCAACCTAGAGCTGATGGTCCATTTAAAATTGTTAAGAAGATTAATGACAATGCATATAAGGTGGAGCTTCCTAGTGATTATGGAGTTTCAGAAACTTTCAATGTCTGAGATCTTTCTCTTTATCAAGAAAACGAGCCACTAGCCTCGAGGGCAAGTCCTTTTCAACCAGGGGAGAATGATGCAGCTGAGCCCAATCTGAATTTAGCCAACAAAAGCCCAAGCCCAATGGCATCCAATGTGATTTTTCTTGAAGATAAGCCAGCACATTTTGGTTTGATGGTCCAAAAAGTACTTAAGGACCATAAATTCGTTTTTGACTAGCCCACTGCTTGTTATTATGTGTCTGCTAGTCATTTAATTAATTAGAAGCGTTGTATCTAGTCCTATTGTTATTATTAGTAGTCAAACAGGCCTAAAAACATGGTACATGATCTATATTGATGTTTGTGATATTTTGGAACTTTAAATCAGACTGTTCCTATTCTTGGAGGGTTGTTCCAAGTATTCAAAAAGGGAATTATGAAAATTAATCAGACTTTTGATCATTATTCAGTTTTCCAACTTATACCTTTGTGGTTATTTGCTTGTGTTCTTATCTCTTTAGTGGATTCCTTTGAGTGGTGAACCAATTTCTGAGTTTCTTATCATTAAGGTGGTGTTTCTTACCCTTAATGTGGTGATCTCAAATTATCCTTAAACTTTCAAGTGATGGTGATTCTTATCCATTTGAAAAAATTCCATTGTTGTTCCTCATCGAACAAGTCAACCTAATCTAGTTCTTTCTTCTGGCAGTTCAATTCTATATTATTTGGTATTAGAGATTTGGTTCGAAGATGGCAAGATGTGGAAATCCTGTTGGTCAAGATTTTCAATCCTTTAATGAATATGAACGTGACATGGAAATTGCGGAGCTTAAGAGAACAGTTGAGTTGCTGCAAAGACAATTAAAACAGCAACAAAATAACACCCAACCTAGAAGAAACCAACATGGAGCACGTGGGGAGGTGGAAGATCATAATCCTTTTGGCATTGATGATGATTCTAGTGATGAAGATCATGACAACCGAAGGCAAATAAGGCAGCCAAGAGCACGTGATGGAGATGTGAAGGTTGAAGTTCCAAAACTTAATGGAAAAAATGCAAGGTGATGTTTTTTTAAATTGGTTGTACATTGTTGAAAGAATTTTTGAATTTAAGAAGTTTTTAGGGGAAAGGAAGGTGAAGTTATTAGTAGCTATTAAACTGAGGGGTTATGCTTCTCTTTGGTGGGAAAATTTGAAAAGGGAAAGGAATAGAGAAGGTAGAAGACCTATTCGAACTTGGGAAAAGATGAAATGGGAATTAAAGGAGATTTCTTTATGAAAATTATAGACAGAAAAATTACACAAAGTTTTATAATTTCAAGCAATACAATCTGTCTGTTGAAGAGTATATGATAGAGTTTGAGTATTTGATACTTAGATGTGAAATCAATGAACCGGAAGAGCAAACTATTGCTCGTTTTTTGGGCTTTTAGAAATTCAATTACAACGAAATCAATTAAATATGTTATTAAAATAAATTAAACCAACTCAATCTAAATAAACCAATTTATATACTATTAAAAATCAACAATCCCTCAAAAAACAACAATAAATGATAATGGTCAGTGTTAACTATCTTTTTTTTACAATCTTTTAGAATTATCAATAATCATATAATATTTTAAATTTACATTTAGCTACAATCTTGTGGACGGTAGATAAAATTTATATTATATTACATAACTTTTTTTATTATGTATTATAATATATAAACTTAATATAATGTTAAATTTATTGGATGACAACTAAAATCCTTTAATATTTTAAAAACATTAGTGGTATTTATATAAGAATATAAGTTGAGAACAATAAATTATAATAATTACATAAGATTCTTTGCCTTGGTGATTGGAGGCTTCAAACTCCTCAAGTCACCCAAGTTCAACACCTTGTGTATATAAATATATATTCCCACTATTAATCATAAAAATACAATTGTGTGGGCAGACCTCTCTCTCGTGTTGAGAGTAGACCCCTCCCATTACTGGGAGTAGTTGTCCGAGCTGTACTTGTATGATTTAATGTCGGTTGGTCTCGGTAGTCTTCTGACCTGCAAGGTGTCAGATTTAAAAAAAATAATAATAATAATTAACATTTAATGATCTTTTTTTAAAAATATTTTAAATCATCAATTATTATATTATATTTTATAGTTTCATTAAACTTATAAAATTTTAAGGGACAAAATCAAAAGTGGCCTAAAAATTATTAAAAAAATTATTTTTAGCCTCAAATAAAAAAATAATCATCTTTAGCCATTTTTAAGTGGTAAATTATTTTTTAATCTTATATAAATAGGTAAGTAAAATTTGAGTTGACCCCATCATTATGTTTCCAGATTTGATTTTTCTCTTTCAATAAATTAGATTTTTCTCTCTCTAAAAAAAATCTAGAATATGAAAGTTTTTTCTCCCTCCCCTCCCTCGCCGCCATTGAGCCTAGCCATCCCTTGTTGCCGTTCAACCTCGTCTCCGTTGTCGGCACCGAAATCCTAAGAATTCCAGACGTGATTTCTCCCTCGCCCTCCCTCCCTCACCGCTGTTTTCTTTTTTAGTGTTGAGAATGTAAATTCTGTATATTGATTGTATGAATAATGTACAATAGAGGTGGCCATATATATAGGCAATGTACAAGAAATGGACTAAGCCCAATGGGCTAATACAGGACTAAGCCCAATGGACTAATACTAAACTAAAACTATATACTAACATCCCCCCTCAAACTCGAGGTGGCAATGAGGAAGCCAACTGGAGTTTGGATATAAGATCTCGAAGACGACCAGGCGGGTGAGACTTGGTGAAAGTATCAGCAGGCTGGTCAGCAGAGGAGATGGAGAACAACTTTAGAATGCCTTTCTTGAGATGCTGACGAGTGATGTGGCAGTCGATCTCAATGTGCTTGGTGCGTTCATGGAAGACATCATTATGAGCAATGTAGATAGCACTACGATTGTCACAATAAATAGGAGTGGCAGTGGGCTGTGGAGCATCCATGTCAGCCAAGAGCCAACGAAGCCAGATAAGTTCACAGGTGGTGCCGGCAAGGGCACGATACTCAGCCTCGGTACTAGAACGGGAAACAACATCCTGCTTTTTGCTACGCCATGAGATAAGGGAAGTACCCAACATGAAACAGAAACCTGTGATAGAACATCGATCAGTTGGATCACCTGCCCAATCCGAATCTGAATAAGCATGGAGCTCGAGAGAAGACCGAGAGGAGTAGTGTAGAACATGATAAAGAGTGCCCTTGACATATCGGAGAATCCGAAGAACTGCAGCATAGTGGACAGAATGAGGGGCATCCATGAACTTACTAACCATACCTACAGCATACGAAATATCTGGACGCGTAACAGTGAGATAGATCAGACTACCAACCAACTGACGATAGCGAGTAGCATCGGATATAGGTTCACCATCCAAGGGTGTGAGCTTTGAATTGTATTCCAAATGAGTGGAAACAGTCTTATTGTCGGTGATACCGGCCTTAGTGAGAAGATCAGAAGCATATTTAGCTTGAGAAAGATAGTATCCATCGGAGGATGAGGTAACTTCAAGCCCAAGAAAATAACTGAGAGTGCCTAGATCTTTCATCTCAAAATGCTGACTAAGGAAGCGCTGAAGAGAGCGGATACCTGCAGAATCATCTCCAGTAATAATCATATCATCAACATAAAGAAGAATAAGAGTGATACCAGCAGAAGATCGTCAGATGAAGAGAGCAGTGTCATGAGGACTCGAAGTGAAACCCTGCTGAGCAACAACTGAGCTAAATTTTTCAAACCAAGCTCGAGGTGTAGCACCCCCCGACCCGACCCGGCCGGACCGACCCGGGGCGTGCTACTCGGAACTTTCAGAACTTTTAAAAACTTCATTTTACGTATTAAAATCATTGTGAGCCCATAAAACAGTTTAGAAATCCTTTTCAAGTGAGCCCATAACAATAAATAAACTTTTTACAAAAATTCGGCAGAGTACCGTTTGTTTTTCGGACTTTCCAAAACCCTGCTTTTACACAAATCAAATCAAATTCATATTTTCACAAACACTTCTATAACACTTTCAAACAGTTGCGCACTCTGCCGTTTAGTGCGACTTATCAAAATAGTTTATAAAATAAAATAAATCGAACTTAAACATTTACAATCATTTTGATAATAAAATACAGAAGTCATAAACTAGTTAATTACAAAACATTTTACAAAATGTATCTACAAATTCCCTGTATATGCATGCTTTCAGAATATATATACACATAACAAGAATATAGCTACCCAACTGTACAATCTCTGTGACTCGGTCTGCAACTTGCTCTTTCTTCAGTCTCTAACTTCGTCCGGATTCCTGGTACCTACGCGTTAGAAACAAACTAACGCGCTAAGCATAAAGCTTAGTGGGTGTACTATAAACTCAATATGAAACTCATATATATATAACTTTTATTAATAAACAAATCACAATATATATCAATTCAAATCATGTTCAAAACAATTAAATTTCAGAATCAAAGCATATAATAATTTTAAGTACTTTAATTTCAATAATGAGGTCAATATATAATTTCGATCAATAAAAGCATTCAATCCACATTTCAGTTCACTTCAAATCTGGCCCACTAGAATACTAAACATTCTAGGACTGGAATATGGGTCAATGTGACGTCCGGGGTTGCCCCGCAACAACAGTCACTGATATCTACGTGATTGTCCGAGATTGCCCCGCAACAACAATCACTAGTATCATTGGGATTGCCCGAGATTGCCCCGCAACAACAATCCCTAAAATTGGTGTGATTGTCCGAGATTGCCCCGCAACAACAATCACACAATAATAACGGCGCAGTACTGCTCAGTAAAACCCAGCTGGTATACTAACCTCCTATATCCATTTCTATGTCTAAGTATCCTAGGGCCGTTACAATAAATAAATTTTCAAGTAATCACAATATATTACAAATCATAAACAATAATCCTGTGAGCAGTATTTTTCACAAATCATAACAGTCAAAATATTCGAAATCGAAATTGAAATACGATTTATCACAAATCAGTCCAAAATCAACATTTAATCAACACATCTCAAATTTTTATACAATATTCTTCAAGAAAATAACAATAACCATATAAAAGTCTAAATCAACTCTTTAAAACAAATTCGAATTATTCGAAATGCAGTCAAGTGTATCAAGCATCAATTTCACATATTTTTGTATACACAAATCGAAAACGAAGATGTTCAACGAAATCGAAAACTACAACGAAATCGAAACGAAACGAAAACGAAACTAAAACGAAAACGTAAATGAAATTCTTCTCAAAACGGTTTTGAAAACGAGAGTACACCTACTTGGAATCCGTATTTTTCGTTCGACAAACCGCGGTTCCACGATTTCTTTCCCTTCTCCTTTCCTTTCCTTTCCTCTTCTCTTCTTCTTCTTCCTCTTTTTCTTTTCTTTTCTTTCTTCTTCTTCTCTCTTCTTCTTCTTCTTTTCTCTCTTTTCTCGGCTCTTTCTCTCTCTTCTTACTGTCTCTCTTTTCTCTCGCTTCTGCGAGAAGTTTCTCTTTTTTTTTTATATTTTTTTCGCTATCGCAACCGCCGTCGCGACCTGTGGTCGCGACACCAGGTCGCGATGCTCACTGGACCATTCGTACCGCCTTCGTCGCGAGCGCGCCTTGGTCGCGCGAGAGATCGCGATGCTCTCTGCCAATTTTGGCAATTTCATCGCGAGCAGTCCATCGCGACCTGTGGTCGCGGTGGCTGGTCGCGATACTCACTGCCTGATTTTGCCATCTTCATCGCGAGTGAGCTATCGCGACCTGTGGTCGCGGTGACCAGGTCGCGATACTCACTGGTCCAGTTTTTAATTTTTCCATTTTTCATTTTTTACTATTTAATCCGGTCCGCTGGAAATCATAAAATAACCATACATTTAATTACATTTATACTCCCTCAAATAGTAAAATTTATTTTCACATATGTCACATATATCAAAAATTCATTACCCGAAATCCGGGATGTTACACGAGGAGCCTGCTTGAGGCCATAAAGAGCACGGCGAAGACGACAAACTTGTCTGCCGGAGTGTGGATAGCCAGGGGGTGGTTGCATGTACACTTCTTCTTGAAGATCTCCATTTAGAAAAGAATTCTTCACATCCATTTGATAAAGAGGCCAACGGCGAACAGCAGCTACAGCAATAAGACATCTGACAGATGTAAGGCGAGCAACAGGAGCAAAAGTTTCCTCATAGTCAATGCCATATTCCTGAGTAAAGCCTCTGGCAACTAGGCGAGCCTTGTATCGTTCAACAGATCCATCAGCCTTGGTCTTGATCTTGTAAATCCATCGACAACCTACTACAGACTGACCAGGAGGCAAGTCAATCATATCCCAAGTGTGATTCTTTTGAAGGGCATCTAGTTCTTCATTCATAGCTTGCTGCCAAAGAGGGTCAGTATGAGCCTCACGATAGGTGTGAGGTTCATAGAGGGTGGCAAGAGCAAAAGAGCAGTGATAATCAGAGAGATGGGGGGGAGGAATGCTTACCCGAGTGGAACGACGAAGTTCAGGATCAACAAGAGACTCAGGAGATGGTGGTGCCACAGGATCCAAGACAGGCAGGTCAGATGCCGGGGAGAGAGCCGGAGATGAGTCGTCTGGAGAGGCAGCCGATGTCGAAGAATCCTCCACAAGTTCAGGATAGAGAGGGATAAAACGATCAGTAAAAATGGGAGACTCGGAGGAAGAGGACGCAGGAAACTGTTGAAGACTCGTGAAAGAACGATGTTCCCAAAACTCAACATGACGAGATACATGAAGACGATGAGAAATGGGATCATAGCAGCGAAACCCCTTTTGAGATATACCATAACCAAGAAAACAACAGAGACGAGCACGAGGCTGGAGCTTTGTGCGTTCATGAGGAGGTAGAGAGACAAAGCAAATACAACCAAAAACCCGAAGAGATGAGTAGTCAGGGGATTGACCATAGAGAAGCTCAAATAGTGATTTGTTTTGTATGGTTGGTGAAGGAATACGATTAATGGTGTACACAGCAGTGAGTGCGGCTTCACCCCAGAAGCGCTCAGGAAGAGAGGCAGAAATGAGAAGGGTGCGAACAACATCAAGAATGTGTCGATGTTTTTGTTCTGCACGACCATTTTGTTGAGAGGTGTAAGGACAAGATCGCTGAGTAAGAGTCCCATGACTATCTAAAAAGGATAGGAAATATTTATCATTATATTCTTGAGCATTATCTGATCGAAAGACTTTGACGGTGCGATTGAACTGTGTGTGAACCATTTTATGAAATGTTTGGTAAATAGACACAAGTTCATACCTATGATGAAGCAGATAAATCCAAGTATATCGAGAAAAATCATCTACAAATATGACAAAATATCTAGATCCCCCCTCAGTAGGAATAGGAGAAGGACCCCAAATATCAGAATGTATAAGATCAAAAGGTGCTGAAGAAAAAGAGACACTATTATTAAAGGGCAATTTTGTTTGTTTACCAAAATGACATGAAGTGCAATCAAATTTTTGAAACTGAATTGAACCTAAATGACCTTGAGAGGCTAACAACTGAAGACGAGATAAGGATGGATGACCAAGACGAGCATGCCATAGATCAGGTGAGGGGGTGGCAGTGGTAGCAGCAGCCGAAGCAACTTGTGAAGGAATCTTCAAGTCATGAACCTCAAACATACGACCAACCTTACGGCCTGTCCCAAGCACTTGACCCGTCCGGGGATCCTGCACATACACACCATGATTAGTAAAGAGAAGATCTATACCTAATTCACAAAGTTGACCAACAGAAAGCAAATTGAGAGACAACTTTGGGATGTGAAAAGTGTCACTAAGAGACAAATCATAAGATGAGATTTTTCCTTTATGACGAACAGGCATAGGAGTTCCATCAGCAGTGTAAATAGTGATAGGGTGTTCTAAGGGTGCCTTATTAGAAAATTGAGATTCATCAGGAGTCATATGGTTACAACATGCAGTATCAAAAAACCAGCAGCTGCCTGAGGAATAGAAGCTTTATTCTGCTCTTGCAGAAATTTCTACAATTTGCGACAAACTGAGATGACATGGCCTTTAGCACGGCAAAACTCGCAGCGAGTACCTTTGGAAGACTGAGAGGTGGGACGCCCAGAGTGTATACGCGGAGAAGCAGTGAATGCAGCAATAGGAGGTGATGGAGATGGTGTAGCCAATACATGATCAGAGGATGACATGTGATGAATAGGCCGACAGTTCTCTTCAAAAATGAGCTCCTTGACTGCAACATCAAGAGAAGGAGTAGGAGATCGGCTAAGCAGAGAGGCTCTGGTAGGCTCAAAATCCTCACGTAATCCCATCATAAAATGCATAAATTTACGACGATCTCGATATTTGACAAAGAGCTCAATGTCCTTAGAACACACTAGTGGAGGATCTGCAGCAGAGAGTTGTTCCCATATAGTAGAAGTCTGAGAATAAAAATCAGAAATAGACTGACCTGTCTCTTGGCGCATTTGATAAAGCCTTGATTCAATGTGGAACTCCAAGCTTGAATCATTAGTGCAATTATAACGATCGGCCAGAAATGTCCAAGCAACCGTAGCAGTTTTAAGTCGAGGAAGAAGATTATGAATGGAGGGAATGGAAGTATTGATAAACCAAGACAAGATCTTACACTGAATACTTTCCCATTCCTCCAGACGATCTTCATAATCATCCACTGGAATAGCACTCTTCGAAGCATCGGCAGCTGCTGTAGCGGTGGACGGAGGGCTTGGTACTGGCTTAGGGATTGAACCAGTCACATATCTCCATAGTTTACGACCCTTGAGAAAGACAATCATATTCCGAGACCATGCATGATAGCTAGTGGGTCCATCCAATATAATGTTGATAGGACGAATGATATCTCGTTCGTTTTGTTGAGCCATAATGAAGAAAAAATACCGAAAAATAGAGACCTCAAATGGAGAAACGGAGCCCAAAATGAGAATCTATGCGAAAAACTGAGCAAGATAGACCTTTTTTTTTTTTTTTACGTGGCAGATGTGCTGACGTGGCAGATGCGCTGACGTGGCAGTAGGGCTGACGTGGCAGATGCGCTGACGTGGCAGTAGGGCTGACGTGGCAGGGCAGAAATAATAATTTCACCAATCTGAGGGGTCAAATGGTAATTACCAAACTAAAAACAATTTCAATCAAATGAAATTGGTACTCTGGTTTTGTGTGTTTGAAGGTGGCAGCGGCACAAGTTTGAGGGCACAAGGGCGATGGCGATGGCGATGGCGATCAGCGATAGCTCACCGGAGAAGCGAAAACGGCGATGGTGATGGGCGATGCAAGCGGGCGGCGCAGCTCCAAATGGCGATGAGGAGCCGCGAAAGGGAGCAGCAGCTGTGGCGACGAGGAGCCGCGAGAGGGAGCAGCAGCTGCAGTGAACGGTGTTTGACGTGGAGCAGCAGCTGTATTCGATGGTGAAAGGAAGCAGCAACTGCAGCAGGCAGATCCGATGGCGCCGGTGAACGAAGAAAGTCAGCAGCAGCGGCGAAGGAAAAACGGAACCAGCAGCGGGTTGGCGAGAAAAGTCGCGAATGGCGAAAACGGCGTCGCAGGAAGCGAGGAGGTGTTGCTGCTCGAACTCGACGAAGACGACGATGGTTGATTCTGCTGTGCTGGTTGATTCGAGCAGCGAGCGGATCTGTGGGCAGCGAGCGGATCTGGGCAGCGAGCGGCTGTGCTGGTGGATCGAGCGAGCGGATCGAGCGAGAGGCTGTGCTGGTGGATCGAGCGAGCAGCGGTGCTGGTGGATCTGCGTAGATGAAGGTCTGTGGGTGACGGCGGTCACTCTCTTCTGACAGTGAGTACTGGATGAAGACGAGGGCAGCGGAATATTCGCCGGAAATCCACAATAACCAGAAAATAAAAAAAAATGCTCTGATACCATGTTGAGAATGTAAATTCTGTATATTGATTGTATGAACAATGTACAATAGAGGTGGCCATATATATAGGCAATGTACAAGAAATGGACTAAGCCCAATGGGCTAATACAGGACTAAGCCCAATGGGCTAATACTAAACTAAAGCTATATACTAACATTTAGTATAATCTACTTGGTATTCTTTTTTGGGTGCTTGTTAATTTGATAGGGTGATTGGATGAATTTTTGGGTTTGTTATTTTTCTTTTTATTTATCGAATTTCATTTTTTTTGAAGTGATATTTGATTGGTTATGAGATTTTCTTTATATGGTTATGTTTAATGTAATTCCATTGTTAATTCAATAAGATGATTAGATGAATTTGTGGGCAAGCAAAGAAATTGGAAACGAATTCAATTAAGGGTATTAGTAATTTTTTTATGACAAGCATTTGATATTTTGATTGGATTCAATTTATCAAATTAATGATGCAATATTTCAGCTCGAGTGTATACATGGGATGTTATGAGCTGCAATGCTTGAATGTACTTGTTTTTTGTCATGGGAAACGGGCAGGTATCCTCTGATATTGGTGGGGTGGAAAAAGAAAATTAGAATCGTGGTTTTTTTGGTAAAAACCTTAATTCTACTACCTATTATGTGTTACATTGTCCTGTAGGCTTCATTAGAGTGCCACTTTGTTTTATGGGAGGCTTTGTGTCAGGAGAAACTCTGCAGAAATTCTTAGGCAATGGCACTTGGCACCTTAATTTCTTTTTCCTATTCTTACTATTTATTTTTTTATTTTCATTTCCCTTTTCTTTCCTAACCTTATATAGTTCATATAGTCTCTAGATGATAACGGAGAGCACA
This sequence comes from Xanthoceras sorbifolium, assembly GCA_003430845.1. Lineage (NCBI taxonomy): Eukaryota > Viridiplantae > Streptophyta > Magnoliopsida > Sapindales > Sapindaceae > Xanthoceras > Xanthoceras sorbifolium. Next base: position 24,961,495 of record CM010622.1, on the reverse strand, counting down.
TATCAATCTATTCTCGTTTAATTATTATCAACTTTTGTCCTCGGTGTTGTTAGCTGCATTATGGGAAAAAGACACAATTATTTTACTTCAGATATTTGTCCTTGTAATACTTCTCATACATTGAGAAACGAATATGCACCCATGTCAAGGTTGACATAACATCCATCTAACTCCTTGATCCCTGTTATTTGGACTTATGGCATGATACATTCATCTTTTATGGTGCTCAAAGTTTTCTCTTTATTTATTTGGTCCATGTCATTGCTCGTTTTATGACCCAATAATTAGGTTAATATAGTTATACTCCCATTTGCTTGTATATCTTTTGAAAATGTATTATTATTGGTTCAATTTGGGTACAATCATTAGTGATGGTTCTCATACTCTTTTGGAGCTGGAAAGGATGCTTTGGTTAAAGCCAAAACTGGCATAGGAAAAACTGCAGCTTTTTTGGTACACTAATAATTTTTTTTCTTTTTCCCCTTGGGATTAAATAGTTTAGTGTATCATCTTTTTGTCATTGCTGCTATTAAATGCAAACAACTTCCTACAATTGAAGCAGTTTTAAAGGCCAAAGTAGCAGTACCAATCAGCGGGTGCTTCCAATATTTGTTCTTATTCTCTGTCCCACAAGAGAGCTTGCTAGTCAGTTAGCAGCAGAAGTTATTGCTCTGTTGAAGCACCATGATGGCATAGGAGTGCAAACACTACTTGGAGGCACACGTTTCAAAGTTGACCAGAAACGCCTAGAATCAGATCGTCTGTTGTGCATATGGTTAAGGAACTAAGTGATGAATTACGAGTTTCTGAATATTAGACCTCAGGGACGACCTTCATGCTTTATTTCCTACTGTCCCTCCAACACCTCGTACCCGTACAGGATTTGTTGAACTAATATATATATATATATATATATATATATATATATATTGAAATTTGTTAGTGGCTAGTTATTAACTAGAATGTTTAATATATGCATAGGAGATGATGTAAATTTTGGTGTTGTCCAAATGTACGAATGGGCATTTATATTGTTGTATATTGTGCTATTATTCCAAGTGTTGTTTACATTTTAATGGATTAATGGAATAATGGTTGTTCTTTTTAATGTATTTGTTATGTGCTTATTATCTGGGTTATTTGTTTTTTTTTAATGGAGTCGGTATGCTTGATGTAAGACACAATAGCTAGACTTACAAACATCAAAATTTTAGATGATCAAGCTTTACCAATCTGCTGAAAAACTGAAAGTTGCGATTTATGATTTGTAACCATGAATCTAAATCTTACTAATTAAAATTAAAGTAAAAGAAACTCTTGAGTTAAAGCTTCCGTCGATCTCCAGCAGCAGCTAGAAAAATGAATAAAGTTTAGTTGATTCTTCATTTAATAACTTATGGATACCCACTAATATATCTTCAGTTTTTTTATCCTCATCCATAATCAACGGTGTAAACTCGTGATCTCTATCCGATAACGGGACATATGCAACATGTCTGATATTTTGAAATACGGGAGGAGTTGAATCTAAATTTCGGCTACATCTGCCAGCAACTGAAAACTGGGTTCCAAATAGAAGAGGACATGCTAGAGGGGATGCTCGTAGTATCGATGCAGGTGCCATAGTAGGATCTCTAACATTGTTGTCCACATATTCCACAAGATCTATATATACCTCCGGAATATGTAGTGCATCAAGCAACAAAATATAACATCATCGTCTCAAGCGACCGTGCTTATGCCTATGTCATAACGTGTGCTGTCAATGTTAAACTTCCGATATATCAACTCAACCAACTTTGTAAGTTTCAACCTTTTAGAAACCAGAACCTCAAGCGGTGAACCACCAACATAATATAGACCATCTCATTGTTCGTTAAAGTTGAGTAAAAGCCTACGGGTATTCATTTCCTGAAATAAAAGAGAAATATTTAAAAGATGCAATATTTCACAAAAATATTAATAAAAGTGAATTTCACACATAATGTTTCACTCCAAACATTTCAGTAACAACATTTCACTAAAAACAATTACACCTTAAATATTTTACTAACATGCATTTCATTTACATACATTTCACTAACCTACATTTCACTAACATACATTTCACTAATCTTTCACGAACCAACATTTCACTAACTTACATTTCACTAACCTATAGTTCACTACCATACATTTCACTAACCTACATTTCACTAACCTTTCATTAATCAACATTTTTACTAACCTACATTTCACTAATATACATTTCACTAACTTACATTTCACTAACTTATATTTTACTAACCTACATTTCATTAACCGCCATTTCACTAACCTACATTTCACTAACTTACAGTTCACTAACATACGTTTCACTAACCTACATTTCACTAACATACATTTCACTAACCAACATATCACTAACATACATTTCACTAACCAACATTTCACTAACATACATTTCACTAACCTACATTTCACTAATCAACATTTTACTAACCTACAGTTTACTAACATACATCTCACTAACCTACATTTCACTAATATACATTTCACTAACCTACATTTCACTAACCGATATTTCACTAACAAATATCATTACCAAACGTTTCACTAACCTACATTTTACTAATTAACGTTTCACTAACTAACTTTTCACTAATATATTTCATAACCATTAAAATTTCACAAAAAATAAACTCCAATATCACCCAAATTCTTTCAACCACAAAATAAATACACTATACAAATAAAATAAAAAAGAACTTAAAAAAATCTATAAACTACATTCTAAATAAAATACAAACAATTTCATAAAATTATCTTCAAGTTTTAAGTTGGTGAAAATAAATAAAGGTGACAAACAAAGATAAATATATTTTATTTTTAATGAAAAAGACAAAGTAAGGAAGAATATAATAAGAGAGAGAGAAAGAATAAAAAGTTAAAAGGTGTTTTAAAGTGTGAATGGGTTTTTTTGTAATTTGTAATAGGTTTTTTTGTAATTTTTAATTTTACGGGGTTATTTTATAATTATTCAGTAAGTGGATGATTGAGGGTTGTTTATATTTTTTTTTTTCTTCAATTGGCTAAAAACGATTATTTTTTCATCTGTGGTTAAAAATAATTTTATCAATAATTTTTAGATCATTTTCAATAATTTTCACAAATTAATATTTTAAATTGAATTACACAAATTTTTTTATTATGTGTTATAATATATAAACTTCTCGAGTAAATATCATAAATTTAATATAATATTAAAATTATTAGATAACAAGTATAATTCTTTAATTTTTTATAAGACATTAGTGGTATTTATATAAGAATATAAGGTGAGAATTCGAAAGAAAAAAAAACTAATTCTTTTTAATAAAAAAAAAGGTAACACTAAATTATATAACTAATTAATTATTTTTTTACGGGCATTTACGGGTTTAGAGTGTACCCATATTTAGTCCTGCAACCAACTCACAATTAATATAGATTTTAAAATAAAAGTAATATTTGAATTTAAAAAAAATGAGGTCCAATTAAAATTGTGTTTGGCACATCAATGGTAATGATATGGAACGACTTAAAATGGTTTCCGGCTGCCTGGCTATCAAATATAATTAAAATGACTATCGTTGAGTTACCCAATTTGATAACCATGGTTCGTTTGATAGTTAATCAAATAATTTCCTTCTTGTTCTCATTATCTTATTTTTATCCTCAAAATAACAAGACATGAAGTCATAGATGTAAGAGCATTTTCAAAAGTATATTAAAATATAGTATATACTCTATCTTAGAGTTTAATTTGCTCCAATTAATATGCTATCACATAATCTCTAAGAAAAAATTTGAGAGAGTTGCAATATGACTCTCTAAATTTAAAGTACCAACTTTTTATCTCTAAATTTACTTTTGACTTTTTATATTCTCATTTTAATCTTATATCCATAATTATAAGTAAATATTGGATATTGATGTTCTTTTTACCTTTTTAATTAAATTCAACTAATATATAATAAATTGTAATTTATATATTCTATTATTATAAAAATTATATCATTACAAGAGTCTTATTTAGATCTTTAAAATGAGACTAATATTAAATATTTATTTCTTTAAAAAAATAAATAATTATTATTTCTATACTTTATATTATAGACATATTAATAATTATAAGTTAACACTAAAATAAAGACTGAAATAATTATAGATACATTAATATTAAAATTCGAAATAAAAATTACAAATGATATAAAAATATTACAATAACGATAAAAAAAATAATTAAGAAAAAAATATGAAAAAATATTATATTTTTGTTAGTTTATGAATTTAAAAAAAAATTAGAAAAATAAGATCATGAGAGAAAAATTAATCTAAAAATTTAAGTGAATGTAAATTAAAATAAAAAGATTTTAAATAATTTAAAAATAATATTTATAAAAATTTAGTGTAAAAATAAAGTTATATAAAAAATAATTTATTAGAAAATAATTAAAATATAAAATATTTTTAAGATAGAGATATAAATAGAGATAGAGATTATTATTTGAGTGAAAATATTTTAGACAAAATATTAAGAGCATATTTTTATTTATCTTTTCAAAATAAAGATAGAGATAACGACATTATTGAAGTTGATCTAAGTTTGAAATTGTATCCAATAAATTATATATTATTTTGTATTATATGTTATCTTATCAGCGGTTGGCTCATGGAGACGGTCCCATCCAAAATGTTTTTTCTGGCTCATGGCTCGGCATGGTCATTGGAACCGAACCGGTGGTTCCGGTTCCCTTTTTTGTCCAACCGGAATTGGGACCGGGGAGGTCCCAATCCCAGTTTTGGTTGGAACCAGGAGGGCACCGACGGTTCCGGTTCCTCCCCGATTTTTTTGGAACCGCCGGTTCCAAAACCGGAACTGGTCCCAATAAAAAAAAATTTTGAATTTTAAATTTAAAAAAATTAAACTAATGAATAAACCAAAGGTAATAAATCATTGTGGATGGACAATTAAAACTTTAGAAGTGTACATATATATATATATGCAAAGGTAGTTTTAAAATATATTCACTTTCAATGTGGGATTGGTTTTATATATATATATATATATATATATATATATATATATATATATATATATATATAAGTAAAGATGGTTCAAGTCTTGTGCACTTTCAATGTGAGATTTGAGAATATAGTTAAAGATGGTCTACACTAGTCCCACATTGAAAAGTAAAAGAGAAAGGTAGGAGATGAAGTTTTATATAAAATTATAGTAAGAAGTCCCACATTGAAAAGAAAATTGTAGTGTAGGAAGTTGAGTGCTTATAAGTAGTCCCACATTGGAAAAAAAAAAGAGAAGTGTAAGAAGTTGAGTCCTTATAAAAGGAATGAGCATTTGTTGGGTTATGACTTAAGTGATATATGACCCAATAATAGTATTGGATCATTTACTCATATTTATTTATAAATTATTATATGGCCTAACAGTGTTGGGATATATATATATATATATATATATATATATATATATATATATATAAAGTTTTTAATTTTTTTAGGGAAAAAAATCGGGAACCGAACTGAAACCGCCCGAATCGGACGGTTCCTAACCGACCGTTTCAATTTTTTTTTTAAGGCCAATTGAAACCGGGACCGGTTGTCCCGGTTCCGATACCTGATTCCTGAACCATTTTAAACCGGAACTTAAAGTTCCAATTCAAAACTATTGGTAGGGAGGTTCAAACCGAACCGAAACCATCCATACTCATGACATTGTTGAGGGATATGGTACAACAACTTAATATATAATTAATAGGGTGAATTGCACTCAAGTACCCTGACTTTTATCATAATTGCACGCTTAATGCCAGTTTTACCATAATTGCACTCTAATACCCGGTAATCCGTTGACCACCGTTAGGGTAACGGTTGACTAACTGGGTTCAGGGGCAAATTGGTCTTTTACATTTAAATTTATTTTTAAAAAAATTTAAAAATCATCCAACCAATAAAAACATGCCACGTCATATTTTAATTAATTTTAAAAATATTTTTTTTAAAAAAATTTAATTTGAAATAAAAAAAAAATTTAATTTTTTTTTTGAAGAACACGAACCCAGCAACCTGGGTTTGTGCTCGAACCTTCGAGCACGAACCCAGTTCTGGGTTCGTGTTCGAACCCAGAAATGGGTTCAAACACGAACCCAGCAACCTGGGTTCGTGCTCGAACCCAGAAATGGGTTCGAACACGAACCCAGAACTGGGTTCGTGTTCTAACCCAGAAATGGGTTCCAGCACCTGGTTCGCGATCGCGAACCGAGCTGGGTTCGATCGCGAACCCAGTTCATCTGGGTTCATCTGACCTTTTTTTTTTTTTCCCTTTGCAGGGGCAGTTTGGTCATTTTACCTGAATCCGTTTGGTCAACCGTTACCCTAACGGTGGTCAACGGATTACCGGGTACTAGATTGCAATTATGGCAAAACTAACATTAAGCGTGCAATTATGATAAAAGTCAGGGTACTTGAGTGCAATTCACCCTAATTAATATTTTCAGTGCACATAAAGTCAAAATAATAATGTTAAAAAGCAACTTTCTACTTTTATTTTTTTATTACATCAAAACTAAATTGAACTCCCTCAAATTTGATGCGTGTCAAATTCACAAACAAGACCTCTTGCTGTGAAAAATTAATGAAAAATTACCATCCACCTACTGAAGTTATTACTGATTAGAGATAGAATTAACTTAACTTTTAAATCCTCACTATTAGCATTGGCTATTAAAAATATATAAAATTTAGGATTTTACCCTTCTCTCTCCCTTCTTTTTTTTTAATCTCCACTGTCTATTTAGAGATGGACAGTGAATATCTTAATTTTTTTTTATTTCAAATTTTTTAAAAACTAAATCTTAATTTTTTTTTTTAAAAAAAAATTTCAACAGATTAGATAAACAATAGAGATCTTATTCAAAATTTTTTTTTTTACAAAAAAAAAAGACAAAATGATCAAAATACCCTTAACATTTTTAACGTTGACTAATATTAACTAACGTCAGAGGGATCTGTAGTCAATTTTTCTAAAAATTAATTCCGTTTATAATTAGGGATACCTTGGGTAGGTGGGCTGTAAATTGTCCAAAAATAATTTGTCTTCCACATGTATATGATGAAATTTATTATAAAAAGAGTAAATTATAATAAAATACATTGACATATAAATAAACCACACTTTTACCTAAATTATAATAAAGTACACTTAATTAACTGATTTACCATTAAAATTAATTATTGACTGGTCAAAATGTAAGAAATGTCTAAATTATCTCTAATGGTTCATTATTACAATAATTTTATTTTTAATTAAATATTAAAATAATAAAATAAATAAAAATGGAAAAAAAATATATTTTTAAATGGATCTTCTTCATCACAACCAACCCGTCATGATCATCTTCCTCACAACCAATCCATTTTCATCATAATACATTTTTAACTCCATATCTAGCATCTACAAACCCATCTTTATCTTCGTCACAACCCACCAATACAAAAAAAAAAAGAAAAATTCATTCACAATTTCATCTTCAACCTATTAATAAAAAGAGAGAAGGAGACTAAAACTTTACCACACATATGGTTGATGGTTCAACAATGTCGATCCAAAAACAACATCAGCTTGATTTTCTTCCAAATAAAATAATAATAATAATAAGGGCAATTATCAATTTAATTCATAACTTTTAAAAAATTATTAATTTTTTAAGGAGGAATTATAATAAATACCCATATATATAGGTAAAATTGCATAAAAATATGAAAATATATTATAATAGCAATAACTCCCCTTTGATCAGTTAACCAACCACTGTGTACCGTTTAAATCTAACGAAAATGGTGGATTGTCTATTTTACCCTTGTGTTTGACAATTTAAAAAAAAATAAAAAAATAGACCAGATGAGATATGGTCCATTAGATGGGATGAAAATATTTTCATCCAATGGACCAGATCATCTGGTCTATTGCCAAGAAAAAAAAAAATATAAACCTAATTTTTTTTTTCAATTCTTTATTCATAATCAACCCAACCACCACTCAAATCAACCCAATTTTTGTTTCCCAGATTTTTTTTTTCCTTGTTCTTGTTTTTGTTCTTTTTTTTTTTTTTAAATTCTTTATCCATCATCAATCCAAATACCACCCAAATACTATCAACCCAATTTTTTTTTTCCTTCTTCTTCTTCTTCTTTTTTTTCAGATTTTTTTTCAATTTTTTTTATTTATCATCAAACCAACACCACCCAAATATCATCAATCCAAATAGCATTACTTTCAACTGTAGGGGGGAATAATAATATCCCTATAATATAATAGAACATAAAAATATACCATTTTTATTAGGAACAGAGAACTCCATCTCTCCAGATCTCTTTTTAAAACTTTTTTTAAAATTTTTTTCCAATTCGAACTCGACCGTCCAACAATATTGATAGACAGTGGAGATCCATTTTAAAAAATTTCTTTAATTTTTTATTTTATTAAAAAAAAAAGGAAAAATGATCTTATTATACTTTTAATTACTAGTCAACCACTTAGTCAATAGTACTTTATTAGAATTAGATAAAAAAAAGTACAGTTTAATTATAATTTATTCATATATCAAGGTACTTCATTACAATTATAAAAATAAACAAATCAACTTACATTGTTATCCAAGTTTAAAAAAATTACATCATAATATTAATTAAAGTTATAAATAATGCTGCACAATATTTCTTAACACGCTGAATAATCAATATTAACTATAATGTATATTTGATTCAAAGTAATTTAATTAATTAATAATATATATAAAAACAATAGTTCAATAAATAGTGAAGAAGAATTTCTTAACAGAAAAAATGTTTTTTTATTAAAAAACAAAGACTAAATTTAATTATTGTGACATTTGATTAATACTTCAATCCAAAGAAAATTTTCATTTTGGACGAAAATTAGCCTAAACATAGGTGTGATTGAATATGATTTAGGTTTTACATGAAATGCATTAAAATTGGAGAGTAATTCAATCTTGCAACTATATTTAGAGTTTTTCGTGGACACACACTGGAGAGAGGTACCTACAGACAACCACTTCATTATGAATTTATAATTCAATATTATTTGGAACCCAACACATTAAGTCAAAATGGGATGATAAAATTACATAATTAGTAGTGTTTTACTTATTTTAATTACATTAAACATAAATAACAATTAAATAAATAGAACGAGTTAAAATCTCTACTGTTCATCTCATCTTTTTTACTGTTTTTTTAAAGTTTTTTTATTAATGAATATTAGTAATTTTATATATTAATTGATGGTATTTTAGTCTTTTAAACAGTCAAATATGATCAACCGTTAAATTAGATAGAGTTTGACAAACGGCAAGGGAGGTCTTTATCAATAAACCCAAAGATTGATTCTGTTTGTAGATGAACAAACTTTAAGGGTCTAGCTGTTATTTTTTCTTGTAAGAAATATTGTTATATATTATAATTGTTACAACTATTATGGACAAAGTTTTTAAATAATGTATTGTCTTTGCTTTGAAACACTTAAATTAGAATATTTGAAGTTAATTTTTAAAGTAATGTATACAAATTATTTCATAATAGGGACATCATATAATATAAAGAAAAATGGAAAAAATAAGGGTGAGGAGAATAATAGACAAACCGGTTAAGACAAAATTTGAATATGTTTGATTTTGTAGAAAGAAGACATAGCTATGGTAGGTAGTACTAAATATTTTTAAAGAAATAATTAAGTAAAAATGACTTGGACACAAATTAAAATGGTGTTTGGCCGGTGGCCAATTAAGACCTAAACTCATCTGATAATAATAATTAATAAAAAAATATTATACTTTATCACGTATAGTTAAAAATGATCATTCCTTAGTTAACCTAACTAATTTTAGAACTATAGTTCATTATCTCTAGACTTGTCCGTTATCTCTAGACTTGTGTGTCGTTTCATGTCTATTTTCTTAGTTGAATCAATTTTATATATATATATATATATATATAATTTAATGGTTTTAATTGTACTTCAGTTATTAATTTGTTAGTCAAACTAACGTTAATTTGTTAATGGTTTGACAAATTATAGAAAAATTTGTGTTCTTTTTCATAAATCAAAGTAAGTATAACAGCCTAATTTAAAAAAAAATTAAATTAATAATAATAAAAAATATGTGTCCGAAGATTGGATAAAAAAAAAAAGAAATATTTATTACTTTTAAAATTAAGAAATTATATTTTCATATTTTGAATAAAAAATATAACTTATTTATTAATTCTCAATTGTTAATATGTATTCTAAAAAATAGTATTATATTAGGACAGTTAAATAGCTAGAAACACAATCTATAAAAACAACAAAAATTAGTTTAGTCTTACAGTTAATTTCTATATTTGAACAAAAATATTTCTGAACCTGCAAAATCAAATCATATCAAGAAAAATTGGAAAAGTCAAAGGGAGAAGACACATCAATAGTAGGTAGTTTTAAATAAAAAATGATCAGAACACGACTTGAAATGATGTCATATAATTAAAAATAACCACTTCTTTGTTAACCTAATCAATTAATTAATATAATAATTTGGTATTAGTTGTAGTTTTTTTTGTCAGAGACAACATGGAGAGCAACTAGGAAACTGCCACAAGCCAATGCAGAAGACAGAGGTTGAACAATTTTATAATATGTCTTGGATTGTAACGTTGTATTAAAAATTGAATTAATATTATAATCAAATTGGTGAAGGCAAAGTAATTTGCATCATGGGATATATATATTTTTTCCTTCTTTCAAAGTTTTGCCTTTGAAATTCTAAATTCACAATCTTTTGTAATATTTGCTTTAACATAACATCACTTGCAGTCAATATTTCACTTTTGTTATCTCAAATCTTCCATTCCTGTTTGCTCTCCTGTGTGTCCCAACTGATTCAGGCTTTGATTAACCTCCAAGTAAGTTGTTGTTTTATTTACTTTTGGAACAATCTTGTTGTTGTTCTTTCATTTCCAGATCATGTATAGGATAGTTCTGTTCATGAGTTTTCAGCTGTTTGGACGCATATCAACCGCTTTGCCTTCCTGCATTAGTACACAACACAAACCATTGTGTAAGGCATCACTGTATATCACAAAGTCTTTACCTGAAACCGGATGAATCAGAATTGGAGCCTCTACTAGCATTGTTTTTAGTCTGTCAAAAATGCTACCTGGCACTTGTCATTCCATTCAAATTTGACATTTTTGTGCAATAGCTTGGTCAACGGACTTGCTATGGATGAGAATCCTTTTACAAACCGTCAATAATAATCTGCCAAGCCTGAGAAACTTCTGATCTTTGTTATATTCTTTGGAGGCTTCCAATCCATAATTGCTTCAATCTTTTTGGAATCTGCCTTAATGCCCTCTACTGACACAATATGGCCCAGAAATGAAATCTCAGCTAACTAGAACTCACATTTACTCAGTTTACCATAGAGTTGCTTCTCTCTCAGAATCTGCAATACCACTCTAAGGTGTCTGTCATGGTCCTCTATCGTTTGTGAGTATACCAGGATATCATCAATGAACACAACCACAAATTGATCCAAGTACGGTCGGAATATCCAGTTCATTAGATCCATAAAGGCTGTAGGTGCATTTGTCAACCCAAATGGCATTACTACAAACTCATAGTGCCCATACCGTGTTCTGAATGTTGTTTTCGATATATCAGAATCTTTTACCCTCAATTGATGATACCCTGATCTGATATCAATCTTCGAGAAGATAGTAGCTCCTCTCAGTTGATCAAATAAGTCATCGATTCTAGGCAACGGATATTTATTCTTCACAGTAAGTTTATTCAGTTGCCTATAATCGATGCACAAACTCAGTGACCCATCCTTCTTTTTCACAAATAGCACTGGAGCTCCCCACCGGGATACACTAGGTCTGATGAATCCTTTATCCAGCAATTCTTGTAACTGTATCTTCAGTTCTTTCAGCTCTGCTGGTGCCATTTTGTAAGGAGCTATTGATACTGGTGCAGTACCTGGTACCATGTCAATTACAAACTCCACTTCTCTCTGAGGTGGCAAACCAGGAAGCTCCTCTGAAAATACATCTATAAAATCACACACAGTAGGTATATTCTGAATTGTAGAATCAACCTTTCTAGAATCAACCACTTATACCAAATAAGTTTTACAACCCTTTCTGATCAGTTTACAGGCTGTAGTGGCTGAAATAATATTGGAGAGAAAATCCCTTTTTTCACCTACCATCGTGATTTCTGTACCATCGACTGTTCTAAGTGTTACTCTATTCAATTCGTAATTGATCACCACCTTGTGTCTGGATAGCCAACCCATGCCTAAAATAACATCAAACTCATGAAATGACAACTCTATCAAATCTCCTGGAAATTCATATTCCTGAATCCGAATGGGACAATTTCTGTACACACGATTCACAACTACACTTTGGCCTATCGGATTACTAACTAATACGTCATACTTAGTAGGTTCAGTTTTCAAACTTTGTTGTTTCAACAATGCATCACATATATAGGAATGAGTAGAACCTGGATCTATCAATGCAATAGCTGTGATGTCAAAGATAGAAATAGTACCAGCAATCACGTCTGGCGCATCCTTATCTTCCTAAGCCCTAATACCATAGGCTCGTGCTGGAGTACGAGTCTCCTGTCTGCCGGTGGACTCCGATAGTCCTCTGTGACTGCTCTCTTCTGCCCTAGACTGGGTGGGCCTCCTCCCTAGTGATGCAGCTGGAATTGATCTCTCCGATTCTTGAGCAAGTGTGGATGTGGTCCGATTTTTTGGGCAATTTCTAAAATAATGGTCACGGGACCCACATCTGTAACATGCTCCTGTGACTCGCCAGCATTCTCCTAAATGATTTCTTTGGCAATGTACACATGGAGATGAGGCTGGTCCCCTAGTTGTGCTCCCAGGGGTACTGGCAACTGAAGCAGCTGGCTGTTCTGATCTGACTCTGGATCCCTGCCTCTGCTGAGATGTTTGACCTGAAATCTGAGGTCCTCTGAATCTCTTACTCGGTGGCTGATAAGAACTAGACTGTCCGGGACCTCGCCTCTACTGGCTTTTGTCTTTCCTAACATATTCATCTTTTTCGACCCTTTCTACATCATAGGCTGCTGCCACCAGTATATTAAAATTTTCCATCCTTAATGCTGCAAGATGGACTCGTATGTAATTATTCAGGCCATCTTCGAATTGTCTGCATTTTTCTACCTTTGTGGCCATCATCTCCTGTGCATACTTACTCAGTCTGACAAACTCTCTCTCGTATTCTGTGACCGTCATCTGTCTCTGCCTTAAATTTATGAATTCTCTTTTCAAATTTTCTGTATAGATTCAGCCAATATACTTCTCTCCGAACTCCCTCAGAAAGAATTCCCAAGTTCTGGCTTCTGGCAGAACTGTTTGCCTAACTGAATTCCACCACTGATATGCATCTCCCTGTAACAATGACACTATACACTCCAAGCTCTCCACATGTGTGCAATGCATCTGCTCAAATATTCTTTCTGTCCGCTCTAACCAATCCTCTGTAATGGACGCATCTTCATCTTTCTTGCCATAAAAGTCTGTGGGTATGTACTTGGACAATAGCTTTATGACTGACCTCCGTGGCGCTGCTCTCGCCACATTCTGTAAGAGTTCTATCACCTGCTGTAGTACTGCAGGCTGACCCTGAATTTCTGGTCCCGCCACTCTGGGACCCACTGATTCTCCAGAATCTCCCCTAGCCACGCTGGTAGGACTACCAGGTCTGCTTCTATTTCCACTTCCAGAAGGTTTCATATCTTCTTTCTTTCTTTCACCCTATATAAGACAGAAGAGACATTCTGCAGGTTAGAGTCACATCGTCCTATTTTTCTTTTCTACAATGCATTCATATACAAAATATTTTTCTCAGGTCTAGGAACGCCTAAACCATTGCTCTGATACCACTAATTGTAACACCCCCTGACCCAATCCGCTAAGACCGAATTAGGAAGCGTTACCATATACTGAAATCTCTGCTTTTCTTTTATAAAACCATAACTTTAAAATTTTATTAAACCTTTTGAAAATGGTCCGAATAAATTTCTAAAAATTTCGTCAGAGTTTCTTCTGCTTTTCTGACTTTTCAAAACCTGTTTACAATTTAAAATTCATAACAATCAATACTTCTAAATTCTCAAATCACTTTTGCGCACCCTTCCAAATTTAGTGCGACTTTTCAAATCAATTTACTACAATATAATTTATGATTATTTAAATAACATAAACTTATAATAAAATATTTACACAAAGGAAATTCTTTAAATATATACAAACATTTTCTGTATATGCATACTCTAGTAAAACAAAAGGACTACCAAATATATAGAATAGATGTGACTACGGACTCTGCTCATGCAGTCTCTATTCTTCTCTGTCTTTGTCTCCTCTGGAACCTCTTATACCTACGTGTGAGAAAACTCAACACGCTAAGCATATTGCTTAGTAGGTGTACACATAATTGAATTTACAAATACTATAACAATTTCTATCAATTTATCAGAAATATAAATAATAAATAAATATTCAACTATGAGGCTTAAATCAAGTCAAATACTTTTAAATAACATATCAATTTCATAATTTCACTAATAATCTCAAAAATCACTTTTCAATTTATTTCACGTTTCAATTCAAATCACAATTATATTTTCATATCGAGCTCCTGACATACACAACATAATTTCAGGACTGGATTACGGGTTATTCGGTATTGGATACCAATGGGGCTACCCGCTGTAAATATCACATATCAGATTTTCAACTCTAGGACCGGCACTTGGGGCCTGCACTATCCAAAGGGTGATACATTCATAGCAAAGCTCCCTACCCTAGTACCGGCACTAGGGGCCTGTATTATCCATAGGGTGGTACATCACAATATTTTGGCACAGTACTGTTCAGACAAAAATCCAATTGACATATCAACCTCCTATATCCATATCTATGTTCATATATATCATAGCCAATTCACTTTTCGAAAATAATACAATTTATTCCGTTCAGAATTATCGAATTAAATCCAAATCATATCCATATCTATAAACATATTTCCAGAATCCAAATCACAACAATATTCATTTAAAAGCAAAATACAAAATCATTTCCGAATATATTTCTGAATCCAGAAATCGCTTCAAATCACATGCAAAACCATTATGTCCCTCAACTTTTGTAAATTACAATTTTAATCGATAACTTTTAAAATATATCTTTTAAGTCCTCACAAATTCATCAAAAGTTTTAAAAATATTTCAAATACGCCCTTAGTAATAAATAAAAAAATAGATTTTAAAAAGTGAGATTTTACATTCTAGCATTTTAAATCACAAACTTAACTGTCGCATACTTAATAATAATTAATAATAATACTTTTCATAATTACGAAAAATTAGAGGCGTTACACTGACACTATTTATAACAAACCAGACAGCTAAAACCATAGGAAACATGAACTTACACATATTGGATAACGCAGAAAACAAAAATCATTAGTGCCCAAATACAAATTTACAGGTCTTAAATTATAGCTAAAGAATTGACTCAATTTCTGTAAAGTCGTTCATCAAGGTGAATAGTTCCTTTTCAGCTTGAGGACATGTACCTAGTATGAAGTTGGCCAGTACTTGCGACTTGATCGCGGTTCGAGACTGATATTTAATATCATGCTCACTCAGTTCTACAGCCAACTTGACTAGTCGACCGGACAATTTAGGCTTGTATAGGACATTCTTCAATGAGAACGTCGTCAACACACTAATGGTGCAACATTAAAAATAAGGCCTTAGTTTCCTTAAGGGATTGATGAGTGCAAGTGATAACTTCTCCAGGTAACTGTAGCGTGTCTCTGTGTCGAGTAGAGACTTACTTATGTAGTAGACAGGTTGTTGCTTCTCATTTTCCTCTCTGATTAGTACAGTACCGACGTTGTTTTAAATACCGCTAGGTAGGCTAGCTAGGTCTCACCGACTTTAGGTTCCAGAGGAGTAGAGGACTCGCCAAGTATTGTTTGATACTTTGGAAAGCCTTCTCACATGGTTGAGTCCATTTAACATCTTGCTCTTCCGTAGAGTGTCGAAGAGGGGTCGACATCGTTTCGACCACTTAGAGATGAAGTGGTTGAGAGCCACGAGTTGACCGGTCAGCTTCTAGGCCTTCTTGATACTCTTAGAAGACTGTAGACCCATGAAAGACTGGATCTGTTTGGGTTAGCTTCAATGTCTCTCTTGGTTACGAGGTAGCCAATGAATTGTTCAGATGAGACCCTAAAGGAACACTTGGTAGGGTTGAACTTCATGTTGTATTTGTCAATCACATTGAACAAATGTCGTAGATGGTCGAGATGTTGTTCCGCCACGAGGGACTTGACCAACATGTCATCGATGTAGACCTTCATGGTCTACCCAAGCATTTTGGCGAACATTTAGTTGACCAACCTCTGATAAGTCACCCCTCTATTTTTAAGGTAGAAGGGCATTGCCTTGTAGCAGAAGATCCATTGTTCTGTGATGAATGAGGTATTCTCTTGGTTGTCTGGATGCATCATGATCTAATTATAGCATGATAACGCATCCATGAAGGTTAATTGGTCGTATGTGGCCATGGCGTCTACCATCGTGTCGATGTATAGTAAAGGGAACGAGTCTTTAGGACAAGCTTTGTTTAAGTCCGTAAAGTCTATGCAAACTCTTCATTTCCCATTCTTTTTCATCACGGCCATGATATTAGCTAGCCAATTAGGGTAGTTGACCTCCCTTATTATTCCGATATCGATAAGTTTCTAAATCTCTTCATTGATGACCTTGTTGCACTCGGGGGCACACTTTCATCATTTATTCTTCACATGAGGGTAGTCCGAATCCACTTGTAGTTTGTGGACCTTCATCTCCGGGTTGATGCCTGTCATGTGCTTGTGCGACCATGTAAAACTATCGTATCATTTTGACAAGAACTCGATGAGTCTGCCTTTAAAGTTGGGTGTAAGTCTGGACTCTATGTTGACTTTATGGTCCGGGTAGTACGAATATATGGGTACTTCGTCGAGCTCCTCCATTTCAGGCTTGTCATTATTAATCGTAGAACTCAAGCCCTGTAGTTGCTATAAGTTGGTTAGTTTAGCCTTTAAGGTGTTCCGATAGCAATCACGCGACGTCTTCTGCTTCCCTCGAATCTCACAGACTCTCCAATTGGTTGGGAAGCGTATCACTTGATGATAGGTCGAGGGATTACCTTTATCTCATGGATTTAAGGATGAAGGGCAGTCGAGTATCATGAACCGGGTGTTCAGGTTAGCGCCTTCCACATAGACCGGTGAATGACCTCTCCGATAGTGCTCTTATGCTCACCTTTGAGCTCTACTAAGAAGATTGACCATCGAGTTATGTTGGCTTCGTCAATCTGCATCTCCCTCAAGGCATTAAAGAAGAGTACACTAGTCGATCTACCATTGTCGACTAGTATTCCCTTTATTAAGCAGTCGGCTACCAATAAAGATATTACTAGAGTGTCATGATGTGGGTTAAGCAGGTCCGTATATTCGTCGCTATTGAAGCTGATATAATGGT
Organism: Xanthoceras sorbifolium; assembly: GCA_003430845.1. Lineage (NCBI taxonomy): Eukaryota > Viridiplantae > Streptophyta > Magnoliopsida > Sapindales > Sapindaceae > Xanthoceras > Xanthoceras sorbifolium. Next base: position 24,943,812 of record CM010622.1, on the reverse strand, counting down.
CAAATGGTGAGTCGACGGGTTAACGTAATTGAATCTCCAGATTCTCAGCTTGTCAAATGTGTCATTTGGCTTAAAAGAAAATGATTCCAATTACTTCGGACCCACCCGAGATCACATTGACTGTTCTTTCGCGTAGAGCCCTAGTTTTCTTGCCTTTTTCTGTCAAGAATTCTTCAAGGTGCCCTATCTTAAGGAGCTTTGCCACCTCTAGCTAACGTGTGATGCAATCTTATGTTCTATAGTCGTGATCGCCATGGAACTCGCACCCTTCGAGATATCTCTCCGCTTCAAGCTATCTCTTTAATCAGACAAACTTTTGATCTTTGCGGGCCATCTTACTAAGCCTCTCATTTCTTTGAGGATGGCTATGACCTTATCTGGCTTGATGCTTAGGTTATATTTGGGCAACCTGTTACTTGGACGGTTGACTGGTTGAATTGGTTAATTAGCGGGTCGACGACCATCTCTATTTTTTACTATCTCTACGAGACGTAGTAGGATATGGCTCTAGCCTACATTTACTTGAGCATCACTTGATTTTACTGTTGGCTCTATTGTCATTTTTACTCGGCGTGACAGGTTGGTAGTTCACCTCACTTCTTCCCACTTGATTTGGGCTTATGCCTTAGTTATAACGTTCTTTATCATCTTGCAAGGGTACTTGGTCAGTTCCCTGTATAAGTTCGCGTCATGTAGCAAACCATTACGGAAGGCTGATATAATTGTCGCTGGGTTGCAATGATAGATAAACACATTATCCTTATTGAAGTGTCCTATATAGTCTCATAGACGTTATCCTCTCCTCTAGCGAACAGTGTAGAGGTCGTCCGACTACTTCTCCAACTTTTTACTGCTAGCAAATTGCTCTACAAAAATATCTGTAAGCTGAACGAAGTAGCTGATTGAGATATTTGGAAAGTTTGTGTACCACTGTAGTGCTAGTCTTACCAAATTCGACCCGAAGCCTTTGCACATGTACGCTTCCCTTATGTCGTATGGAATTACTGCCTTGAACATGCGTTGGCAATACTGTATTATGTGGCTATCTGAATCGATCGTGCCATCGTAGTGCTTCATGTTAGTAAACCTGAACTTCCTAGGCATCTCTACTAGGGCTATCGCAGAGACGAAGGGTGAGTTGGCGAAGCTGTTCACCCATTCTTTTTTAGATAAGGGCTTCCATAAGCTAAATGAGAGTTAGCAAAGGTTAGGTTCGAACTTACCATCTCTGGGTTCGACGAGGTCGAATGTGATGGGATTGATGGTGTCCCTGTAGTGGAACGGTCAATCGAGCCAAGCCGTTATTGGTCGGGTTGTGATCAATACAAGCAGAACCTTTTGGGTCTCTCGTGGTAGGTCTTATCCTTGGTGCGTCGACGCTCCAACTCGAGGGTTCGACATTGGTGGGGGGGACAAAGTCCTCTCCCATCCATTGCTTGTGAGCCATACTCTCCATTTAAATAAATTGGGTCAAGGTTATTAGCTGTTATACCTTGTCCTTCTGGTCGAATAGTCATGTAGGGTAAAGTAGGAGCAACATGGTTGAGTGGTGGTGCATTGGAAGCTGATGGATTCCCATACGGTGGAAAGATTGAAAGGGTGTGAACCTTGCTTTGAAGCTCTTAGTTCTCTGCCTTAACTTGTTAATTCTCCTCATCGAGAGCTTGGAGTCTTTGGGTGCTCTCATGCATCTCAGAGATGAGGAGTTGGAGTTGAGCTTCCATTGCACCATGGGTTAAGTCAACAGCCATCACAACATAGGGACGTAAAGTAGAAACGTAACGTAGGGACGTAGAGCTCTAGCTTTGCTCGTTCAATTATCGTCGTGTCCTACGATGAGCGCGATTGTAGACCACGAAAATAATAGGGTGATGATTGGAGCACTACAACCTGCAAAACCAGAGTACACGTAACTCGTAGGACGCATGAGACACCATAATGGTGCTAGCTAAACACGTTCCGACGTTTAAGTCAGTAGACTGAAATAATAAAACGTATAAAATGTAAAAAGAATAAGGTAGAGATACTTTCTGTATAACAAGCTATGGTCGTAAAGGGTCGTGGTAGCGTAAGAGCGTAGTCGCAATTGAGAGACGTTCGTGGACGATCGAAGTTGGCTGGAAATCGCCTAAATAATTGATTCGTAGGAATTGTGCAATTGACAAAGTAATTAAGAGTGCTTAATGATTGCTTAAAGTGTAAAATTATGTGAACCATCACTTAAAGTAAGGGTTGAGTTTTTATAATGAGTGATCCATCCATTGGAGGATGGCTCACTTAAGTGAGGGTTGGGTTTTTATAGTGAGTGATCCATCCATTGGAGGGTGGCTCACCCTTATCTGATACGTCGCGAGTATAAAGGATGATCCTCCAACTCTTTGAATTGGTCTCTCTCTTAAATAGTTGATGGAGTCTTGGGTCATGATGAATACTGCTCATGGTCGCCCTTCATGTTGTCTATAATGAATTTAGAACAAATAATTGGGCCTTGGACCTACTTATTACTTAACATAGACGCAAAAAAAATTTACTTGGTCTTTGGTGATGGCAATATCAATAAGTTGGACTTGGGCCCATACAGAATTATCTTGGGCTTGGTGTTTTAGAGTCTTACTAATTTTGACCACTACACTTGGTTATCTCTAAACTCAAACTTTGAAAAGTAATATCATTTTAGTTTCCAAAATGCCTGCCGGCCAGACACCGTACAAAAGCAGTATTGCTAGCCAAGCACCATTTGAAGTTGTTTCAAAAAATATCTATTTCTTTTTCACGTTTTAAAGCAAAAATTAAGACTATTTCAAGGGGGAAAAAAAAAAAAGGTAAGCGTTGACACTGGCACAATTACAAGACTTTGAAAAGTTTATTATCATATAAATGTGTATACATGTGTATGGGGCCCGAAATTCAACTGTTTTTTTCTCTGAGGTAATGTCACACAATGACCGTCCTTGTTTTTGATTGATATTCTGACAAGATATGCTCTCACCACAATAAATAACTAATTAACAAAATAAATAAATATTGCCTTCCTTTTGATGTTTGCTAAATTATAGACCGTATCAACTTTAGATTTAATTATAAAGATCTCATTTTTTTTATTTTTGGATTTATTCAATTACTGATAGATTTTTTGATAAAAATCTACCATATTCAACTGTTATATTTGACTAAATTTTACTAAAATTAGAAGAGGTATTTGTCAATTAACGATAAAGTTAACTACACTTGTAGTTAACAAAACCTCAGGAGAAATCCATATAATTAGCTCTAACCAAATTAAGTAAAGTAAATAATTGACAAATTAATCACAGAAATTAATCAAAATTAAATTATTACACTTGATTTCTTATTTGGGATCTGGGAGAACATGTTCAGAATTGAAGGAAACACCCCTTCATCTTCAAAATGCACCACTTCACTTAAAGGCCGCCATTTTTCTTCTCATAACATACCGTTGCAATGCTCAGAAGCTGAGCAAAGCTCACAAGAGATTTTCCTGGCAAAGTAAGCTTCCCTGTCTCTCGCCGCAATAACAAATTTGGACAGAAACTAAAAACAGTGCAACAGTTAGAAAACACAATACATAAAGTAGTAAAATACATAAAGGGAGAACGAAACTCACCAAGGCAGAAAAAGCAAAGAATGACTGAAGCTGTCTTTCAACAGTGTCTCCCTGGAAGCCATATGCATTCTTTTGTTCTGCAGAACGGATCTCCCCTTTCAACACCTTTCCAAGGACTTCCTCCAAAGAGATACTTAACAATGGAGAAGCCTCACTGACTCGAGCACTCTTAACTATATCGATCGGAGGAACTACAAGATTGGTCCTAAGTTTGTTGCCAGAGTCTAGAGGCACCCTAGGCTCCTTAAAGGCGGGATCCTTATCCTTTCCCGCGTTGCTCCTGACGAGTCTCTCCTCGCCAGACTCCTCATCATTAATTCACCCAGCGAATGGTGCCCGCTCCTCAGGGACTTCTTTTGATGTGGCCTCGAAAACATCCTCTGGCAGAAAAGAGACGTAGCTAACTGGGGGGACTACCTTCACGGAATCCTCCAACCGATGGCATATCCTCGTCGGGCGAAAGAGGCCACATGTAGGCACGATTTTACGCTTGACCCCCGAAACTAACCTAGAGTCGTTAGGACCACCAACTAGTTTGCTTCTTTTAAGAAGTGACTCAGGGGTAGGATCAAGAACCTCTACAAAGATATGAGGAGAAGGCTTCACCTAAACCTTACTCCATGGAGAAACAGGTGCATTTTCCTTGCTCAGCGGAGAGATGAATGTTTTTTTCTTGCTCCGTGGAGAAAAGGTGTCTTTTCCCTCAACGGAGTCATAACTTTTGCTGGAGAACTGTCCTTCTTATTATTCCACTTAGTACTCTCTCAGCGAGAAACAACTGAGAGGTTCTTTAGATCCCTCACATCTCAACCACGGATGGGGTCATTCTCTTGAATTGTAAAGAACGAAAGAAAAAACAATTAGCACTGCCAAATTTAAAAACATCCAAAAAGGTAAAAAAATAAGCAACACTTAGTTCGATGGCGGTCATGCGGGTATTGCCTAAACGAATATCAAAATATATCGAATGTTCGACGCACCAAAGCCTTATCATAGCAAAGTAAGGTCATCGACGATCGCCCGAGCGAGAGGTAACTTCTTGGTAAACACATTTGGCCTCCTCGTTGGTCAAAACAGGTCCTTCACTCCACGAATTTGCAAAAAAAAAAAAAAAATACAAATCACATCTAGCAACGAAGGACGTATCAGAAGTAAAGATGTAAAAATATGAAAGGCACCTAATTTCATGAAATGGCGAGGAATCTACGTCTCGCGAAAGGAATTCTTATTGTCAGTAGGAACTTGGCGACCCCAGTCCCCTTGAACGAAAAATCAAGCCCCCTATCAAAATTTGTTGAAGGTAAGAAACCCTCAGATAACCCCCTTCTTCTTTTCTGTGGCATCCATTTAGAAGAGTGGAACGATGCAAGGTAATGAGAACCAAGCTTATTCGACAATGGTCACCGCTGATATCAATGTAGAATCTTGTTCGGTGAGGGATCAGATAAGCCAGTAACCATTACAACACGCACAGAGCCATCAGTGTCCTCTACCCGTTAGATGCTAACTACGTCGACGCTAAGTTGACATCATTGAGGAAGCGCACAATGAAAGGTTAAAGGGGTAGCGTCACCCCACAATTCAACATTAGCCCGTAGATACATACTATCCCGCCTAGAGGATTCCACGCGGCCCTCCCATCAGGCAATATGAGCTTCAATACGTTTAGAAGCTCGTAATAATCCTTATACTGGAGTATACGAGAATCGATGACCATGTTTAGCTCGCAGTCTAGAAAGCTAGGATTTTGCCTCGAAAAGATAAGTTGCCGTGGCTTGTGCGCACTGTCATCAAATAGGTCTAGTAGAGCTAATCAAAACTGTTGGCTCAAAATAAAGATTTAAATAAAAAGGATTCATATAAAAAAAATAGAATCAATATGACAAACAATTTTTTTTAACGCCAATCCATTACAAAATCAAAAATATAATTTTTATAAAAAAAAACTATATATATGATCTACTATCATATAAATCTATTAATTATGAAGATAAGAAAAACTTGTATATTCATAAATCACTATTGCAAGTAAATAAAAAAGAAGAATTCTTTTATAAGTACAATATAAAGAAAAGAAAATTATTTGATATGCAAGGATTCTAGTTGCTGTAGAGAGAAGAACGCTTAGCCATTGCTTCCTCTAAAGATGAATTCCTCGCTAGCGAATCTTCACAGACAGATTCGGGGTGCGCATTCGGAGCTTACATATGCGAATAATCGAGATCCATGTTTAGAGGAATAGGTTCTCGACAAGCGATAAAAAGAAGAAAGTTATCTCTTTCGATCTTTTCTAGCATGCTTTTACCATAAAGCCATGAAGCGAGATCCATTTTTTAAGAAAACAGTCAAAGAAAGGAGTGATATGAAAGAACTCACCAAGAGACTTAAGGGATGAATGCTCGGGGAATAGAGATCACACCACCAAACTTTGAAGACCCACTGCTTTTAAGCTCTCAAAGTATTATTTCTTCGCTAAAAATGGAAGAACAGTTGTCAAAAGTAAAAAACTTGAAAGAATCACTGAGGGTGAATATATATAGAACCCACTGATAAATCCCTAGCCGTTGATCTGTAAAAGATCACACGACTTAAAAGGGCAGCTCGTTGACCGAGTTAATGACTAACAGCTTTGGCATTGAAGACTCCCCACTTGAAACTAGGGGGTAAGGCCAGGTATAAACCCAGATGAACCCGCCGATCTTGCATTAACCCAAAACGTCTTAAATTCAAAATTAAATGATTTCAGTTAATGTCTTATTTAGGAACTAGGACAACGCGTCCAGAATTGAAGGAAAGCACCCTCTCCATCTTTAAAATGCACCCCTCCATCTTCAAAATGCACCACTTCACTTAAAGGCGTCCTTTTTCTTCTCAGAACACACCGTTGCAATGTTAGAAGCTGAGCAAATATTGTAAGAGATTTTCCTGACAAAGTAAATTTCCTCTGAAAGAAAAAAATTTCTCAAAAATTTAAGGGGTATTGTTGTAGGTAATTTCCACCGTTATGACCATCACATCATCTTTGGTAACAAAACGCGGTCGTTTTAACCAATGAGTGGCCCTCTAAAAGCTAAAGGTGCTTCGACGTCATTTAGGAATAAACAGTCGAAAAGGTTCTCGACTGTAACAAGAATAATCCGAACATCATTAATATTCTCACAACACATTAATTGCTTATCAGCAAGGTATCAGCGACAAACAGTACGGCTCCTGTCAGCACAAAATCTGACAACCTGTGGCGCACCTGACAAATATTTATAATGAATCTGGCTATGTTCAGAACCTTGTCATTAGAGAAATCAGACATATTAAATTCCCCAGTTCTGCAGGTTACCGTTCAACCACACACCATGTCCCATCTTTGGATAGACTCTCCGAGAAAGTAGGTATTTCATGTTTAAGGTAACGCACAGTTGACCGCTTCTGCAAACAACCTGGACATTCCTAAAATAAAATAGAGCAATGATAATGTATGGTTGACTATAAATAAAGTTATTGATGAAGGAAAAATGTATGTTATTTATTATATTCACTAACCTTAAAACTCTGATAATTAGCTCATTTATTCTTTCATTACACCTAAACTGACTTGGTCGTCGGAGGTTAATTGTTGGTTAATCGTCGAAGGTTAAAGTTCGACAATCCTCACCAATCTTTCTTTACCTTTTCAGATACTTACTCCACAGTCAATGTTCACACTAGATTCTCATCACAGCCGAGAACCTTCTCGTAGAACTCAAAGAGTCAAATAAGATATTATCTATTCAACTGACTACCAAATTCTCTTACGTGGTACAACTGACTAGTGTTCACTACTTAATCTATATTTTAACATCAACCAGAGTAAATGTGAAAATATTATTTAAGAAGACTTTTTTTTTTTTTTTTTTGTTGAGGAATTATTTAAGAAGACTTTGAAAAGTCACAAAATAGTTTTGATGGTCCAAGCACCATTTCAACTTGTCCCACGAACTTTTAAATGTTTTTTACAATGTTGTCTAACATTTTAAAGCAAATGTGAATCTTATCATAATTCACAAGACAATAAAAGTATGGTGATTTCATATAATACACTATTCTACTGTTATAATTTGTTGTTTTTGGAATTTATACATTTATAAGTTAATTAAAAAAAATTATTATTATTTTTCCCCTAAAATTTAAAAATACATTACTTTACCCCCACTTTTAAAATATTTACCATTTTTCCTACCTTAAAATATTCACCACTTTCCACTTTACTTTTTAAAGTATCCACCATTTTCCTCCCTATAATTAAAAAATTAATTTAATCATTAATTCTCAAAGATAAAATGATAAGTAATTATTAATCTGATAAAAAATATTATTATTTTCTCCTGAGGTTAGAAAAAAAATATCATTTTACTTATACTTTTAAAATATTTTTTATTTTTTCCTCTATAGTTAAAAAAACTAAAATAAATAAAAACTATAAATAACTATTATATTCTTAATATATTCAAAATAAAAATAATAAATCATTAAATTTATTGATAAAAATAAAAATTTAAAAAATATCTCATATTATTATCATCCTTATCACCCATCTCTGAAAAAATATAAAAATATAAGAAAATATAATAAACAAAATCATTTATCTTTTTCCGGTTTAGTATTAAGGATAAATAGTAATGATGATGGATAATTGGCTTAGATTTGGTTTTAGGGATGGATAATGATGATGATGGACATAGAGAAATAATTTTATTTTTTTATTATAATGAAGAAGATAATGATATTTTATTTTTTGTATTTTTAGATTTTTTTAATTTGAGGCATTTTAAATTTTTTTATTAATAAATTGATACACACATATATATAATTGTAGTGGGAAAAATAAAGAATATTTTAAAAGTATGGATAAAATTATATTTTTTTCTAACATCAGGGGACAAATAATAATATTTTTTATTACATGAATAGTTAATTACCATTTTATTCTTGAGAGTTAATTATTAGATTAATTTTATTTAATTATAGGGAATAAAATGGTGAATATTTTAAAAAGTATAGTGGAAAATGGTAAATATTTTAAGGTAGGAGGAAAATGATAAATATTTTAAAATGAGGGGTAAAATAATGTATTTTTAAATCTTAAGGGGAGAAATAATAATTTCCCTTAAAAAAATTAGCCGTATACATTTTGAAAGATAAATAAATCGATGGGAAATGGTTTGATTTGTTGAAAAAATGGGCTAATAATTAATGATTTGTTAATTACTACTTTAAATGCAAATGTGTGAATATTATTAATCATTTTTCTTCTATTTCAATAATGAAATATGACACCAATTTGATCAAAAACGAAAAGGTTGTAAACTGTTTGGAACTAAGAAAAAAATTCAATACTTATTTAGTAATTTTCTCTGATCAATATATCCATTTATAATTTAAATAGGTAGTATACATTCTTTCTATTTATGTAGTGAAAATTTAATTTTTATTATACAAATACTAGTATGCATAGATAATTTTTTATCTTTATTATAAAAATAAATATTTTTTATTATAAAAATAAATATTTTTTATTATAAAAATAGATATTCGGATAGTTTGTATAGTGATTAATATAAATAAATTCCTTTACCTCTTATCTGAAAAGCCACTAGTAATTAGACTTTTAAAAGTACTATAATTTATTCATTTCAGTTTCCAAAATGACTGCCAGCCAAGCACTATTCAATTACAATAATAATAAGGGAAAACTTTAATTTAGTTTCTATTTATTTATGAAACCTTATTTTTGTACTCATATTTCACTTTTTAATTTCTATGATTTCTAACATTTTAAAAATAGATTAAAATAGTTCTTTTAACCAGTTTTTAGTTGGTCAACCATGATAAAATTATTAAAAAGTCAGTTTTACCCCTTAATAAATTAACAAAAAGATAGATTTACTCTTTAAATAATTTAAATTTAGCAAATTTATACTCTTTTTTGTAATACACCCTTCCAATAATATGTACTGTACACATACAAGTATTATAATATATTTTTCTAAAATTGATTGTACGGTATCAAATACTTGGAAAATGTCTGAAATAGTTCCAGATAATTAATAAGGTTCTATAAAGTATATAAGAAATTTAAATTATAAGTTTTGGAGAACATAGTAAGGATTTCCATAAATTGTAATATTAAGAATATTTATTGGAGGTTAAAATATATTTTTACGATATGATATTTTAATTTAAGTAATTGATGGAAAAGTAAATTGAAATAGATTTTTGTGAAAAAGAGTTAGTGGATTGTTATGGATTAATTTGTAAGTTAAAATATTATTGACCAAGATTATGTGATTAGTTTTCTCGTGACTTATATCAGATGTCACAGTGAATGGCGCAGTTAGTCGCCTTATGACCCACTCATATGGTACGGCGCAGTTAGTTGACTTATGAGTTCATTTCAGCTTAGGGGTCTATTGGGAATTTTCAGATACAGAAGCCAAGCCAGATATGATTTTCAAATTTTCAGTACAGAATATTAAATTAAGAGTTTTGTACGTTAGGCTTGGCTAGATTTTCAGAAAAGCAGATTTCAGTACAGTATTCAGAAAACAGATGATTACAGATTTCAATACATTGTTTTAAGGAGACAGAATAAGTTTTTAGAAAAATTTATTATCAGAAAAGCATTTTATTAGAAGAGTATTATCAAAAAACTATATTATTAGAAAAGTTTTATTAGATAAGTTTTATTAGAAAAGCATTTTCAGTAAAATATATTCTTTTAGTTTTTCAGTTTTACGAAAAGTACATTATCTTAATATTTCAATTTTTCAGGAAACATATTATTTCAATTTTTAGAACAGAATATCAGGTTAGTTTTCAGTTTTCAGAAATAGAAAAGATATAACTTTAGCTTTTCAGATTTTAATAAAGTGAAAGTATATGTATATATTTTTATTTTTTTAGAAATTTGATTTAAGAATAGTTTTCTGTATAAATTTCAGAACAGTTTCTAGTAAATAGATTTCAATATAATTTTATGAGAAAGATTTTAATATATATATTTCAAAATAGTTTTATAAAAGAGAAATCAGTACAGTTTTTATTGAAAATATATTATTAGTTATTTCAGTATAAATTTCAGAAAATAAGATTTTGTCCTTTACAGTAAAGTTTTTGGGAGGTTAATTCAGAAATATTAGAATTGCGTAGTAAAATGATAACACTCACTGAGCTCGTTTAGCTCATTATAGTTTTTATGTTTTATAAACCAACCTCCCCAGGTACAAGTACAGATGCAGATATTGCAGGGATGCTGAAGACTAGTGGGACCAGTCAGAGAATGATGTGACTGTTTTACAAGCACATATGATATTTTAAATTGTTAAGTTTGTATTTTAATATTATTTTAAGTGTATAAGTATTTTATTTAAAGATCTGATTTATTTATATTTGATGACTATTGATTTTGAAATTTAAATTGTTTGAGTTGTGATTGAATTATTGAGATGGACGGGAGGTCTACAGTAGTTGAGATTTGAAAGATTATAGAAGTGTTAAAGTTTTATGCTGGTCTCCAAAATTTGGTAATTTCAGAAAAAACAGAGGAGACTCTGCCAAAATTTTTATAAAATAGTTTTGATAAAAAAAAAATTTCTACTCAGATTTCTAAGTTAAGAAACATATTAACTTCACGGAAGCCTTTCAGCAGGGTAAGTCTCAATTGGAAAGCTACTGTTGAGTATCGGCAGGCCGCCTAGTGTGAGATAGTAGGTTAGGGGCCTCTCACTTTTTAAAAAAAAAATAAAAGGAAATTTAAAAAAAAAAGCCAAAAACAAACTTTAAAACTGACTTTTAATTTTTTTTAAAAAGAGTATAAATTTATTAAATTTAATTTATTTAAAGAATAAATATGTCTTTTTATTAATTTATGAAGCGTTAAAATTAACTTTTTAATAATGTTTTCATGGTTGACCAACTAAAAATTGGTCAAAAGGAATATTTTAATTTATTTTTTAAATATTAAAAATTACAAGAATAAAAAAGTAAAAAAATTTCACAAATATATAGGGACTAATATAAAGTTTCCCTCATAATAATTATAGCTATTGAGAAGTATGTTATATGTATGTGAGTGGGGACCAACTGTTTATAGCAATCAAATGGAAGGACTAATTTGCGGGGTCCATTGCTTTTCAAAACAAAAATATATATTGCGGGGTTCATTGACTTCAATTATGAGCTCAGTCCATTATGTATTAAGGTCCATTACATAACCTTCATGACTTACAGAAAAGAAAAAAATAAAAAAGATTTCTCTTGGAAACGAAGCATCGAGCGGCCAAAATCAGTCAGAAAATCTTTAGATGTTTATGCCTGTAGGGTTAATTGTAATTGTAACAACTCCCATGACTTTGGTAATACTAATAAAATTTTAAAGGGTAATTTATAGTGTTACCCCTGACATTTGATATATTAAACGTTTTCCCCCTTATATTTTCAATAATAGATATTGTCCCCCCTATCATTAAAAAAATTAATTTTTTAACAATAAAAAGTTACATAAAGACCAAAATACCCTTCTATTATTAATTGAAAAAAAAAAGTACACATTTACCCCTAAAAATGTTTAAATAAAAATTAAAAGGTGAGTCAAATAAATAAATAATTAAAAAAATTATATTAAAACTTATTTAATAAATATTTAAAGTTAAATTATAAAAATCTAATTATTATCAACATACAAATATAATATTTTCTCTTCTCCTCCCATCAACTCAAGCACAATATTTTTTTTAATTTATTTTTTTATCAACAACTCAAACATAACTCAAATTTAAACACCCAAAACTTACCCACCAAAATTGAATATATTTTTTTTTTCACTTTTTCAATTTTTTTTATCACTTTTTTTTATTCAACTCTCAAAGCCAAACACCCACTAAAACCACATCCAAACAAACTCACCACTATTAATTTACCCAATCTGTATTTTTCTCTTCCATTAGAGAGAGAAAAGTTTTCATAATTTAGAGATAGAGAGATTGAAATTATAGAGAGAAAGGAATGAAGAAAATAAAATAAAAAAAGAGGGGGAGTGAGACGAAGAGAGAAGATGGAGGGGAGAGAGTAGTGAAATAAGTAGTGGAGAGAAAATATAGGGAGAAGAGAAAGTATAATCAATAGTGGAAAGTGGTTTTTTTTTTTATTATTTTAATATTATAATAAAGTTTTTATTGTTTTATTTTTTAACAATTTTAATAAAGATTTTTTTATCTCATTCCATTTATTCATTTACCAATTTACCCTTAAAATTTAGGGGTTAACTAACTTTTTAAATGGTTTGATAATAGTAGAGAAAAAAATATCTATTACTAAAAATATAGGGGGGAAAACGTCTAATATGTCAAACGTCAGGGGACAGTATAAATTACCCAAATTTTAAATAACCATCCACTTATAGGTTTATTGAGTGTATCTCTCACTTTAGTAGTAAATATTTAATTTTTATTATATATATTTACCAATATATATAGATAATTTTCTCACTTTATTGTAAGAGTAAGTATATCACATTATAAGAATAGATATCTAATGAGTACATTTAGTGATTGAGCTCAGCAGATTAGGACAACTATTAATTTTGTAATTATACTTCTTTTTAAAAAATCTAAAAAAATATTTAAAATTATGACAAATCGTCCACAATTAAAGTCAATCTGCTTATTTGGATGGTAGTTTAATTTTTGTAATTACCAAATAAAATGAATAATTATATATTATCTTAAAATATTTTATAATTATATATCTACTTAGAGAAATATTATAAACTAACTATATAAATTTTTATTATTTTAATTCTACTATAAATTAAAATTATATATCATAATTAAATAATTTTGAGTTCTCTCTCCAAAATAATTATACTTATTTTTTAGAGTTAATTACACTCAACCTACCTAAGGTTTGGCTAATTACACTCGAAATCAAAGTTTGTATTAATTGACACTGACCTCCCTTTTCGTTAAGTTTGACCATTAAAATAAATAGTTGACCATCCAAAAATATTAAAATGACTAAAATACCCCTAGTTAAAAAATTAAAAAATAAACATTTTAAAAAAAATAATGATTATATAAATAAAAAATAAAAATAAATTTTATCTAAAACAATTATCTAAACAAATGAATCTAGTCCATTTTTAAAAAATATCTAAAAAATTTGTAAAATAATAATTTGAGATTTATAAAAAAAAAATCCATATCCAATTTAGACCGTCCATCAGAACCATCAAATCTGATGAACGATCTAGATAGTATCTTGACCAATTTTTTTTAAAAAAAATTAAAAAGTCCAGATTTGATCTGAACCGCCTCCACTATGGACAGATCTCCATGGATGGAGCTTTTATCTCTTCATGGAGTTCCCCTCGCCGCCGAAAGGCGGAGGTGGGGAGGTTCGGCGAGGGAGGCGAGCCTCCCCCGATCGTCGTGGGGAAGTCTCGCCTCCCCCAAGACAGGGACGCCTTTCCGTTGGCAAAATGGGGCGGCGTCCTCGTCGTGGGGGAGGCGAGACCTCCCCACGACGATCGGGGGAGGCTTGCCTCTCTCGCTGAGCCTCCCCGCCTCCACCTTTCGACTGCGAGGGGCACTTCATGAAGAGATGAAAGCTTCATCCATGGAGATCTGTCCATAGTAGAGGCGGTCTAAATCAAATCTGGACATTTTTTTTTTTTGAAACAAAATCTGGACTTTTTAATTTTTAATTTTTTTTAAAAAAATTGGTCAAGATACCATCTGGATCGTTCATCAGATCTGATGGTTCTGATGGACGGTCTAGATTGGATCTGGATTTTTTGTTACAAATCTTATTATTATTTTACAAATTTTTTAGATATTTTTTAAAAATGGACTAGATTCATTTGTTTATATAATTGTTTTAGATAAAATTTATTTTTATTTTTTAAAAAAGTTTATTTTTTATTTTTTTAATTTTTTAACCAGGGGTATTTTGGTCATTTTAATATTTTTGGATGGTCAACCATTTATTTTAACGGTCAAACTTAACGAGAGGGGAGATCAATGTCAATTAATGAATATTTTGATTCCGAGTGTAATTAGCCAAACCTCAGGTAGGTTGAGTGTAATTAGTTCATTATTATTTTTTTTAAAAGTTTATTTTTTATAATTTTAATTTTTTAACCAAGGGTATTTTGATCATTTTAATATTTTTGGATGGTCAACCATTTATTTTAATGATCAAACTTAACGGGAGGAGAGTTCAGTGTCAATTAATGCAAACTTTGATTCCGAATATAATTAGTCAAACCCTAGGTAGGTTTAGTGTAAAAACTATTTTCATTTCGAATATAACGGGAGGAGAGTTCAGTGTCAAATAACTATTTTTTATTTAAAAAAAAAATAAACACATTATAAAAAAAATAAAAAACTAAACTAAAAAAAATAAATAACGATTATTTTTTCATTCTCTCCCACAAACACCAAAAACAATTACATTTATCTTTTTAATTTAACAAATAAACAGATTAAAAAAATGTAAAACAAATTTGTAATCTTCATCTCCAGATCAAGCTCCATCATATGCAATTATAAAATAGAGTAGTTCGCTTAATCAAATGGAGTGATCTGCTCCATCTGATATGGAGGTCTCACTCCACTAGAGTGGAGAGCAACTCCATCACGCTCTATCAAATGGAGCAAATATGCTCTTTCTTAAGAAGATCTGCTCTATAATTTTAGATTATATTTTGTTCTTTTGTGGCTTTTTTGCAGTAGACCATACATAAAACTTTTTTTGTGGCTTTCTTTAATATTTTATATTGGTTAGTTGTAATAAAAATAGTGTTATGAAAAAATGGATTAATTTGAATTTTTTTTAATGGTTAGTTGTAATGAAAATAGAGTTATGAAAAAATGGATTAATTTGAATTTTTTTTAATGGTTAGTTGTAATGAAAATAGAGTTACGAAAAAATGGATTAATTAAAAAAAATTTAATGGTTTTTTTTATGCTTTGTATTAATTGGATGTGATATAAATGAAGTTAGGAAAAAATGGATGAGTTAGTATTGAAGATAAGATAAAGATAAAGATAAAGTTGATGAAGATGGAGTTGATTTCAGTTTAGGGTAGAATTAAAGATACTAATAATTATTTCACTTTTGCTTTTGCTAAATTTGACGGTAGAAAGTTTAAGTAAATGTGAAAAATAGAAGTATGATATATTATTATATAGAATAGGGTAAAATATTAAAATAATTTGTATTACCTGAAAAATTATCAATTTAGATTTATTTATTTTTTTTAAATAGCCATATTAATTTTTGTTGTTTCATTTATCTATCCATTAAATATATAATAATATCAAAATGCTTTCCTTCTTTTCTCTTTAAAAATTTTTTGTAAGCTCGTTCTTACTAAGTTAGGATTTATTGAAAAAAAAAAGTCTAAAGAAACTGATTTGATTCGATCTTAGTAAAATAAATCTACAATGACGTTTATGATACAAAATAAAAATATAGACTATTTTATAAATTATTTAAATAACAAAGATGATTGTCAAATTATCCAGACATATTTGAAACAGCTGTTAAAGCAAATGTGAAAGTTTGTGGGACAAGAGACATTTTTCTAAAAGAACAAATATTGACCATACTTTATTAAAGTTACTAATTATTTTATATTGACCAGACTTTTGGAATAATGATCACCATAAGAGACAAAAGAAAATTAATAAAAGTATAGTTATTTTTAATAATATCACTACCAGGGTTTGAGTCTGTCGAGTCTGTTAGTCGCACACACATTAGGGTGTTATCTCGCTATATGCATGCGACGCAGTATTCCGTATATAGACAGTGAAATGTCTTTTATCAGATGTCACGTTAAGCGCATCAGTTAGTCACCTCATGAGTTATATCAGATATCACAGTGGACGGCGCAGTTAGTCGCCCTGTGACCCACTCATATGGTACGGCGCAGTTAGTCGACCTATGAGTTTAGCTCAGCTTAGCGGTCCATTGGGAGTTTTCAGATACAGAAGCCAAGCCAGAAATATTTTCAAATTATCAGTACAAAATATTAAATTAAGAGTTTTATGCGTTAAGCTTGGCTAGCTTTTCAGAAAAACAGATTTCAGTACAGTATTCAGAAAGCAGATTTATTACAGATTTCAGTACAGTATTCAGAAAACAGATGATTACAGATTAATATATATATATATATATATATATATATATATATATATATTTCAGATTAATTTTTATAAAAACGATTTCAGTACAGCTTGTATTGGAAACAGATTATTAGTTATTTCAGTATAAATTTCAGAAAATAAGATTATATCATTTTCAGTAAAGTTTTTTGGGAGTTTAATTCAGAAATGTTAGAATTGTTTAGTAAAATGGCTCATTATAGTTTTTATATTTTATAAACTAACCTCCCCAGGTACAGATACAGGTGCGGACATTGCAGAGACTCTGAACACCAGCGGGACCAGTCAGAGGATGCTGTGATTGTTTTATGAGCATATGAAATGTTTTAGTTGCTAAGTTTATATTTTAATATTATTTTAAGTGTATAAGTATTTTATTTAAAGATTTAATTTATTATTCTTTGATAATTGTTTATTTTGATATTTACACTGTTTGAGTGTGATTTGTTGAGATGGACCAGAGGTCCACAGTAGTTGAGATTTGAAATGTTATAGAAGTGTTCAAGTTGTTTTATGCAGATTTCCAAGATTTGGTAGTCTTAGAAAAACAGAGGATACTCTGCCAAAATTTATATAAAATAGTTTTGTATAAAAAAAAATTTATACTCAAATTTCCAGTCATAAAAGAAACGGCTTAGCTTCACGGAAGCCTTCTAGCTGGGCAAGCCTCGACTGGGAAGCTACCATGGAGTGCCGGCAGGCTACCTAATGAGAGATAGTAGGTTAGGGGCCTGTCAAGAGGTGCGGGAAAGAGTTGTTTCCCTAAAACCGTGGCCGACTTAAAGTCTATTCATAATTTTGATATCTTTATGGTGCTTGAACCTAGGATTAGTGGGGCTAAAGCAAATAAAGTGATAAGTAAACTTAATTTCACTAGTAATTTTGTTGTGGAGGCGAATGGTTTCTCTGGGGGGATTTGGTTGTTATGGGACAACAACTTGGTGGATGTTCATGTTGTTGCAAAATCTAGGCAAACAGTCAATGCTCTAATCGCCAAAGATAACAAGATTTGAGTGGCCACTTTTGTGTATGCGAGCCTGTCTGTGGGAATTAGAAAGGGTTTATGGAACTATCTGAGTGCCAATAAAAGTTATTTTAAGGTCCTTGGGTGGTTATAGGATATTTTAATGAAATTGTTTGCAATTCTGAAAAGAGAGGTGGGAGATCAAGTTTCACTAAAACAAGATTTTCTAAGTGGATTGGCAGCAATAACCTCATAGACTTGGGGTTCATTGGGCCAAAATTCACTTGGATGACTAAAAGAGGGGTTGGAGAGGACATTTTAATTAGACTAGATAGAGCTCTGTGCATGGTGGAGTGGAGAATGAATTTTCATGAGGGTTTTATACGTCACCTGCCAATGATTAATTCCGATCATTATCCTATCCTCCTTAGAATGCATATCAATCACATCCTTAACAATAATCTTAAACCTTTCCGTTTTGAGACTATGTGGATGAAGAATAATAATTTTGAAGACTTGGTAAGAAAATGGTGGAGTAGTAGTGAAGCAAGGGTGGATGAAAAAGTTCATATGCTTGCTAACAACTTGAAGACTTGGAATAAGGACAGTTTTGGTTGTATTTTTTGCAATAAAAGAAGAATACTTGCTAGAATCCAGGGTACCCAAGAAAAACTGTGCGATGGGTATGTACCTAGTCTGCAAAAGCTGGAAATTAAGCTTATAGAAGACTACAACAACATCATTGAATAAGAAAAGCTCCTCTGGATGCAGAAATCTAGAATTTCTTGGCTCAAAAATGGACACAAGAATATTAGATTTTTTCATCTATCCACTTTGATTAAAAGAAGAAGAAATAAACTTGAGGGATTGAAGAATGAAGAGTGAGTTTGGGTGACTGATAAAGAAGAGATGAATCAAATAGCCATGAGGTATTTCATCAACCTTTTTACTTTCAGGGATATGGAAGTGGACTACGAGTCTGTGCCGACTCTGTTTAACAAAATTTTGGAGAATGAGTGTGTTGCTATCAATAGGCCAGTTATTGAAGAAGAAGTTCTGTAGAGTCTGAAGAATATTGGTAGGCTGAAGGCTCCTGGTCCTGATGGGTTTCCTACTATCTTTTTTCAAGACCAGTGGAAGACATGCAAAAATGACCTTGTCAATCTTGTGATGGATAGTTTCGAAAGTGGTAATTTTCCTAGAAATATAAATCACACGCTCATCTCGCTCATTCCTAAAGTGGATAGCCCTCTGAGTATGACCCAGTTGAGGCCTATTAGCCTTTGTAATACCACGTACAAGATCATCAGTAAAATCATAGTTCAAAGACTTAGAAGTTTACTGCCTAATCTTGTGAGTCCAAACCAGGTGGCCTTTATTCTTGGGAGACAAATCCAAGACAACATTGTTGTTGCCCAGGAGCTGCTGCACAAATACAAAATTAGTAAGGGGAAACAAGGTTACATAGCTTGGAAGATAGACTTGGCTAAAGCCCATGACAGACTCCAATGGAAATTCATCAGGAATGTTCTAGAAGAGGCTGGTATCACAGGGAAAATATGTGAACTTATCATGTTTTTCATCACAAGTGTCAACTATAAAGTTTTAATGAATGGGGAAGCCTCGGAGTCCTTTTCGCCTAACTGTGGTATTAGGCAGGGAGATCCCCTATCCCCCTATATTTTTGTGCTTTGCATGGAAAAATTGTCCCACTTGATAGCTTGAAAATTGTGTGATGGGATTTGGAAACCTGTGAGGATTTCTCGGGAGGGGCCTAGTATCTCGCACATATTTTTTGCAGACGACTTGATCTTGTTTGGTGAAGCTTCGATTAGACAGGCGGAAGCCATGAAAGAATATTTAGATATTTTTTGTGATATTTCGGGGCAACAAGTCAGCTTTACCAAGTTAAGGATTTTTTGCTCCAAAAATACAAAAGCTGATTTGGCTAGTAGAATTGCTGAGGTTTGTGGCTCCCCTCTCACCAATAACCTTGGCAATTATCTGGGAGTGCCCCTAATCCATGGTAGAATTAATAACAGAACCAATTATGAGCTAATCACCAAAACTAAAAAAAGATTAGCTTCTTGGAAATGTGCTAACCTTTCCTTGGCAGGTAGAGCAACTCTGATCAGGTTTGTTACATCGGCCCTTCCTATTTATGCCATGCAGTCTATCAAAATACCCATTGAGGTTTGTAAGCAGTTGGACAGAATTAATAAAAATTTTCTTTGGGGCCATTCTGCGGATAAAAAATCTGTACATCTTGTGAACTGGGATTGTATGTGTAGGCTTAAAGATCGAGGAGGTTTGGGCATTAAAAAAATCAAAAACATGAATCAAGTGATGTTAACGAAGGCTGGGTGGCGTATTATGCAGCATGATAATAGTATTTGGGCCACTTTGTTGCGTAATAAGTATTTGAAGAATAGGAGTTTGACTCCGGCCAATTACAAACCTACTAGTGCTGCTTCTAGTACTTGGAGAGCAATTGCATTTGGTGCGAATTTATTGAATAAAGGGTTACGTTAGATAATTAGTGTAGGGGATAAGGTTAGATTCGAGGAGGACTTGTGGGTTCCTAACTGTGGGTATCTTAAAGATTATGCTTGTATCCCTTTAACTAGCACTCATCTCCTTGAGTATGTTAATGATTATATTACTAATGGAGTTTGGAATCTAAGTAAGCTGGGCGAGGTCCTTACTTGGACAATAATCCATAGGGTGGCAAATGTTTATGTGTCTAACAACAATCCTGGGGTGGACACTGTGATTTGGGGGCTAACGCAGAGTGGTGAATTCTCTGTTAATTCAGCCTATGTGAACCAGTTTAGTGTGGATGACTGTCCTAAATGGAAATGGGATTTTATATGGAAGCTTAAGTTGCCGGTCAGGGTTCAGCATTTCCTTTGGGTTCTTTTGCATAGGAAACTCCTCACAAACGAGCATCGTGTTGCTCAAGGATTTGCTTATGACAGTGGCTGCCCTCGTTGTGATTTTAGTGGGGAAGATATTGAGCACTTGTTGAGAAGTTGTGTGGTTTCAAAGAAAATTTAGGAGGATGTGTGTAAGGGGAGCACTGAGACGCAGAATTTTAGTGAAGAGTTTGATAGTTGGATGCTAGCTAATCTAAAAGATAACTCCCACATTGGTAATATTCCTAAATTCCTTCTTTTTGCCCTTGCGTTGTGGTTTATTTGGAAATGGAGGTGTAGGAAGGTTTTTGGAGTTGAATTTAACATCCCTCCCTCTCCTTGCTGTGCTATCGTTAACTATGGAAAGGATTGGATGAAAGCAAACTATAATACTACTGTGAAGGGAGATAACTTGGCTGTCTTGTGTTCCTGGTATCGTCTTTTGGAGGGCTGGATTAAACTGAACGTCGATGGGGGTAGAAACTCTGATTTGGGAATCATCACAGCTGGTGGTGTGTTGAGAGACCATAATGAAAAATGAAGAGGAGGTTTCGCTGCTAGGATAGGGATTGGTAGTATCTTGGAAGCAGAACTTTAGGGGCTGCTGGAGGGTCTAAAAGCTGCCTGGGACAGAGGCTTCAGAAGGGTTATGGTTGAGACAGATTCTACGGCCGTGGTGGAGGTGTTGAAGAAGAGGGCTGCCTGTCACGAACTTTCTAGAAGGATCCGGAACAACCTAGAGGAATGGTAAACCTTGTGGAGAAACCTAGAAGGATGGAGAAACTCCTAGAGAAGTCTAGCTCTTGGGACATTCTAGAATGTTGTGGAGACTTGTAGGATGTTCAAGACTTGGAACTCTCTAGAACATGTACATTGTAGGAAAGCCTTGTACATTGTAGAATTGTCTAGAACATTATAGATAGGTAGGGACCTAGAATGTTCTTTGGTGCCTATAAATAGATGGCACCCCTCATTTGTACAAACCATCTTGGAAAAGCATTCAAGCATTCAAGTATTCTCTCAAACACTTGTGCTCTCTTCTCTTCTCTCTTCCTACAAGCTTTCTTGAGTTTGCTAGCAAGTTACTTGCCTAGCTCGTGGGGATTAAGGCTGACTTAACCTCTTCGACGGGAGGAAGTGTGTTAAGTGCCGCACGGTTGGCTTAGAAAATACTAAGGCCGTGACATGCCGCTAATCATCCCCTATTTGGGCTGTTGAATCAATGTCATAACCTGCTAAATAATGAAAATTGGAGATGCAATTTGGTTCATATTTTCAGGGAATGTAATAGAGTGGCAAACATGTTGTCTAATATGAATAAGGATATGGATCTGGGCTTGTGTTTCTTTGAGGAGCCTCCTCAAATGCTGATGAAGTCCTTCCTATTGGACATTAGGTGTTGCTGTCATTAGGCACAAAATGCCTCTTTTTTAGTTCTTTTTGTTTGTTGGCCTTGTAGGCCTCTTTTGTACCAAAAAAAAAAAAAATTAGAAGTCTGATATATTATTTATGTAGAATGGGGTAAAATATCAAAATAATTTGTATTATTTAAAAAATTATCAATTTAGATTTTTTTTTTAAATAGCCATATTAATTTTTGTTGTTTCATTTATCTAAAGAAACTGATTTGATTCGATTTTAGTAAAATAAATCTACAAGGATGTTTATGATACAAAATAAAAATATAGACTATTTTATAAATGATTTAAATAACATAGATGATTGTCAAATTATCCAGACATACAATAATTTTGAAATAGCTGCTAAAGCAAAAATGAAAACTTGTGGGATAAACTTGAGACATTTTTCTAAAAGAGCAAATACTGACCATACTCTATTAAAGTTATTTGTTATTTTATATTGACCATACTTTTGGAATAACGATCACCATAAGAGACAAAAGAAAATTAGTAAGTTATTAAATAAAATTTATATTCATGCCCTCTAATAAAAGTATAGTTATTTTTAATAATGGTTAGACAGCAATCATGCTTACCTTTTCATCAAATATAACCCATACTTTTCGTAAATCTTGATAACGTGAACATTCAGATTTATGGACGGTTAATATTTATTTAAAAATTTAAAATTTAAAATTTAAAATTTTTTTAAATTTTAATAATTGTTATAATTTTTAATATTTTTTAATTAGAGGTATATGTATCATTTTAAAAAAACAAACCATTAATTTTAACTGAATTAACTAGCGATAGGGTATCAAATATATAATTAAGGTTAAAAATTAACGATTTCATTACATTATGATCAAACATTAAGGTACTCCATTACAATTTACTATAATTAAAAATAGCTATTCCTTCATTAACCTAACAAATTAATTAATGTGCTGAATATGCCATCTTGCCAAAAATAATAATAATAATAATAACGTTTTAGTATATCACTAGTGATGTTCATTACTCGTTATAAACATATAGGCCCCGTTTGGTACGCGGGATTGGATTGGATTATTTTAGAGGATTGAATTGGACTGGGATTGGATTGAATTAATATAATACTATCCACCGTTTGGTGTAATATAGAATAGGACTAAAATAGTATAATTCTATGTTTAGAATGATTTGGAATTGGACTAAAAGTAATAATAAAATGTATATTATATTACTAAATTATAATTAAATTTAATAAAATTAAATATTATTGGTCAATTAAATAGATATATTAATTATAATTAAATCAAAATAAAAATAATTGAATAAAAAACATAAATTTATTTTTTAAAACAAAATAAAAAATTAATCTATATAATATTAATATATTGGTAAATTAAATTTTTTTAAAAAATATTATAAATTTAATTCAATTTTATTAAAAACTACAATGAAAGTTTAAATTTTAAAAATAAAAGTTCACTTTAATTTATTTTTTAAAAAATGAAAAGTATATTATTAAAAGATTAAAAAATATATATATTAATATTTGCTTTAACATAACATCACTAGCAACCAATACAACTGTATGTCATGATCTTTCTAGAACATTCCGGAACAACCCGGAAGAATGGAGAACCTTATGGAGCAACCTGGAAGGATGGAGAAACTCCTAGAGAAGTCTAGCTCTTGGGACATTCTAGAATGTTGTAGAGACTTGTAGGATGTTCAAGACATGGAATTCTCTAGAACATGTACATTGTAGGGATTTCTTGTACATTGTAGAATTCTCTACAACATTGTAGATAGGTAAGGACCTAGAATGTTCTTTGGTGCCTATAAATAGATGGCACCTCTCATTTGTAAAAAACCATCCAAGAAATCAAAGCATTCAAGCATTCTAAACACTTGTGCTCTCTTCTCTTCTCTCTTCTTACAAGCTTTCTTGAGTTTGCTAGCAAGTTACTTGCCTAGCTCGTGGGGATTAAGGCTGACTTAACCTCTTCGACGGGAGGAAGTGTGTTAAGTGCCGCACGGTTGGCTTAGAAAATACTAAGGCCGTGACAAGTGGTATCAGAGACAGGTTGCTCAACCAAGGAAGAGATAGCATAATGGCAGGAGTCGAGGAAGTTGTCGTCCAAGAGCCAAGTCGTGGAAGGGATGCCAACCCAAGCAGGTCGAGGAAGGACAAATCTCGGGATGCCGCTTCAATCTTAGAGTCAAGGTTGGCTAGGATTGAGCTCGCCATAGCCGATTCAAGGGAACGGCTGGATGTGTTGGAGCAATGCGTGGAGAGGGACATTGGCGATCTTAGGGAAAGGATCGAGGACCTCCGGGGAGACATACAATTTGGCTCTACATCAGGGCGAGAGGCGCAAGAGGGGAACGAGATCTTCCAAGCGCGGTTGGAAAACACGGTAATGGGGAAGCTCGCGGAATTCGAGACACTTCTTGAAGACATGCGGGGAGATTGGGCCTTATGCAAGAGAGCTGTTAGTGGTGGGGCTTTCCAAGGTCCTCAAAAGAAGGAGATACCTAAGCCGAAGGAGTTTGATGGCAAACGAGATGCCAAGGAGGTAGACAACTTCATTTGGCACATAGAGAGATACTTTGAGGCCATCAGGATCACGGATGATCAGGAGCAAATCCGGACCGCAACCTTATACCTCGCCGATACAGCCACTCTGTGGTGGAGGAGGAGACATGCCGACATCCAAAGAGGTACGTGCACTATCGATTCTTGGGATGATTTTAAGAAAGAGCTTAAGAAGCAATTCTATCCGGAAGATGCTGCATATCTTGCTCGGAAGAATTTGAAGAAGCTCAAGCAAACGGGTTCAATTAGGGACTATGTTAAGGAATTTTCTAGTCTCATGCTCGAAGTTCCTAACATGTCGGACGATGAGTTGTTGTTCAACTTCATGGACAACCTACAACCTTGGGCGGAAGTAGAGTTGCGTCGCCGCAATGTACAAAATCTTGCTGAAGCTATGGCCATTGCGGAATCCCTAATTGATTACCGGATGAGTGAACCACCCAAGAAGAAACCACCACAGGATAATCACGGCAAAGGTGGGGGAGACAAAGGGAAAGGTCCATACAAGCCTCCGAGTGGGAAAGACAAGGGTAAACAGAAGGAAGGTCAAGGCAAGAAAGATCTCAAGCCAAAGACCAACTGTTTCCTTTGCGACGGTCCACATTGGGCAAGAGAGTGCCCAAAGCGCAAGGCTATCAACGCATTGGTAGATGAGCGCGAGAAGGAGATAGAGGAATCTCATATGGGCTCTCTTCGCATGCTCACCGCCATCAAAACCCAGCCAGCCCCAAAGACCCGTGGGAGTCAGGGTCTGATGTACTTGGACGTACATATCAACGGGAAAGCTACCCGTGTCATGGTCGATACGGGAGCTACAAACTCCTTTGTCTCGGAGGAGGAGGCAAGGAAACTTGGACTGAAAGTGTCCAAGGAGACCGGATGGTTAAAGGCGGTGAACTCTAAGACGAGACCGCTTATTGGCATGGCTCGAGGAGTAAGCATCAACATGGGTAATTGGAATGGGAAGATAGACTTGACAGTCGCGCCCATGGATGACTTCGAGGTAGTGCTCGGCATGGACTTCCTCGAACAAGTCAAGGTAGTTCCTTTACCCTTCCTACGTTCTGTTGCTATATTGGAATATACTCCTTGCATTATTCCAGCCATTGCCAAGTCCGGATCGAAGACCCCTCACCTTTCGGCCTTGCAAGTGAAGAAAGGGCTTAAGAAGGGGGAGGTGACATACTTGGCCGCGGTAAAGCATGATGAGGGTGGAGTTCCATCGGAAGAGCTACCTAGGGAGATCAAGAAAGTCCTTGAAGAGTACAAGGATGTCATGCCCGCAGAATTACCCAAGAAACTATCACCTAGAAGGGAGGTGGATCACCAGATAGAGTACAAGCCCGGGAAGGCTAATTTGGTGGCAGATGCACTGAGTCGCAAGGCGGAACTTGCAACTATGAGGAGTGCACCACGGGGAGAAGTCATCAGTCTCATCAAGGAGGGGCTACAACGAGACCCACTGAGTAAGAGTCTTATGGGGTTAGCCAATGATGGGAAGACCAAACGGTTTTGGGTGCAGGATGACTTGCTCTATACCGTGGGAAACAGGCTGTATGTCCCGAAATTCGAAAACCTGCGGAAGAACTTGATAAAGGAGTGCCACGATACAAAGTGGGCAGGACATCCGGGACAACAGAGGACCAGGGCTTTGCTCGAAGCAACCTACTATTGGCCGCATATGAGGGATGACATCGAGGCCTACGTGAAGACTTGTCTTGTGTGCCAACAGGACAAGAATGAGCAGCAATCACCGGGAGGATTGCTAGAGCCGCTACCAATCCCTGAGAGACCATGAGAGAGTGTCACCATGGACTTCATTTCGGCCTTACCGAAGTCGGACGGCTGCGGATCGATCATGGTGATAGTCGATCGATTTTCAAAATATGCAACTTTCATTGCTGCCCCTACGGATTGCACGACGGAGCAAGCAGCTCGGTTGTTCCTAAGGGATGTAGTGAAGTATTGGGGCGTGCCAAGAACGATCATTAGTGATCGAGACCCGCGCTTCACAGGAAAATTCTGGACCGAGCTTTTCAACCTGTTGGGCTCAAAGTTGCATTTCTCTACAAGCTTTCACCCACAAACAGATGGGCAAACAGAGAGGGTGAATGCCTTGTTGGAGCTGTACCTGAGGCACTTTGTGAGTGCCAACCAACGAGATTGGGCGAAGTTACTTGATGTGGCCCAATTCTCTTACAACCTGTAGAGGAGTGAGACGACCCACCATAGTCCCTTTGAGTTGGCAACGGGCCAACAACCCCTCACTCCGCAAACGGTAATGGTAGGGTACACGGGAAGGAGTCCATGATCGTATAAGCTGGCCAAGGATTGGCAAGAACAAGCCGATATAGCACGATCCTATCTTGACAAGGCCGCGCGAAAAATGAAGAAATGGGCGGACAAGAAGAGGCGACGAGTGGAATTTCAAGTAGGAGACTTGGTGCTTGTCAAGTTGCTGCCCCAACAATTCAAAGCCTTCAGGAAGGTGCACAAAGGCTTGGTAAGGAAGTACGAAGGACCCTTTCCGATCCTGAAGAAGGTAGGAAAAGTTTCCTACAAGGTTAAATTACCTCCGAGGCTTAAGATCCATCCAGTCTTCCATGTGAGTCATTTGAAACCCTATCATGCGGACACGGAAGACCCTAGCAGAGGAGAGTCTTCAAGGGCGCCAACTGCCGTAGTAACCTCCTATGATAAGGAAGTAGAGGGGATCCTAGCGGATCGAATTGTGAGGAAAAGGGGTGTTCCCCGAAGTAGCGAGTACCTAATCAAATGGAAGGGACTTCCTACGAGTGAAGCTACTTGGGAACCGAAGGAGGCTTTGTGGCAGTTTGCAAAACAAATCGAGGAGTTCCACAAGGAGACTACGACGAGGACGTCGCCGGATTAGGTGGGGGAGAATGTCACGATCTTTCTAGAACCTTCCGGAACAACCTGGAAGAATGGAGAACCTTGTGGAGCAACCTGGAAGGATGGAGAAACTCCTAGAGAAGTCTAGCTCTTGGGACATTCTAGAATGTTGTAGAGACTTGTAGGATGTTCAAGACATGAAATTCTCTAGAACATGTACATTGTAGGGATTTCTTGTACATTGTAGAATTCTCTACAACATTGTAGATAGGTAAGGACCTAGAATGTTCTTTGGTGCCTATAAATAGATGGCACCCCTCATTTGTAAAAAACCATCCAAGAAATCAAAGCATTCAAGCATTCTAAACACTTGTGCTATCTTCTCTTCTCTCTTCCTACAAGCTTTCTTGAGTTTGCTAGCAAGTTACTTACCTAGCTCGTGGGGATTAAGGCGGACTTAACCTCTTCGACGGGAGGAAGTGTGTTAAGTGCCGCACGGTTGGCTTAGAAAATACTAAGGCCGTGACATGTAGCTGTGAATTTGTAGTATTTGCTTTAACATAACATCACTAGCAACCAATATTTCACTTTGTTATCTCTAAGTTTGTGTCAAGAAATTGCAATAGTGTGGCTCACTATACTGCTAAGTAGGCTCTAGGCTCTGTGAAGTCTGTTTTCTGGAATGTGTATATTCCTTCTTAGCTAGTTTCTTTAACCCTTGATGATGTAATCGTTTCTTAGTTTTTGGTTATAAAGTAATTTACTTTCGAAAAAAAAAAAAAAAAGCTTCCATCCTTGTGTGTCCCGACTAATGATGGTTAGGGACAGTCGAAGACAAAGATGGTGCTCTGCAGAGATGAGGGAGGCTAACAATTAAACTAGACCGTGCTTTGCGAATGAGGGAGAGCTGGAGGGTGGAGGCAGTAGATTAGATTTTTTTTTTTTAATTTATATACTAAGTTATCATTCAAATTATAATTTCTAAAATTGATCCATAAATCTATTCAGTAATTACAGATTTATAAAAAGTAATCGAACTGATTCGTTAAGAATTCTGATCCGATAAAAAAATTAATTTGGACAGGTTCGATTCACTAGTTCACTTCGATCTATTGGATTTTTTTTTCACCCATGTTGGTGGTTGTGGAGTGTGTTGTACAATATAGAACCACTATTAATTAATGGCAGTACCAGCCGGTGCCAGCCAACCACATGATTTAAAGTTGGGACCCTCCTCAGCTGTCTGTTTCTTTGTATGGAATTTTTTTTATTTAATATAATTTTTATTTTCACTTTGTTATCTCTAAACTTTGAAAAGTCACCACACTTTGAAAAGTATTAACATTCAATCAATACTTATTTTGAGAATGTATGTGTGCATATCAGTATATGTATGTGGGGCCCCCAAGTTCAACTGTTTTTTTATAATGGGCTGACTAAGCTCATTATTGAAGACAGTGTTAGTCCTTGCATTTAATTGTTATTATGACAATGATAAATAACCAACTAACCAATTAACTCTAGTAAATAATTAACAAATTAATCACTGAAATTAACAAACTAAATATAAACTAAATAAAAGCTCCCAAAATGGCGCTTTCCTCCTAACCATTTTATTTACAATATCAACCACGAAACCTTGAGATATCTATGCCTTTTAAGATTATTTATTTATCATGACTTTAGTGATACTACAAATAGTCTACAACTAAAGTTATTCTGTTAATTTAAAGGAATAGTTTAGCTTTAAATGGTATCAAATCAAACCGTGATGACCTAATAGTATGAGGCTTGCAGTCATTTTTTTAAAAGTTAATTTCTACTATAATTAGGAATAGAAAATTTATCCTCAATTATATAATAATATCAAAATATTCTCCTTCTTTTCTCTTTATAAAATTTTCCTAAGTTGTTTCTAGCTAAGTTAATATTTATTAAAAAAAAAGTCTAAAGATACAGTATTTACTTTTTTAGATTCGTGAACTATTTTTTTATGATATTTCCCTATTTTTTTAAATATTTTATCTTTAAAAAAGTTGGATAAAAATAGTTCCTATAACCGAAAAATTTATAAGTCTATTTCATTCTTGTCATAATTCATACAAAAAATTACATTAAAATTAAATAAATTCCACTAAATTTCATCAAATGTGCTTAAATTGTGCATTGGAAAATTTATATATATATATATATATATATATATTTTGAATGATAAAACACAATTTGCATTACATTTAAACTCAATAAAGAAATCCCTTTTAACAATTTTTTCTACTTTTGATTACAATGAATATATAAATATATAATTGGGTTGCGTAGTATATTACTTTATATATCTAGACATTGACAACTTGAAAAAAAAAAATGTGCTTAATTTGCTGTCAGCTGAGAAATTGATAATTATTTGACTTTTCCTTTAGCTAAATTTGGGAATGGAAGGTCGAAACAAATGTGAAAAATTAAACTGGATCTGATATATTATTACGTAGAATAAGGTAAAATATCAAAATATTTTGTATTATTTGAAAAATTATCAATCTAGATTTTTTTTTTTGGGAAACAACCCTATTAATTCTTGTTGTTCCATTTATATATCCATTAAATATATAATATATATCAAAATACTTTCCTTATTTTCTCTTTATAAATTTTTCCTTTACTAAGTTAGGATTTATTATACATCCACTCATAGCTCAAGTGGTTAGTACACTTCCCTCCCACCCAGGGATGTAGTCAGGAATTTTTGTTAAGGTGGGCGAAAACAAAACAACAAATATTTTTTCAGCCAACATTATCAATACGAAGAAATTTAATTAATTGAAAAGTAAAGATAAAACTAGATGGGAAATATAATGAATATTATCCCTCAAAATAAGGAAATTTTTAATTTAATTTAATTACTAATAGGTAAAATAGTAATAATACTAAAATTAAAGGGAATAATATGTAATTATATTTAAATTTTTTTAAAAATTTTAGTCCGAAAATTGGCCGGGTTGCCCTCCATATGTGTCCACCACTACTCCCATTTCAGTTGTGAGGGTTCAATTCCCACCATATACATGTATCAGCATGTGTGAGTAATTTTATCCACTTATTGTGAGAGTAGATATATCCCATTATGGCAGTGTATATTCAGACCGCACGTACATGTTTAGTAATTAATCTTAACAGGTTCCAATAAATTATTAATTTTGTAATTATAATTTCTTAAAAAAAATAAAAATTAGGATTTATTGAATAAAAAATGTCTAAAAAACTGTTTTGATTCGATTTTAGTAAAATAAATTTACAGGGACGTTTATAATACAAAATAAAAAATATAGAATAATTTATAAAGTATTTAAATAGTATAGATGATTGTGAAATTATTCCAAACAAATACAATAATTTTGGAAGTGGAAACAGCTGTTAAAGCAAATGTGAAAGTTTGTGGGATAACTTGAGACATTTTTCTAAAATAGCAAATATTGACCATACTTTATTAAAGTTCCTGATTATTTTATATTGACCGTACCTTTGGAATAATGATCACCATAAGAGACAAAAGAAATCAATATTTGGAATAATAATAATTTTTAATATATCACTAGTGATGTGCATTACTCAAAGAGCAATGACAATTTTATAAAGTAAAAATTATGGATAAAATATGTCCTCGAATGTAATATTGTATTAAAAATGACCTCTTAAATAATTAAATAAAGAAATCAAATTAGTAATTTGCATCATGAGGTAGAAAAAAGAAATACTCTTTTGAAAATTAAATGATTATGACTTCTAATTGTCGGTTGGTAGTGGTAGTGGGGGGATGGGAGGTCCCAATACACTTGCAATTCCTTTCAAAAAAAAAAAAAAAACATCACTTGCAATCAATATTTCACTTTGTTATCTCTAAGCTTCCATCCCTGATCCCCGTGTGTCCTGACTGATTCAGCCTTTGATTAATCTCCAAGTAAGTTGTTATTTTGGCACAGTTTCCTCCTTTGATCTGAGAATTAATCATCTTGCTATTATTATTATTTCCCTTTTTTTGTATGTTCTTTGATGCATTTTCATAATTTGTTAGTTTGATCTGCTAATAGTGTAGTCTTTTCTTTTCATACTTCTGCTTTATCTGCAAAAAGAGGTTCCACAAATGGCCGAAATTGGTATTTCTGTTGCTGCAAAAACTGCCGAATACACGGTTGATCCCATAGCACGTCAAGTCGATTACATGTGGAACTACAAGACCAACTTCGACAATCTGGACAAACAAGTCCAGAAGCTCCAGAGCAGGAGAGACATGGTGCAACATTCAGTTGATGACGCAACAAGAAATGGGGAAGAGATTGAACAACATGTTGTGAATTGGCTGGACAGCGTGAACAAGATGATTGATGAGTCGACGGAGATTGTTACGGATAATAATCAAGCAAACATGCGATGCTTCAAGAGCTGGTGTCCTGATTTGAAGAAGCGGTATCAACACAGCAAGAAAGCAGCAGACAAGGCCGAGGATGTCTCTCAACTCGAGGAACAAGGGAAATTTGATAGAGTTTCCTACCGTACCATTCCAGAGGAGACATGGCATCCATCTATCAAGCCTTTTGAAGACTTTGAATCACGAACGTCTACTTTGACGAATGTAATAAATGCATTGAGTAATCCTGATGTCCTCATGGTTGGGATCCATGGAATGGGCGGCATCGGCAAGACCACGCTGGCGAGGGAAATTGGTAGAAAAGCTAAGGAAAACAAGCTATTCGATTCTGTAGTTTTTGTAGAAGTATCAGAGGCACCAAACATAAGGAACATTCAAGGAGTGATCGCTGATAAGTTGGGTTTGGAATTCCGTCAGGAGACTGAACCTGGAAGAGCGGATGCACTATGTGAACGATTGAAGAAGGAGACAAAAATCCTTTTAATTTTAGATAACATTTGGGAGAGTCTTGACTTGGAGAAGGTAGGAATTCCTATCAACGATGATCATAGAGGATGCAAGTTATTGCTAACTGCAAGAAATGCACACCTATTGTCGAATAAAATGGGTTGTGAAATTAATTTCCCTCTTGGCATTTTAGATGTGAAGGAAGCTTGGAACTTGTTTAAAAAAATAACAGGTTCTTGTGCAGAGAGTTATGATTTGAAATCTTTAGCCTTTGATGTGGCCAAAAGATGTGGAGGTTTGCCTATTGCCATCGTTACAATATCAAAGGCATTAAAAAACAAGCAGGCATGTGAATGGGAAAATGCCTTATTAGAACTTCAACGACCTTCCTCAGAAAGTTTAGATGAATCAGTAACGCAAGAGGCGTATTCATGTATACAGTTGAGTTACAATCATTTGAATTCTGATGAACTCAAGTCAACTTTTATGCTTTGTAGTACAATGGTATTTACCTCTCATGCTTCAATTGAAAAATTGTTGAGATATGGCATGGGTTTGAATCTATTCAAACGAATCAAGACAACGGAAGAAGCAAGACAGAGAGTAAACACATTGGTACAAAAGCTCAAGGACTCTTCCTTATTGCTTGACACTCTTGACAAAAATACGTTTTCTATGCATGATGTGGTTCGTGATGTTGGTCGATCAATTGGTCTAAGAGATCGGCGTATATTTGTCCTACAAGATTTGACAGAAAAAAGTACATTGAAAAATTGCACTTCAATCACTTTACATAGTATTTCTGAGCTTCCTTACGAGTTGGATTGTCCGCACCTAACATTTTTCTACATGCAACCCATGACTCAATTTCCTAAAATCCCTGAAAATTTTTTCAAAGGGATGCCGAATCTTGAAGTTCTACATTTGATTAACATGGATTTATCACCGCTACCAGCATCACTTGACCTCTTAGTAAACCTTCAAACATTGTATCTAGAGGGGTGCAAGTTGGGAGACATAGCTGCTATCAGACACATGAAGAATCTTATAATTCTTGTCCTTAGTTTTTATCGTTCTTCTAGTTTCGAGCAATTGCCTCAAGAAATAGGTCAATTGGCTCGCCTAAGGATTTTGGATTTGAGAAACCGTTCAATCATGATTCCGTCAAATATCATATCAAGGTTAACTTTATTAGAAGAATTGTATTTGGATTATTGGTATGATCAGCGGAAAGTTGAAGAACTGGACTTTGAAAGATATGTTGTCAGCTTTGAAGAGTTGAAGGATTTGTCCCACTTGACCGCTTTGGAAATACGTGTTGCAAATGTTGAAAATATACCAAAAGGCTTGGTCTTCCAAAAGCTCAAAAGGTACAAGATAATTATCGGGAAACGTTGGAAGAGCTTCACGGGAAATTTAAGAACATTTGAAGTCAAATCCGATACCAATGTTTGTTCAGAAGATGGAATAATTAAGCAATTGAAGGGTATTGAAGGCTTGTTTTTAGATGGAAAACAGAGAGTCAAGAATGTCCTTTATGAATTAGATGGAGAGGGTTTTCCACAACTGAAGCATTTTGAAATCAGAAACAATCCCTACATTCAGTATGTTGTTGACTCAACACCATCGGCAACTTGTGATGCTTTTCCCCTCTTAGACACATTGACTCTTTCAAATTTGGTTAGGCTAGAGAAGATATGTCATGATCAACTCACGATAAAGTCTTTTTGCCGATTAAGAAACATAAAAGTAGAAAAATGTGACAAATTGAAGAACCTCTTTTCATTCTCCATTGCCAAACACCTTTCACAGCTTCAAGAAATTGAAGTTGTTGAGTGCAGGAATATGGAAGAGATTTTCATCGTTGATAGAGCAGACAATGGAGTAATTGATTCAATGTTCGTCAACCAATTACACTCCTTGACTCTAAACTCTCTACCAAGGTTAAGAAGGATCTGCTCTGAAGCGACATCTCAAGAAAGACGGATGCTATTGACAACGGATGCATCGTCCAGCGAAATCATTTCGGAGGACCAGCTTGATGCTCTGCCACTTTTTAGCGAAAATGTAAGTCTTTTTATTGCTACATAAATCACGAGGCAGATCCATCTTCATAAATGTTGATATGTCAATATTTGATATTTTAATATGTTGTATTTATTTTGTCTTTTTTTATTCTTTGGGGTTCAGTTGTTGCACATATTTAAATTGCAACTGAAACTTTAGACTGCTAAGGCCTGCTTTCTATTTTTTAATTCATTAGCGAGCTTCACTTTGGAAATAAAATTAGTATGCACTGTATAAAACACAATTTTATTGTAGGCTTGATTTTGTATAAAATTTATTATGAATCTTATATAAAATTTAACGGATAAATACAACTGTTTCTGCAGGTTGTGTTTTCCAACTTGAAGAAATTGATTGTTAACAATTGCAGTAATTTGAAGTTTTTGTTTTCATCATCTACTCTGGGATGCTTTAAGCAGCTCCAACACCTCCAGATATATTATTGCAAAGATTTAGAAGAGTTCATAAGAATTGATGACAATTGCAGCAATTATGTTGAATTTCCATCCTTGGAAAAACTGCACATAGAGAGTTGCCCTGAATTAAGGGAGTTCATCTTCAGTGACAAGGTAGATTACTATGAATGTTATCTCTATTTCTACTTTTCTTAGTTTTTTTTATTTTTTTCATTTTACTATCTTTGATAACTTTTACAATCTCCGTACAGGTTTCATTTCCTTGCTTACTGGAAATATGTATATATTTTATGGAAAACTTGAAGATGATTTGGCAGAACCAACTCATTGAGAGTGTTCGGTACTGTCCAAAATTAAGCAAAGTGAGTCTCTATGACTGTCAAAATCTGGAAAGTCTATTTCCAGCTTCCATTGCCAAGAGTCTTTTGCAGCTCGAAGAGCTTCATGTGGAAACCTGTGGAATAAAGGAGATTGTTTCCAAAGGTGGAGTAGAAGAAGCAGGTGCTAGGTTTGTCTTTCCACAGCTAACCTCTCTGCATCTCAATAACTTAGAAGAACTTAGATGTTTCTGCCCTGGTAAACATACTACGGAATGGCCGAAGTTGAATGAGCTGAAAGTGGAGTGTTGTGATAAAATAGATTTATTCAACTTCCGAAAAAATGATGAGGAGGGCCAACTTGATGTCCCAGGGCAACAATCTCTGTTCTTGGTCGATAAGGTATTAGACTCATTTCTTCTCCTTTAATTGTATGCAATTAAAAAGTCATCAAAACTAACGATGTTGATATACAACTTTAATACAAGTCTTTTTTATTGTTTTTTTGAGTTTTTTGAATAAAACTCTTAAAGAGGAATTTTATTAATGGGAAAAAAAATATATAACGACAAAGAAGAGCAGCCCAAGTTAAAAAATATATTTAGAAAAGAAATGTTTTTTTTTTTATAGCCTCTTAACTTAATATGATGATGTCATATGGTAATTGTTATACTTTCTAGAATATATTCGAATAGACATGAGAAACTATTTGGGAAACAATATTTGAATTAAACATTTTGCCACATTAGTTGGTTTTGTCTTCCTTAAGTTTTATGTAATTGTCTGTGGGGAGATAACACCATTTGATTCTATTTGGTTGATTGTCAGGCCTTCTCCAACTTAGAGAAAGTGACAATAAGCAGAAATCACATCAAAATGGTATGGCAGAGCCCGTTTTCAGTACACCTCTTTCCCAAACTTCAATTTCTTAAGGTCAAGGACGATGAATCATCAGTTCTTCCACTTGGTATTCTAGAGAGATTTCACAATTTGAAAAAGCTTAAATTGAAATCTAGTTTGTACAAAGAGATATTTTTATATGAAGAGGTCAAGAAACATGCACAGACACTTGCACAAATAAAGAGTTTATATCTCGGCAGGCTTCGTAAACTGAAGCAAATGTGGAAACAAGATTTCAAAATGGACCTAATTCTTCAAAAGCTTGAAATTCTTGAAGTAGAATTTTGTAGCAGTTTGATTGTTCTAATGCCTCCCTCAGCATGTTTCGAAAATCTAAAAATTCTGAAGGTAGCTCATTGCAAAATATTGTTAAGCTTAGTAGCAGCCTCAACAACCAAAAGTTTAGTGCAACTTGAAGAACTGAGTATATGTAATTGCCAAGAGATGACAGAAATAATAGCAAATGAAGGAGATGAAATGGAAGGCGAGATTGTTTTCTCGAGTTTGAAGAATTTGAAACTTTGGAGTCTAACAAATCTCACAAGCTTTTACTCTGGGAGTTACACCTTAAATTTTCCTTTATTAGAAAAACTCACAATGGCAGGATGTCCTAAGATGAAGCTTTTCTCTTCCGGAGTCTTGAGCACACCAAATTTACAAGAAGTATTGCAAGACCGTACAAACTACGATTGCGAGCGTCATAATCTTAACACAATCATAAAACAGCATCTTGAAAAAAAGGTACGCATTAATTAATTAAATTTAATTTATTCTCTCCTTGACCTCTTTTATTCTCTTTTATGCGTCTGCAATAAACTTTAGCAGGTAGTGACAACCAATTTAAAAGATTTCAAATTTGCTAAAAATTGATTTCATCTTTTAGTGAACTTGAAATGTTCCAAATCAGCTACTGCAAACAAACCACAAATTAGTGTTTGCCTGTGAAATGGATCTTTGACGAGATTAAGTGAATTTCGATAAGATTTGTTTTATATGAATGAGAAAAAGTTTTGAATATACAACATTAAAAGAAAAACTCACATCAAAGAACAATACCATATAACTGGGGTAGTTCTTTATAAAAGCCCCCTCAAAAGTCTAAACCTTTTGTTGACTTTGTAGAAATTTAATAAATTTTTATGAGATAGTTTTTAAATAAATACTAAGCCAAAATGAAATATACTTGTAAAAAACTTTAGAAGATTTTTTCAAACATAAACTTGGTCTTCTTATCTTTAATAAATAGAAACAAATTGGTATTCATTTTTCTAATCATCATCATTTACAAACAGAACCCTCTGAGAAATGTGTGAATTTTAACTACGTGGACTATATTATAAATTAATATCTTTATGTTGTAAATAGATGATGATGTGTTAAATGATATGCCAATTATAAATTAATTGTATGGGTTGTCTACTCTCTTAAAGCAAATATTAAATAAAACTTTTTGTGGGAGGAACATAATGCCAATTCTTTTTTCTTTTTTTCATTTGATCGGTTGCCAGATCTTCTTCATATTACAGCAATCATTTTTACGCGGAGAAGACATCAGATTGGTCTGGCATATACTTCCAGAAGGCCAA
This sequence comes from Xanthoceras sorbifolium, assembly GCA_003430845.1. NCBI lineage: Eukaryota > Viridiplantae > Streptophyta > Magnoliopsida > Sapindales > Sapindaceae > Xanthoceras > Xanthoceras sorbifolium. Next base: position 24,906,110 of record CM010622.1, on the reverse strand, counting down.
AAAGTTAGTCCTTAACTTTTGCATATGAGTTGTTCCTTACTTTTCCCCCTTCAAATTATATAAGGTTGCGTGAAATTTGTTTTTATGTGATTTGTCACTAGGAATTTGCCAACTTAAAGCAAGTGAGTTTAAGCGGAAATGACATCAGAATGATTTGGCAGAGCCAATTTCCACAGCAAACTTTTCCGGTACTTAAATGTCTTTCCGTCTCCCGGGATGAATCGATAGTTTTTCCACTTGGTATCCTTCAAATATTTCACAATGTAGAAGAACTTGACTTGAGTTCTAGTTCGTACAAAGAGATATTTTCATATGAAGAGGTAGAGAAATATGCAGGGGTGCTTGCACAAATAAAATGTTTACATCTCAAATCTCTTGGTGATATAAAACAAATGTGGAGAAAGGATTCCAAACTGGACCTAATTCTTAGAAGTCTTGAAATTTTACAAGTTGAGCGGTGTCAGAGTTTGATTAATGTATTGCTGCCTTCATCATCTTTTGAAAATCTAAAAATTCTGAAAGTAGAGGATTGTAAAAGATTGATAAGCTTAGTAGCAGTCTCAACAGCCAAAAGTCTTGTACGACTAGAAGAAATGCAAATATGTAGGTGCAAAATGATGAAAGAAGTAGTACCAAACGAGGGAGATGTAAAAGAAGATGAGATTATTTTCCACAAATTGAAGAAATTGGATCTGAGTGATTTATCAAGTCTCACAAGCTTTGGGAATTACACTTTCAAGTTCCCAATTTTAGAAAAATTAACAGTGAAAGAATGTTCGAAGATGAAGATTTTCTCTTTAGAAGACTTGAGCACACCAATATTACGAGAAGTATGGCTAGATCAAATGGAGTATATTTGCGAGAATGACCTTAATAAAATTCTACAACAACATCATGAAGAAATGGTACGTATTGATTAACTAAAGTTTGGTTTCCTTTTTTCCATTACCGTTTTGTTGATATTTTTTTCCCCTTTCATGCAAACATTAGTGCTGTCAATCATGGCTTAATAAGATACTTATGAAATGCACTAGGCACAAGCTGGTCCTGCATCCACATATGACTTCTTTCTTTTTTTCTTTTTTCTTTTTTCAAGAAACCTAAATATTGTGATGGTTAAATAATTTAGAGAATTCTTAAATGGTGAATTCCTAAATATTGTAATAAGATTATCATGCATATATTTATTTTTAAAATATCCTCTCTAAATTTTTCTATGAATTAAATTAAATCACTAATGTAATTTATACATGAAACTATGAATTAAATTAAATCAATAATGTAATTTATACATGAAACTGTTGAAAGTCTTAATAGATGGGAGTACTATGATGTGATATTGCCTTGCTTGTATTAAAAGCCTATTACCACATTAGTTGGTTTATCTACCTTGTATAATTGTTTGTGGGAGGATCATAACACCAATTTGTTATTATTTGATTGGTTGACAGGTCTTCTCAAGGGAGGAATTGAATTTCGATACAATCAGAATAATTTTACAAACTTTTCCAGAACATCGGAAGGTTAGTGTCCTTAATTTTTACGAATAACTTTTCCTTTTTTAAAGTATATAAAGTTGTTTGAAATTTGTTTTTATTTGATTGCTTGCCAGGTCTTTTCCAACTTAGAGCAACTAAGTTTTAGCAGAGATGAGATTAGAATGATTTGGCAGAACCAGTTTCCACAGAAGCATCTCTTTCCCAAACTTAAACTTCTTGAGGTCTCTGAGGATGAATCAACAGTTTTCCCACATGCTATCCTTCAAAGGTTTCATAATGTGGAGGAACTTGAATTAAATTGTTGTTTGTATGAAGAGATATTTTCATGTGAAGATGTCGAGAAACATGCAGGGATGCTTGCACAAATAAAAAGTTTATCACTCTATCGACTTGATGATTTGAAGCAAATGTGGAAACAAGACCCTAGACTGGACCTAATTCTTCAAAATCTTAAAATTTTACAAGTAAATTGGTGTGGCAGTTTGGTTTTTCTAATGCCGCCTTCAGCTTCTTTTCGAAATCTAACTAATCTGAGTGTAGAGGGTTGTGATCGATTGATGAGTTTGGTAGCACCATCAACTGCAAAAAGTCTGGTTCAACTTGAACATATGACGATAAAAAAATGCAATATGATGACAGAAGTAATATCATCAAATGAAGGAGTTGTAACAGGAGATGAGATTATTTTAAAGAACTTGCGGAGTTTGCACCTGAATGGTTTATCAAGTCTCACAAGCTTTTGCTCTGGGAATTACAGCTTCAATTTCCCACGTTTACGCAGTTTAACTCTAAAAAAATGTCATAAGATAAAGTTTTTCTCTTCGGGAGTTGTGAATGCACCAATGTTACAAGATATATGGCATGACGGCACAAATGATATTTGGGATGGTGACCTTAACGCAACGGTACAAGGAATACATGAAAAACTGGTATGTACTATTTGGCTTAAGTATGTTGTTGATTCACTCTCATATACTTCTCGAGAAAACTCTAGCATAACAATCATGTATCTGAACAACCTCTATATGTGTTGAATATATTGTGGTCTGTTACAGAATGCCAAGACTTCTCCAGAAGATTGTGGTCATCCTTCTGCTCTCTTCCCATCCTCGGCCTCCTCATCCACCATTTGAACATCACCCTTTATCTTTTTTATGTCTTTGATAGGTATTGTTTTTTGTCTCAGGGTTATGTAGCCACAGAAATCTTTGGAAATCAAAATCCCCCAAGTTTTTTCTTTTTGAGTCTCTGATTCTTTCTAATATTGAGTGATGGCTGTAGTTTTAGGGCTTTTGAGAATTATTTGGTGGATGAGAAAATGTGGGTAAATTCAGATGGTATTTAGATGTAGAATTTTGCTTTTAATTTTCCATGCTGTTTTTGTGGTTGCAATACAATGTTTACTGATCTATCAAGAGAGAGAAGTAGATTTGATTTTGAAAATGAAGATTGAATTTAAGGCAGAGAACCATTCTATCAAGAGAGAGAAGTAGATTTGATTTTGAATCTGAAGATTGAATTTAAGGCAGAGAACCAATCTATCAAGAGAGAGAAGTAGAACCCAGAAAAAAGTTTGTCTTTGAGACACATGAAGATGAATTTAAATACTTTAGAACAGAAATGGGTATCTAAAACAAAGCAAAGACCTCTGTTTCCTCTGTTTTTTTAAAAGGAAAGACACAATTTGTAATCTATCAAAGAAAGAAAATAACAAATATGTAGAAATTGAAAACACTTTTCTGCCCTCTAATAAGCATTTTTAGCTGAAGAAATCAATCAGAGAGAGATGATAAAGAAAAATGGGAGACAGAGAGTGAGAATGGAAAGTCCAAAAAAGTGCTAGTGAGTAATGGTTTGTCAGTATGAACCAAAAAAGTGCTCTTGCAAATTTCTGGTGTATATTAAGCTAAAAAATACTTCACTTGAGGAGTTACATTTCAGGTGTCCTATTATTACACAAGTACATAATTATAGAGTAGTTCGAGAGAGTCTACAAGATAACTTTTTTTTATTTTCAGTCTTTTTAAGTTTTAAATTTAAAATGCTGTTGACCTCTATGACCCGTTGGATTTCAATCTAATAGACAACATTTACTCTGTAATTATGTTGAATTTATATAGTAGCATGACCCCATAAGCTGTGGTATACCACTATAGTCTAAGTTTAATTCTTGATCAACTGTTGTTGATTTACTTGGGATCTTACATATGCATACAATAAGTTCTAGCAATGGATTTCTACATCCAGAGTGCGGTTTTCATCATGACACAACTTTTTTTGTAGGGTACTGTGGACTCACTCAAATGGCAGATTTCTCGGGAGACTGCCAATAGCATTGTTTCGTGGTTTAGCTAACACCATTGGGGCAGCTGAGTCTTTAAGGTTCAGCTTTGATGCAATCTCTAGATTTCAAACTCTTTGCTTTTAACTCCTTGGAATAAAATTGTGTGAGAGAGAGAACATTGTGATTTATGATTTGAGTTTATGACATGTGGACATTAAGATGTCACCGTATACATATATTTGAGTTTATGACTTGTGACATTAAGATGTCATTGTATACATGTATTTGAGTTATGATCTATGAAAATTGTGATTTATCATATATGGTGTGCTAAAGAACAAGCCAAAAAACAACTGCCCTTGATTAAAAAAAAGTTCTCTGTTTTTGGTAATGCTTTTGTTAGAAAGTAGCTGGAGCAATTTTTTGGTCATAAACCTAATTGGTTAGTTCCAATTACGTAGGCGGTGGTTGAAATAAAGACATATTTTATTATGAATTTCAATGTAGCATATGATGGCATATTTCTACTGGGCCCAATCAATAGTTCAAGTCACACACTCATAATTCATTTTCTCTTTGGAGAATTCCCTTCAACTATTCATTATTGTCAAAAAAATAATACAATATTGTAGAGTTGGTGGGAAATTTCCAAATACATGTCTTATTCTTTGTCAATAATCCATATTTATAGAAATGAAATATTATTGTTCCTCCCCCAAGTAATTTTAAAAATCTCTATTATCTGTATTCTTTATAAAGGACCAGAAATACCTCCATCAATTTTAATTTGAGCATTAGTACAAGTTATACCTCCATTAGTAAAATTAGTATTTAATTTGGCTACTTCCTTGATGATTATATTGGGTCCTCTGCTTATTAACGTAAAACTTTCAAGTTGGAATTTTGTAATCTGATGTTGTAAGCAAGTTTATTGTTGAATAGTGTTTAAATGGGCAGCGTAGCATTACTGCATTCCACATTAATTAGATTTAGCACTTGGTAATGTTACTTATACTCGTTAACGATCACAGATTTGGATCTCAAAGAAGCAGAGAGCTAAGGCTGGAATAAAATTTAAGAAAGTAGAGCAAAGCAATTAAAAACTTGTTTGAACATTTAGGGGTGGTTTGTTTTTTTTCATCCGAAGATTGAATAGATTTGAACTTTTTTAAAAACTGAACAGGAACATAAATGTGAAATCTAAATGATTTTTTTATTTCTTTTTTTTTTCTCCAACACTATATAGTAAAGTATTGATTGTTTATTTTTTTAAAACAGAAGCATCTGTATATCCATATATCTCTCTTCAACCAAGAAGAAAAAATAGAGGATTACTTACTTGCATTGCCCCAATAAACACCACCACAAGAAAAAAAGAGCAAGCCCAACCACTAAAATTTTCTTAGACATTAGTTTCACTCGGCCTTTGCCCTCTGACTCTGATTTGTGCTCTGTTTCTTCCAATGTTTTAGAGTTGAGATCCTCTTGATCTTCCACATTTTCAACCAGTTCAGCTTCATTAAGACTGTTATCATCACTTTTCTTGTGTACTTTCCTCCTCCATATATAGTAGATGGACTCCACACTTTTTTCCTCCTCCATATATATTTGAAACTCTGTTGGGAATTCTAATTTCCAGTGAAGACCACATTTAAAGTTGATAAAGTTTCCAGAGAAATGCACTCATGTGCTTGTAAATATTGTAGACGCGATGGAAGTGGAAACTCTTGCAAAGATTGAAGTCTCTTGCAATGGCTTGTGTTAAGGCCTTTTAGAGAAGAAAATGGTTTAAGGCTTAGGCTTTCAAAGTTGTTTCCATTTAGATTCAAATGCACTAAGATAAGCAGCTAAGAGCAGTTGGCAATATTGACAGGTTGCACTCACTTATTCCCAACTGTTGTAAAGAATATAAACCAGATGATGAAGATGTTGAATATTGAAACTTTTCCTAGATACTTGATGGCTTATTGTTGCTGAAATGTTTTTTTATTATGGTTGTAACAGTGTATGTTGTAGTTGGTTTGTAATGTATTAGTTCTGGTTTGCTGGAATGTAATGTATTAGTTTAATTTTAGTTGGTATTGAAATGATGTAAGGTATGGCTGTACCTGATTTTATGGACATTGTCTACCTAATGACATTGTCATAGTATTTGTTTTAGGTGAAGATGTATGGATGTTACTGACTTTTGTACTCATATATATTTAAAGTTCAATGAAAAATGATGTATGTTGCCAAAAGAAAAATTGTGTGCTGGTTCTGTTTTGTCCTCAACTGGGAGCTTCTTTCTTCTGGTGTTAATGGTTTTTTTATGTATGGTTAATGGTCTGAAACTTTAACAGTGGTATCAGAGCATTGTTCTTGAGAGCTGTGAGATCCAATATTGAGAGTTTGTGAGCTTAAACACTTGTTCTAGTGAGTTTAAACACTTATGAGTGTAGATATGGCATCAAGCAACAACTCAAGTTTGGCTGTTCGTCAATTTTCTGGAGAAAATTATCAGACTTGGACAGTGAAAATGAAGTCCTATCTGAAGTCTTTTGGCTTATGGGAGCATGTAGAGCAAGAGAAGCAAGATCCTCCACTTAGAGCTAATCCCACCATAGCACAAATCAAGCAACATAAGGAGGAGAAGATGAAGAAAAATAAAGATGTAACTTGCCTGCACTCAGCTATGACAGATGCAGTTTTTACAAGCATAATGCATCTTGAAACAACCAAGCAAATATGGGATGAACTAAAAGAGAGATTTGAAGGCAATGAGAGGGTCAAGACCGTCAAGCTATTGACTTTCAAAAGAGAGTTTGAGATGTTGAAAATGAAGGAGGGAGAATCTGTCAAAGATTACTCCTCAAAGTTGTCTCAATTGGTGAACCAGATGAGACTTTATGGTGAAGTTGTGGAAGAATCCAAAGTAGTAGAGAAAATGCTAATTAGTTTGCATGATAAGTTTGAAGCAAAAGTATCTGCTATTGAGGAGTCTTGTGACTTAAAAAATATGACAATTTCAGAAATGGTGAGCAAGTTGCAAGCTCAAGAGCAAAGACTTAAAAGTGATGATGTAACAGAGGGTGCTTTTCAAGTAAAACACAAAGGGAAGCAGTCAGTTAAAAGGGATCAAAAGAAGCAATTTTTTGATCAAAAAAATGATCAAAAAGGGAAAGGCAAGATGGATGGAAGTTCAACATAATCTGCTGGAAAAGGCAAGTTTCCACCTTGCTCAACTTGCAAGAGATCAAATCATTTGTTTAAAAACTGCTGGTATAAAGGCAAACCTCAAATACAATGCAATTTTTGTAAGAAATGGGGTCATAGAGGGAAGTTTTGCAGATAAAAAAAAAACCAAAGTCAACCACCACCTATACAACTAGCAAATTATACTGATGATCAACTCCAAGCTGAGGATCACTTGTTTATGGCCGCTCAAGCTTGCTATTCAGCTTCCAAAGATGCATGGTATGTGGATAGTGGGTGCACAAGTCACATGGCAAGGGATTCAAGTCTCTTTACCTCTCTAAATAAGACTGACAGAACAAGGGTGAAGCTTGGAAATGGAGAAATTGTACAGGCTACAGGAAGAGGTACAGTTTCTATACATACTAGTAAAGGTCCAAAATTGATTCATGATGTCTTGTTAATACCTGATTTGGACCAGAATTTACTTAGTGTTGCACAGCTTTTAAAGAGAGGTTGTTCACTTTCATTTAAAGACAATTTCTGCACTATACTTGATTCAAATGATGCTGAAATTGTTCAAGTAAAAATGGTTGACAATAGCTTTCCAATAAGCTGGAGTCATGTGAATCATGCAGCCCTTGTATCAAGAACAGATAATTCTGATTTGTGGCATAAAAGATATGGTCATTTTAATATGAAAGCCTTGAGATACTTACAATCTCATGACATGGTTAGAGATATGCCTCTCTTGAGCTGTTCAGAAAATGTATGTAATGCTTGTCAGTTTGGAAAATTGCATAGGAAGCCTTTTTCATCAGCAAATGTTACAAGGGCAAAAGATAAGCTTGAACTCATACACACTGACTTGTGTGATCCTATGAATGTGCCTTCCTTGAATCAAAACAAATATTTCATATTATTTATTGATGATCTTACAAGAATAACATGGGTGTATTTCCTGTCAAGTAAAGCTCAAGCTTTTAATGTTTTTAAGAAGTTTAGAGCTATGGTTGAAGTTGAAAGTGGCTGCAAATTGAAGGCTTTAAGATCTGATAATGGCAAGGAGTATGTCTCCAATAGGTTCAATGAATTTTGTAACAAATTGGGGATTAAACACCAATTAACAGTCAGCTATAGTCCTCAGCAGAATGGTGTCTCTGAGAGGAAAAATAGAACTGTCATGGAGATGGCAAGGTGTTTGATGGCAGAGAAAAGGCTACCAAAAATGTTTTGGGCAGAAGCAGTACATGTGGCTGTGTATCTCTTGAATAGACTTCCAACTAGAGCTGTTCAAGGGAAAACACCAATTGAGGCTTGGTCAGGAGTGAAGCCCTCTGCCAAACATTTGAAGACCTTTGGTTCTATTTGTTTTACTCATGTTGCAGATGCAAAGAGGTCTAAATTGGATGAAAAAGCTGAACTTGGGATCTTCCTAGGCTATGCTTCAAATTCTAAAGGTTATAAAGTGTATAACTTGCACTCAAAGAAAATAATAATCAACAAAGATGTACAAGTGGATGAAGCTGCTCATTAGAACTGGCAAACAAATCAAATTCAGAAAGATGCAAGCTCAGTTCATTCAGAAGTTGATTCACTTAAGAATGCCGTACAAAATGAAGCTGAACCTGATGAAGAATTAGATGCAGACATTGATTCACCAATATTGAAGACCAAGTCACTAGCTGAAATCTATGAAAGATGCAGCCTTGCTGTAAACGAGCCTTCTTGCTTTGAAGAAGCTTCAATGCTAAGAGATTGGAATGATGCAATGAAGGAGGAGCTGGCAATGATCAACAAAAATGGCACCTGGGAACTTACTTCAAGGCCTAAAGACAGATATGTGATTGGAGTCAAATTGGTTTACGGGACAAAACTGAACCCTGATGGTTCTACTCACAAGCACAAAGCTAGACTTGTTGTAAAATGATATTCTCAAATGGCAGGTGTTGATTATGGTGATACATTTGCTCCGGTTGCTAGGCATGAAACTATCAGATTAATTGTTGCTCTATCAGCTCAATGTGGATGGAAGATCTTTCATTTAGATGTTAAATCAGCTTTTTTAAATGGAGTTTTGCAAGAGGAAATTTATGTTGAGCAGCCTATTGGTTTCATTGTTGCAGGTCATGAAGATAAAGTTTACAGGCTTCATAAAGCCTTGTATGGGCTGAAACAGGCTCCAAGAGCCTGGTACAGCAGAATTGATGATCACTTTCTTCAAAACGGTTTTAGGAGGAGCCAAAATGAGCCTACTCTTTATGTGAAAGATTGTGGAAATTTGAAGAAGCTTATAGTGTCACTCTATGTAGATGATTTGTTGGTTACTGGTAAAGATATTCATGAAATTGACAAATTCAAGAAGAGCATGTTGCAAGTTTTTGAAATGACTGATCTTGGAGAGATGAGGTATTTTTTGAGAATGGAAGTGAATCAGTCCAATGATGGAATTTTTCTCTCTCAGAGAAAGTATGCAAAAGATGTGCTGAGAAAGTTCAAATTGGAGAATTGTAATTCTGTATCAACTCCACTTGCTGTAAATGAAAAGCTTTCCAAAGCTGATGGTGATGCAAAGGCAAATGTAACTCAATATAGAAGTTTGGTTGGCAGCCTTCTCTACTTAACTGCAACCAGATCAGATTTGATGTTCTCAGCTAGCTTACTTTCAAAGTTCATGCATTCACCAAGTTTGACATATTTTGGTGTTGGTAAAAGAGTCTTGAGGTACCTAAAAGGTACTATAGATCTGGGCATTTGGTATGGGAGAAGTGATGGAAAACGTAAAGGTTTTGTTGACAGTGATTGGGCAGGTTCTATTGATGATTCAAAGAGCACTACTGGTTATGTTTTTTCTCTTGGTAGTGGTGTGTTCTCATGGAACTCAAAGAAGCAGGAAGTTGTAGCTCAATTCTCAGCTGAAGCAGAATACATTGCAACTGCAGCGGCTTCAAATCAAGCTATATGGATTAGAAAGGTCTTGACAGACTTGGATTATGTGCAAGAGGAACCTACTGTGTTATGGTGTGACAACAATTCAGCCATTTCTATTGCTAAAAACCCTGTTCAGCATGGGAGAACAAAGCATATAAATGTCAAATTTCATGCTATAAGAGAAGCCGAAAAGAATGGAGATGTTCAGTTGATACATTGCAGGTCTGAAGAGCAATTGGCAGATATATTAACCAAGGCACTTTCCTGTGTCAAGTTTAATGCTCTAAGAAGCAAGCTTGGAGTCTCTAAGAAAAGTTTCAAGGAGGAGTGTTGAATATTGAAACTTTTCCTAGATACTTGATGGCTTATTGTTGCTGAAATGTTTTTTGATTATGGTTGTAACAGTGTATGTTGTAGTTGGTTTCTAATATATTAGTTCTGGTTTGCTGGAATGTAATGTATTAGTTTAATTTTAGTTGGTATTGAAATGATGTAAGGTATGGTTGTACCTGATTTTATGGACATTGTCTACCTAATGACATTGTCATAGTATTTGTTTTAGGTGAAGATGTATGGATGTTACTGACTTTTGTACTCGTATATATTTAAAGTTCAATGAAAAAGGATGTATGTTGCCAAAAGAAAAATTGTGTGTGCTGGTTCTGTTTTGTCCTCAACCGGGAGCTTCTTTCTTCTGGTGTTAATGGTTTTTTATGTATGGTTAATGGTGTGAAACTTTAACAGAAGATAATGGCAAGTCCTCTAGCATTTTGTCAACTCCACTACTGTTAGTGATCAACAATATTCAGCATATTTAGCTGATCATTCAACTATCCTGGTTCAAGAAGAAGCTGCAACTACAAGTCAAGAAGAAGCTCCAACCACAAGTGCAGCTGCTGCATCCACATATGCAGCTTTAGCTGGAACAACAACACAGAAACATAACTCTAGATTTAGGAGGGAAAATCAGTTAGGAGTTGGTTAGATTTCTATTAGTGAATTATTTCCAGCTGATAATCACACAAATCGTGTGATTATCTTTGTATAAATAATGTGATTTTCATTATTGTATGCATTGAATATTAGTTCATCAAATACAGAGAAAATTCTCTCAACTTTGTCTCTTTAGTTTTCTGTTTTCCTTTCATGTTTATTTGTGATTCAATACATTCTTGAATCCTATTATGGTATCAGAGCAAGACTCCATGGCTTCCTCTCTATCTCAAAGACCAGTTGATGCTTCTCATTTGACTATCAATAGCAGCACTAAAATGCCAACTCAATTGAAGCTTGAGTTGTCAGTCAAGCTAGATCACAATAATTTTCTTCTATGGTGTCAACAGGTTCTTGCTTCAATCAAAGGTAACCGGCTTCATTCTTTCATTGATGCATCGATTACTCCTTCAGACACACTGAATCCAGATGGATCTATAAGTGATTCCTTTTTGGATTGGGAGCAATAGGATCAAATCCTGATGTGCTAGATATTATCATCTGTTGAATTAGATTTATTGCCAGAATTTGTTGGTCTCACAACAGTCTCTGAGGTCAGGAGCTGTATTGAGAGACTCTTCTCATCACATTCTCAAGCCAATGTGATGCAGTTGAACCTTCAACTTCAGACGCTGAAGAAATCTGGCTTGAGCATGGCAGAATATCTCTTGAAGAAAAAGAGTTTGATGGATGCTCTAGCATACTCTAGTTATGCTATGAATGAAGATGACAAGCCTATAGGCATTTGGCATAGAGGTCACTAGAATGACAAATGAATCATATTCTGATCCTATGTGGTACACCAATAGTGGAGCTACAAATAACCACTGTACCCCTGATGATAAAAATCTGATGAATAAAGTGGATTATCATGTCAAGGAAAGGATGTTCATAGGCAACGGAGCAGGTTTAGTCATTTTTTCTATTGGTTCTAATGCCTTTAATTGTGATGATCATACTTTAAAGCTTAAAAACATCCTACACATACCATACATTGTGAACAATCCAAAGAAAATGAAGAACAAAGTGAAGAACAATTGAGAGAGATTTGAGAGAGAAAACTATTAGGGTTTCCTTGCATTGAAGAATAGTATTAGGTTACAAGAAAGAGGAATATATATACAAACTAATAAAAAGACTAAACTAACCTTACAAAACTAATTAATTACATAAATAGTAATACATGAATAATACATATATTTATTACTCTAATATCCCCCCACAAACTCACGATGCGGCAGCAGAAAGCATCGAGATTTTGCCAACGAGAAAACGAAAACGTGAAATAGTATGCGACTTGGTAAAGAAATCTGCAAGCTGCAAGGAAGAAGGAACAAAAGGCAATGTAATAGTGCCATGCTTAAGGTGGTGGCGAGTAAAATGACAATCAATCTCAATGTGCTTGGTTCGTTCATGAAAAACTGAGTTATGAGCAATCTGAATAGAACTCTGATTGTCACAAAACATCAGAGTTGGGTGAGAAAGATGAACACCCATATCAGCTAGTAACCAGCGTAACTAAACAATCTCTGTGGTAGTAGATGCCATAGCACGATACTCTGCTTCTGTAGAAGATTTAGAAACAACAGTTTGTTTCTTACTCTTCCATGAGATAAGAGAATCACCCAAAAAGATACAGAAACCAGTAACAGACTTACGATCAGTGGAATCACGCAGCTGTAAGGATGAGGTGGAAGGAAGTAGAAGACTTTGAAAGATAGTACCCCGTAGATACCGTAAAATACGAAGGACCGCCGCCCAATGGATGGTAGTGGGAGAGGCAACAAACTGACTGACAATGTGAACAGCATAGGCAATATCTGGACGAGTGATAGTAAGGTAGACCAGACTGCCGACAATAGTGCGATACAATGTAGGATCTGACAAGGGAGTACCATCAGAAGGAAAGTACCGAGCATTGAGCTCAGATGGAGTATCAGCAGTCCTATTATCAGTGAGAGGAGCACGCTCAAGAATTTCAGTGGTGTACTTGGACTGAGAGAGAAGATAACCTTTCGGAGAAACTGCAACTTCTATACCCAAAAGGTACCGCAGAGAACCCAGATCCTTCATTTCAAATTGACGGGTTAATTCTGACTTTAGCACTGCAATCCCATCAACATCATCACCAGTAATAATCATATCATCGACATATAGAGAGAGCAAAATACGACCAGCATTGGTACATTTGACAAAAAGAGCCGAGTCATGATTACTGGAAGAAAACCCAAGAGAAGTGATAACAGTAGAAAACTTCTCAAACCAAGCTCGAGGAGCCTGTTTGAGACCATATAAAGATTTCTTAAGCTTGCAAACTTCTCCAGAATTATGGGAGACACCAGGTGGTGGAGCCATGTAAACTTCTTCATGCAAATCACCATTCAAGAAAGCATTTTTGACATCCATCTGATAGATATGCCACTGACGGATAAATGCAACTGCAATAAGAGTACGAACAGTAGTCATCTTTGCAACAGGGGCAAAGGTCTCCTCATAGTCCATACCATATTGTTGAGAGAACCCCTTTGCAACCAATCTAGCTTTGTAACGCTCAACAGATCCATCAGACTTTGTTTTGATCTTATATACCCAACGAGAACCAACTGTACGTTTACCAGGCGGTAAAGAAACCAAATCCCAAGTATCTGTTTTATGCAAAGCAGAAAGTTCCTCATTCATAGCTTGCTGCCACAGTGGATCAAGAACTGCCTCTTTATAGGATGAGGGCTCAGAGAGAGAGTGAATTGATGCTAAAAAGGAAGAGAAAGAATTGGAATAACAAGAGTAAACAAAATCTGGGAGTTGAGTAGACTTACGAGTACGCTGAGGATAACGAGGAGAAGGATCCACAATTGCAGAAGGTGTTGGGTAGACTGTAGGTGGAGAGGGAGTATCAGCAGGAGACGATGAGGTACCAGTATCTGCAGAATCAATTGTGCGAGCCCTGCGAGAATAAGGAGTGGAAAAGGAACTATAGGAACAATAGAGGAATCAGAATCTCTGTTAGAAGAAATCTGCGGAGAGAGACTATCAGTATTATCAGAAAAGGGATCAATATGAATAAGATCAGATTTGGTGACATTGTGAGCAGCAGCAGGAATAGAAAAGAAAGGTATATGTTCAAGAAACACAACATGACGAGATATATATAACTTTTTCAAAACAGGATCAAAACAACGATATCCCTTTTGTCCCTCGCCATAACCAAGGAACACACAAATGGCAGAGCGAGACGATAATTTTGTGCGCTCTACATGAGGACGAAGGACAAAACAAGTAGAGCCAAAAACTCGCAAGAGAGAACAATCAGGAGCATGCCCATATAATTTTTCAAAAGGAGACAAACCTGAAGTGAGAGACGATGGGATTTTATTGATAACATGGACTGCAGTAAGAACTGCTTCTCCCCAGAACTCACTAGGAACAGAAGAAGACAACAAAAGAGAACGAGCAGTTTCAACAATGTGTCTATGTTTTTTTTCAGCAACACCATTTTGTTCAGGAGTGTCTGTACAAGAAGATTGGTGAACAGTTCCATCCAAAGCAAGTAATTCACAAAATTTATTTGATGTATATTCACCACCTAAGTCACATCTAAAACACTTAATAACAACAGAGTGTTGAGTTTTTACAAGAGCTCGAAAGTTACTATAAATGCTAAAGAAGTCAGAACGATGTTTCATAAGATAAACCCAACAAAAACGAGTGCAATCATCAATAAACGAAACATAATATCGAGACCCTTCTTTTGTAGCAATTGGAGAAGGTCCCCATACATCAGAGTGAATTAAGTCAAAAGGTGCAAGAGAACAAGAGTTACTTCGATTAAAAGGCAAAGCAGAAAATTTAGCAAGTTTACAACCACTACAATCTGAAATATCATGAGTTTGCAAATTTCCTAAGGTTCCCATTGAAGCTAAGAATCTCAAGCGGGAAGCTGAAACATGACCAAGACGAGAATGCCATAAATAAAAACTAGAGGACGAAGGACACAAGCGAAAAGAAGACAAATCAACACTGGGAGCTGCAAATACTGGTAGCTTCAGCTCATCCAAAATATATAATCCCCCACTTCTACGGCCTATCCCAATCAGCTTCTTGGATTGTAGATCCTGCACATGACAAGAAGTAGAAGTAAAAGACACTGAGTAACCATAATCACACAATTGGCTAACCGAAACAAGATTCATTGTAAGTTTAGGAATGTGATAGACATTAGAAAGAGATAACTGAGATGTAACAACTGAACCAACTCCTGCTAATGGCATAGGAGTGCCATCAGCAGTTGTAACAGAAGTAAATGATACAGGACATAAAGAAACAAAAAATTTCGAATTAGGAGACATATGATGTGAGGCTCCCGAATCTAAAACCCATACGGAGGAAGACATACCTGAAGTACTAGGAGGCGACTGACCTATCGGAGAGGAGATAGACATAGCATGCGACTGTGCAGCAATAAGCTTCTGAAGTTGCTCAGAAAGGGATGCAAGTGTGGGAGTTGAGGATGGAGATCCAAATCCAATGGAATCTGGTGATGGCACAATTGCTGCAGTGTTAAACTGTGGAGGTCGATATGTCCGTGGTTGTGATTGGTTGACAGACTGTGGAGGCTTGAACTGATATTTCTGCTGTTGTGATTGCTGCGCTCTATTGCCCAATTTAAGACATTGAGACTTCCAGTGACCCTTCTGCTTACAAAAACTGCATTCATCAAACCCGACCCTTGAGTATGGTTTGTTCTCATAAGAAGCATGAGGTCTAGATGGAACTGCTAAAACTGACTGAGTAGGTATTGGAAGAATTCCTTTTCCTGTCTGAGACTTGAGGCGTATCTCATCAGCCAAGAGTTCACTCAATACTGAATCAACAGAAGGAAGCAGAGAACGATGCAATATTGAGCCACGAAGGCCCTCAAAATCATCACGGAGAGCCATCAAGAACTGAACTAAACGTTGCTCCTCTCTATTAGCAATATAAGGTGTGCATGCTCGCAGTTCTGCAGATTCTGTAAGAGCTAATTGATCCCAAAGATCTGACATTGCAGAATAGAACTCTTGTATAGTCATATCCTTTTGTTGAAGAGCTCGAATATCAGATTCTAACTGATATTTCTTTGCAAAATTAGACTGCGTATACAGTCTGGACAAGTGTTCCCACACCTCTTTAGCAGTGTCATACTTTGCTAATTGTGTGCCTATGGAGTGCTCAACAGAGTTGTTTATCCATGTGATAATTTTTGAATTATCTACTTGCCAATTCTCAACAAGCTGTGCATAATTCTCTACCTTATCATCTGTGGGTTTAATACATGCACCCGAAATATAATTCCACTTCTTTTTCCCAATTAGAAAATTCTTCATAACATAACTCCAATAAGAGTAATTTCTTCCATCTAATTTTACACTAATGGACTGAAGTGAATCATCTCTACCACCATCCATTATAAAATCACAATAATCTATCAACAAATTCAACAGATGCAAAATACAACAAAAACCCCCAAATGCAATATATGTGAAACCCTAGAAACTGCAATTCATACGAAAATCCAAAAATTATCAAAATCGAAGAGATGCGGAAGGAATACCAGTACGATGCGATGCGAAAACAGATCGAAAAAGCTCTGATACCATGTGAACAATCCAAAGAAAATGAAGAACAAAGTGAAGAACAATTGAGAGAGATTTGAGAGAGAAAACTATTAGGGTTTCCTTGCATTGAAGAATAGTATTAGGTTACAAGAAAGAGGAATATATATACAAACAAATAAAAAGACTAAACTAACCTTACAAAACTAATTAATTACATAAATAGTAATACATGAATAATACATATATTTATTACTCTAATATCCCCCCACCAAAAACTTATTGAGCTTTTCTAAATTTGTGAGAGATAATCATGTTTATATTGAGTTTCACCCTTCATTTTGCCTTGTGAAGGACCAAACTACGAAGAAATTTCTTCTTCAAAGGGTCCTTAAAAATGATCTATATAGAGTTGGATCCTGTTCTGCATGCTAGGACCAAACATATAGAGTTGGATCTCTACTTTGTCAGGGAAAAGGTTCTTTAGAAACAGCTCCTTGCAATTATGTACCTACCTTGGATTAGATAGCTGATATCTTCACTAAAGCCCTGTCAACTTCCAGGTTTCAGTTTTTGCGCGTCAAACTCACTGTGAAAGCCTCCCCACTGAGTTTTAGGGGAATGTTAGTGATCAACAATATTCAGCATATTTAGCTGATCATTCAACTGTCCTGATTCAAGAAGAAGCTGCAACTACAAGTCAAGAAGAAGCTGCAACTACAAGTGCAGCTGCTGCATCCACAAATGCAGCTTCAGCTGGAACAACAACACAAAAACACAACTCTAAATTTAGGAGGGAAAATCAGTTAGGAGTAGGTTAGATTTCTGTTATTTCTGTTAGTGAATTATTTCCAGCTGATAATCTGTGTGATTATCTTTGTATAAATAATGTGGTTTTCATTATTGTATGTATTGAATATTAGTCCATCAAATACAGATAAAATTCTCTCAACTTTGTCTCTTTAGTTTTCTGTTTTCCTTTCATGTTTGTTTGTGATTCAATACATTCTTGAATCCTATGTATTGAATATAAGTTCATCAAATAAAAGTGCATGTACCAGAGAGATTAAGATTTGAAAGAGATTTCACATTACAAATGCTATTTAGAAGACTTACTATGTATTTGCAGTATCCTATATCCAGATAAGAAAGCCGAGGTAGAAGTTCAATGGACGCATGCAATTCTTTTATAGCAATTCCATCTAAATCAAGATACAATAGCTTTCCCCTAGTCTCCAACACTTCTGATAAATCATTTAGTTTTGAGCAGCCGCAGAGATAGAAAGATTCCAAAGATTCTAATTTAAAAATGCTACTTGAAACTCTTTTTAACCTTGTGCAATTTCTGAGGCTCAAGGTATAAAGCTTAGTGAGATGATCGATTGAAGATGGCACTTCGTCTATAGCAGTCTAATCTAAATACAAAAATTTTACATCCCCCTGACATCTTTGGGAATTGAGTGATACTTGAGCAACCTCGGAGACTAAGTTGCGTAAGGGATGTCAAATTATGAATGTTGCTTGGAAGATTCTTAAGCCTTTTGCAGTGGTTCAATTTCAATGTGACAAGTTGATTGAGACACTCAATTGCCTTAGGAACTTCTTCTATTGTAGTCTGGTCTAAATTTAAATCCTTTATATTCCATGAAATCTCCGAAAACTTGGTAAGCCTCGAGATAGGTTTGGGCTTTCTGTCAAGTGTTGCGAGTAGCTGAGGTCAATCCGTCTCAAGTTCTCCGGATTACACTATGACAAAAGAGATAGCTTAAACCAATTAGTTAAAAATCATGAGATTCAAATGCATACAAGACATGAAAAATATATAAATGTTAAACATACTTGATTTTCCTTCCAAAAGTGTTCGACATTGCTGTGATGCATTTGCAGTTCAACAAGGTTCTCAGGGTTAAATTAAGATGGCATAGATCTTAATGGATATCTATGCCAATGTAGATATCTCAGCTCATCAGGAAGTAATTCAAGGTCTTGAAATACATGCACCTTATCGTTCTCTTTGTTCCCTTTAGAGCAGTGAGAGCTATAAAATTTCATAAATCTAAGTCTCTCCATTCTCATGAAGGCATTAGAATTTAGGTGCAGCTTATTTATTAGAGACAAGTCTAGAGATATACTTTTAACTGCATTAGTCTCCTGACAACAAAATCAATAGATTATGATATAGCTTTGTATATTTAAGAAAATTTTCTAAGATTTTAAATTTCATAAAACCTCAAATAGAATAAAGAATTATAATGCAACTGGCTCTTATTGTATTTTTCTTGAATAAATTGTATATATCTTGAGAATCCCATAATCTACACGCTTGTCGGGCTCTTTATGGATTCTTAAAGAACAATACTATAACCTATTTCTTGTATCAGATCATGCATCAATAACATATTTTCTGTGACAGTTATAAGGCATTTGTCAACAAGAACACTTATTCCAATTTCAGTAGATAAATCGTACTCATCTAGTATAGCTATTACATGATCTTTTTGCTCCCCGTTGAAGAAACATGCAATATTAAGAAATGTTTCTTTTTCTTGATCATCCAACCTATCATAACTTATTCTCAACATATTTTGAATGTCCAAGTTGGGACACTTCTTAAGTTTATTCAATGAACTTTTCCAACTCTTTTTTACTTCAACCTTGTAAAAAACAACCCAAAACTTTAAGAGCTAATGAATTGCCTTTTGCATAGGAGACAACTCGATTTGACAGCACCATGTAATCTTCTGTACGTAGGATACCTTTGCTAGAAGGTATTGAAACAAAAGAGTTGAAGAGCATCGTGATAATTTAATTCTTTAAGCTCGTATAATCCATCAACACCATTCTTAAGCACTTGCTTATCTCTAGATGTTATAATAATTATACTCCCATGACCAAACCAACTACAATCTCCAACTAAATAGCTCATGTGTAGTGCATTATTTACATCATCAAGAACAATAAGTACATTCTTGCGATTAAGGCTGTTTATCCTAAAAGCATCGACTTTTAGATTTCGATCCTCTAGTATTTTAGAAAGTAGCTTTTCTTGTGGATTGTTTAAACCACATTTAGCCGATTCTTCCCTAATGTTTGCAAGAAAGCAACAACTTTCAAATTGATTGGCAATTCGATTGAATATAGCTCTTGCAATGGTTGTCTTGCCTATACCAGGCATGCCCCAAATTCCAACGCTACGAAAGTCTACCGTTTAAGTGCATAATAAAGAATCAACCTTTTCTAATTCCATGTGTGACAAAATTCCAACCAAGCCATCTAAATGATCACATGATGACTTATGCTTCAATTTTTTTAAAACATCTTTGACAATTTTCTCAATAAATTCAGACTCAAGCCTGCCAATTATGAAGAAAATTTTTGAACAAATTATACTAAAGTAGGAAAAATGTAGGTGGGCTGGCAACCCCAAAGCATCAATTTTATGGCAAGAGTTATTATGATTTTGTTTTTGAAAAAGAAACAATATTGTACAATCACCAATCAAATTATCAATTCTTTCACGACATGTTTTTATAAAACAAATTTGCTAGTAAAAATCAAACTTATCTTCCAATTTCGTACCTGATCTCAGAATAAAAATATCTAAATACGATCAATTGTCTTTCTATCATGTTGTACTAATAGGAAAAAAAATAACAAAGAAATAAATTAATAAAATTAGGTGGTTTTCTTTTGGAAACAAATTAATAGCAATCAACAGATCAAATACTAAGAACTTGTAATTAGTTTTAAGAAAACAATTTATCATGAGATGAAACAACAAATGAAATGTTTCCATTTAATTATGAAAGAAATGACAAAACATACGTACCCATCATGCTCCTTTATATCCCAACCAGATAAATTAGCTACTTGATTCAAATCAGCCCTCCAGTTTGAGACCTTATCGTTTGTCTTCTTGAAGCATTTTTCATGTTTAGCAAATGCTTCCCCATAACTCCTTGTTTGTTTCCTTACATCAGATGGAAGCACATGGTAAAAAAACTAGTAATATAATCTGTCCGGCCTTTCAAATTCTTACGTTCAAGTATCTTCAGAAGCTCATTCAAGCACCACGTAGAAGAAGCATAGTTTTTTAGAGAGAGTTGTTAGAAAGTAAATCTTCTATATTTGGAATAGTTGATTCTGTATATGTACATGCCTTTTATGTTCCTAACTTGTAGCTAAATTAGCTTGATTGTAAGAGAGATTGTAGAGATCTTCCTGTATATGTATCTTGTTCAACATCAATGAAATTAATTCAATTCCAACACAATTCAGTTTTTCATCTTTTCATGGTATCAGAGAGGGATTAAGATCCTAACTCCATTGTAGCCGCACTCTACCTTCTCGTGCAGCAATCTCTCATCTTGCAACCATCATGGTTGACGACAGAGTTCCATCATCCACTGATGTGGAACAATCAAACGCATCAAAATCAAAATCGAAGTCTGTTCTCTCAGATCCCTATTACACTCATCACTCAGATCATCCTGGTTTGGTTCTAAACTCCAAAATCCTAAATAGAGACAACTACTCAGCTTGGAAAAGGGCCATGATTCTGGCCTTGAACTCCAAGAACAAGCTGGGTTTCGTCAACGGCACAATCAAGGCTCCTTCAGAAGCAGCAGATCCTGAAGATTATGCGACTTGGTCGCGATGCAACAACATGGTTCACTCTTGGATTGTTAACACTCTCAACCCAGAAATCACCAACAGCGTAATCTATTATTCTACTGCCCATGAGGTTTGGGAAGACCTCCATAAGCATTTTTCTCAAAGCAATGCACCTCGTATCTTTGAGATTCACCGAGAAATAGCACTTCACCGCTAAGAACAACAATCAGTTTCATCCTACTTCACAAAACTCAAGGGTTTTTGGGATGAATTGGCTTCCTATTCAGATGCAGCATATGGAATACAGCAAGATCAACAAAAATTGATGCAGTTCTTAATGGGACTAAATGAATCTTACAGTGCTATTCGTGGGCAGATTCTCCTCATGAATCCTTTGCCTTCAATTCGACAAGCTTATGTGTCTGTATGTCAAGAAGAGAAGCAGAGGATAAAAATTGTTGCAAAATTGTTGCCTAGAGGAGAGAGCAAATATTGTTGCAAAAGGATCTTTACCTTTGAATTCTGTCTATTATCTACATGATGTGTTATCTATGCCTTCATTCAAAGTTGATTTGATGTCAGTCAGTTGTTTGACAAGAGGTTTGAATTGTTCAGTGACATTTTTCCCTTATTGGTGTATTTTGCAGGATCTGGCTACAAGGAGGACGATTGGTTTGGGTAAGCAGCGTGATGGATTGTATTATTTGGTGGCTCTAGCGATGGAGAAAACAGTGACCAAACCTACCTCACTCACACATAGCCAAACAACCTGCAACATCACCACAACTTCCATCGATCTCTGGCATAACTGATTAGGCCATGTATCACCTTCACGTCTAAGTTTTATTGCTAAGAAGATTTTACATATTTCAATTCGTTCCAATAATGCTTGCCCTATTTGTCCTTTGGCTAAGCAGAGTCGTTTGCCTTTTGGTACTAGTTCAATTTTTTCAAAAAATACATTTGACATTATTCATTGTGATATTTGAGGTCGTTATAAACATCCAACAATTTCTGGTGCTCATTACTTTTTTACTATTGTTGATGATTACTTTCGTTACACATGGATTTTTTTGATGAGACATAAAGATGAAGTACAATCAATTATTAAGCGATTTTTTAGTTTTGCTTTTACTCAATTTGCATATCGTATTAAAACCTTTCGTAGTGATAATGGTGGGGAATTTCTTTCACTCCGTTCCTTTTTTGCTGACAATGGTGTCGTTTTTCAACACCTTCACCTCCCTCTCCTTCCACTCTGATCCCACCCTCACCACCACCTAACCCAATTCCCCTCCGTCGCTCAAGCCGCTCCACCGACCTGCCCGTGCGGCTTCAAGATTATTTTTGTTCTCAGATCACGCTTGCTCCACCCAACTCATCGTCTTTCTTGTTGCTTGGTCTGATCAAAGGCACTCGCTACCCGCTTGCTAATTATGTCTCTTATCACCGATATAAACCGGAGCTCCGGTCGTTCATTGCTCATATTAGCTGGGTCACTGAACCACAATCCTATTCTAAGGCTGCACTACATCCTGAATGGCAACAAGCGATGCGATCCGAATTGCAAGCTCTTCAAGAAAATAGAACTTGGTCTCTCACTCCTCTTCCGGCCGGCAAGAAACCAATTTGATGCCGATGGGTTTATAAAGTTAAACATAAGGCTGACGGTTCAGTTGAAAGGTACTAAGCACGATTAGTGGTAAAATGATTCACTCAGTTGGAGGGCATTGATTATCACGATACTTTTTCTCCCACAGCCAAAATCATTTATGTTCGTTGCTTGCTTGCTTTGGTCGCTACTCGGGGGTGGTCTCTCCATCAACTCAACGTCAACAATGCCTTCCTTCATGACGATCTTCATGAAGAGATTTATATGTCTCTGCTGCCAGGGCTTCGGATACAGGAGGAGGAACACTTAGTTTGTCAGCTACATAAATCCCTGTATGGATTGAAATAGGCATCACGGCAATGATTCACCAAATTCTCCAATTTTATCCGCTCAACCGGTTTTGTGCAGTCCCGAGCTGATTATTCTCTCTTTACCAGGAAACAAGGCAAGTCTTTTACTGTCCTCTTAATTTATGTCGATGATATTTTAATACTGGGAATGATCCTGTCAGTATTGATGCGCTTAAGAAGTTTTTACATAGCAGTTTTCGTCTTAAAGACCTTGGCGAATTGAGATATTTTTTGGGAATTGAAATTTCTACTTCTAGAAATGGGATTTTTATGTCCCAACACAAATATGCATTAGAGATTATCAAGGATGCAGGATTGTTAGGCGCGTCCCCGGTTGATACTCCAATGGAGAGAGGTTTGAAATTGTTAGACAAAAGTGATTTACTTAGATATTCAAGCCGTTACAGAAGATTAGTCGGTCGTCTAATATACCTAACTGTTTCAAGGCCAGGTATCACTTATCTTGTCCATGTCTTGAGTAGGTTCATGCACCAACCTCGGAAACACCATATGGAGGTAGCCCTTCGAGTTGTTCGTTATTTGAAAGGTGTACCTGGCTAGGGCTTGTTTTTCTCTTCACACAGTAATTTAAATTTACGAGCCTACTGTGGTTCAAATTGGGCAGACTGCCCACTCACTAGAAGGTCTACTACTGGCTATTGTGTCTTTCTTGTACCTTCATTAATATGCTGGAGATCAAAACGGCAGAAAACAGTATCCTTATCCTCAGTCAAAGCCGAATATCGTGCAATGACTAGAACTTGTTGTCAGTTAATATGGCTTCGGTATCTATTGAGAGACTTGAGACTTGTCCATCATGAACCTGCCTCATTGTATTGTGATATTAAAGCCGCTTTGCACATAACGGCCAATCCAATTTTCCATGAGTGAACTAGACATATTGAGATGGATTGCCATTATATTAGGGACAAAATTCAAGATGGTTCTGTAGTTGCAAAGTATGTCAGATCTGCGCATCAATTGGCTGACATCCTGACTAAACCTTTGGGGAAAGAAACTTTTGTTCCTATGGTTCGCAAGTTGGGAGTGCAAGACATTCACTCTCCAACTTGAGGGGGAGTGTTAGAAAGTAAATCTTCTATATTTGGAATAGTTGATTCTGTATATGTGCATGCCTTTTATGTTCCTAACTTGTAGCTAAATTAGCTTGATTGTAAGAGAGATTGTAGAGATCTTCCTGTATATGTATCTTGTTCAACATCCATGAAATTAATTCAATTCCAACACAATTCAGTTTTTCATCTGTAATGACGATGGAAAGACATGAGTCTTCAATTGTTTTTTAGAGTGCTGGAGAAATATCATCACCCTTCCTTATTTAATAATAGATAAAGGTTTCGATATTTGTCCTGCTCAAGGCTGCATAGAGATGACTTGTAAACATATTGCGAGTGTCTTCACCTCTAAAGCTCAGGAAGACATCAAACTTGGTTCCACGAGTAGTAGTGTCAGAACAACATGAATGAGAAGAAGCCATCAAATTATTATTAGGACACAATTTCCAGGGTAGAAGTTACAAGCTAGAACTGATGTTGTACTACTTTGTGACCCATTGTATGATATTATATAAGACGGGGTTTTTATATGCGAAGAAGGAAACAAGAGGAAATTAGTCTTTAATGACTTGTGACTCGTGAGTTAAAGACAAGTCAAAAACACTTATGCGCATCAAACTAGCTATATATATATATATATATATATATATATATATATATATATATATATATATATATATACTATCTTTGTGACACATTTAGAGAGTTTTATATTATGTAAATTATATATATATATATATACATGACTTGGAAATTAACTCCCACGGGGAAGATGTCTCTTCACGCATTGTTTATTTAATTAATAACGATAGGATTCGAACCCCTAAGAAATAGGTAAAGAGAAAATATACTAACCACTTAAACTATGAGGATATGAGTGAATGTGCATGGCATATGCATCAAACTTTGATATAGCTAGTATTTTACATCATATTAAATGGAAGTTTCCTTCGAATTTACTTGAAAGAGTAGTGATCAATAGTTTTTTTATTTTTGTGGGTCATGCGTACATAGATCAACATAATTTACATACATAAAACTATCTAATTGAATCACAAAGATAGCTACTTTATTGTGGAATATTGGTTGAGGCTGCTATAGTTTCCAAGAAATTATTAAATGATGATATATTGGAGACGTCGGCGTGAGTCAAATATGACAACGAATCAGATCGGTGTTGGATCGACATGTTTCATACTTAAAATCCATTTTGGATAGGGTTCTATACCCGTCTCGTGCCTCAAATGGGTTTTTGATTTCCGTTAAAAACCTGAACTCATTGTTAGGTTTTATGAAGCTTGAATAAGAGTAGATCAATTTTGTAATTCAACAAAGTTTCGTACAGAGAGCGTCATGACAATAAGGGGTAGAAAGCGATAGAGAGCAACATGACTTAGGGCGAAACCCAGAGGTCACGCAAAAGGTCGCGCTAGAGTGAAGCAGAATCATGGTAGAGAGCCGTGCGACCTGAGACGCGACAAGTCACTACATATATTAATTCCTATTTGTTTAGACTCGTGTTTTGAGTCTGAAACCTAACTAGTTTACGAAGTCTTTCCTAAGTTGGTTTTATGCTAGTTTCTCCTATATAAATACACATGTAACGTTAGGGTTTTGTATGGTCGCAAAATAAGGTGAGAGTAAAAGAGAAAGTACTCTAGTGAGATAAGAGAGATTGTCACAGCGTATACACACGTAGAGAAAAAAAAGTGTGAGTTTTTCAGATGTGTCTTTATAATTAGTTCTTTCATAGTGAATTGAGTGCAGATGCGCTCCGTGGATGTAAAAATTGTTATCTCTACTCTTGCTTTCTTTTGTGTTTGTTTTGTCTTTGGTGTGTGTTTGTATATAGATTATCATTTTCACTAGTGCGGTAGAGGGGATCGGATTGAATGGGTTGAATTCCTAACGCACATTTGGAGTGAAGTGATCCATACTAGACCCGAATTAACTCGTTTATTTTTGTATTTTTTTATAAAAAAATATTCACCCCACTAGTCAAATAAAATTTCACATACAATTGAAATTAAACATAAAATAGAACTAAATATTAAATAAATTTTTGCAAGGAAGAAAGATCAAATAAATTATTAAAACATGATCTGTTGGAGATGTCGGAAATGCAATTTAACATGAATACTTGGTAGAAAATTAATTATAATTATGAAAATATGATGAAAAGGACACATAAACTACTACTAGTCTACCCTCTAGTAATTACATATGCTTCAAGATCATGACGGTGAAAAACTAAAATAACTTGGAATTAATTTCACAGTAATTATTTCAACTCTAACTGTTAAATTGAGTAAATAATTATTAAGTGATGAAGATAGAGATGGAAGTGCAGTGAATGCATGCATCAAAGTTTCTTTTGAATTTCTTGAATGAAGTTTAGCCTATATAATTAAAATATATTGACCTGTCTAGTTTTTTTGTGTTTGTTTTTTAATATATAATTATATATTTATATATATATATATATATAAAATTAAATTAATAACATGTAATCATATAATTGATCAATTCTCTATGAAATTTTTTTTTAAAACATAATCCCAAAAACCTTATGTTTAAAAAAAAAATACTAAATCAGAGTTCAAAATGGCATTGTCTTGGACACTGAGTTCAAATTAGGGCAAGGGAAACAGATTCTGCCGCGACTCTGCCCTATTATGCCTCCTCAGCGATTTATTTCCCCCCTTAAGTGCCTAAACCGTCGCTTCACTCCAAATCTCAGCAGCAAGCCACTGCCTAGTGTCTTACCACCAATTAGTCGGCAATTTAGGCTGCTTTCTGCAACCTTGGTTACAATGCACGGTTTTCTTAATGGGACTTTTATGTGTCTTAGTTTCCCACTCTAGGACTTATGGAAGTTGTTTGTTTTGGATGCTTTGAAGAAGGCTTTTGCCATTTTTAAAAAGAGTAATACTAGACTATCCAAATTCATACTCAAATAAAGTGGCATATAAGGTGTCACGACCATGTTAATTATGAGATGCTGTGGTGGATGATGTGTTAATTATAACTCATATGGTACATCAATTGTGCATGAGTTTGGGCAAATAGTTTGGGCAATCTAGCTCAGTACTCTTTGAAAAAGTGTAAATGAAACTCATTATGAACTCAATCCACTATCTTTTGTATTTGGCTTTCTGTATAGTTTGGTAAACATTATACGGCAGCGTCTATGACATGGTTTTTTCAGAATATTGAACACTTCCTTTATGGTTTAAGCATTCAAAATAAACTGTATCTTACAAGTTATGTTATAATGTCACCTTATGGATGACTACTGGTTTGTTGCAATTGTAGACCAAAGACACACCAGCAGGGTCTGTTTATTTCTTTTCTAACTGAAATTCTGCCTTCTTTAGTCCCCGATCTATGTAGAACTGACAAAAGTAGAAAATCTTCTTATTTTTGAGGAGGTCTTGATACTGATTATTGCCATAACTTGTAATGTGTTTCTTAATTGTTGATGTTGCAAGCATATTGGGGGCTTGTTCAGTGGGTCTTATTAGTGATCATTTAGTTGATATTTACGAGCAGATCAAGGGCATAATTAGTAGGTCATACTAGTGATCATCTAGATGATATCTGACTAAGCGATCATTGGAATCAGCCAATGATCTCTTTTGCTGCCTTAGTTCATGTGATTTGAATTCTTGCTACTTCAGTTTTTCCTTTTTTTTTCACTGTTATGTAGCCTGAAATCGACTTTGATGGTATTTGATAGGCTATTTAAGTATATTTGGTCCGTCAAACTGGTGTCTGTTTTCAATAGTAATTCGGCAACTGGTATGTAAAAGTTCCCCATTTAAAGAAACATAAAAGCGGAAGAAAAACAAGAGGAAGAGAGAAATATAGAAATGTTTTGGCTCAAAGAGGAGCCACATTGCGTGTCCTTTTCAGGCTGGATAGTTTAATTTTTACTAAAACCTTGTGAATAACAAACGTCTCTTAGGCTCTTATCAAATAAAAAGTCTCGTGGTTAATGCACTTGATTCATGTCTTACCTTTTCAAATTACTTACCCATTTTTCCCATCTAAATGTTATACTTTAAAAATGTAGACAATCTGAACATTCCCGAAATAGAGGAAAGCAAGGAGAATGTCTCTATTGCTATTAAATAAGGTCATTGATAAACGGAGAAGGTAGGCTATTTAATATACTCACCAACCTTAAAAGCTCTTTGAATTAATCCATTAATTCATCCAATTCTCATAAACTGATTTGATCGTCAGAGAATAATCGCCAACTAAAGTCCGGCACCCCTCACTGATAGGACTGTATATATTATGTTTTTACACCCTTTTAACCATATTTTTTTACCTTGTTTTTAAGTAATTTGCTAGGTTTAACGTGTGACTTGAGCTTGTCCAGGCCTTAAGTAAATATTAGGGAAGATATGGCAAAGTTGGAAGAATTGAAAATTTTTCAGTGCAAACCGGTCATTTTTCTAGAGGAAGTTATACTCATTTTCATAATAGTAACACAGTCATTGCGGACTCTTCTCGAAATCCCGACCCGATTTTAGCGATTGATTATTCCCCGTCTCAATACGAGGCGACTAGTGAGTATCGCGACCCACGTATCGCGAGACAACATCGATTTTTTGGCAGTGAATGTTGCGACCTGGTTTCGCGATCTGAGGTCACGACACAGGGTCAAAATCAGAGTACACGTGACCCGTAACACACATGGAACATCGGGATAGTGCCAACGAAACACGTTCCGACAGTCAAGTCAGTAGACTGAAATAATAAAGCGTATAAAATGTAGAGAGAATGAGGTAGAGACACTTCATATATACCAAGCTATGGTTGTTGAGGGTCGTGGTAGCGTAAGAGCGTAGTCGCAATTGAGAGACGTTCATGGACGGTCGGAGTTGGTTGGAAATCGCCTGGATAATTGATTCTCAGGAATTGTGCAATTGAAAAAGTAATTAGAGTGCTTAATGATCGCTTAAGGCGTAAAATTGTGTAAACCGCCACTTAAAGTTGGGGTTGAGTTTTTATAATGAGGATCCACCCGTTGGAGGGTGGATCACCCTTATGGCCTTTTCTGATACTTTGCGAGTATCAAGGAAGATCCTCCAATTGTTTGAATCGGTCTCTCTTTCAAATGGCTGATGGAGTCTTGGGTTGGGGTGAATACCTCTTGGGCTTGGTGCTCATGGTCACCCTTCATTTGGGCTATAATGAATTTAGAACAAATAATTGGGCCTTGGGCCCTTTTATTACTTAACATATATAGATGCAAAAATATTTACTTGGTCTCTGGGGATGGTTCCAAATGGAATTATCTTGCGCTTGATGTTTTGGAGTCTTACTAATTTTGGCCATTACACTTTGTTATCTCTAAACTTCTTTGAAAAGTTCCAAAATGCCTGCCAGTCAAGCACCATCCAAAAGCAGTGTTAAAGCAAATAATATAATTCTTTTTCACGTTTTAAAGCAAATATTAAGACTATTTCAAGAAGAAGAAGAAAAAAAATTTAGATCTCACACCTCACGTGTTAAAGAATTAATGGGATCAATTGAGATTAAATTAAATAAGCACATTATGGATAATGACTTCCAACAATAGGAGAGATCTACTTTTAATATAGAAGAGAAATCTATCCATATAATTATATTTTTATAAATAATAATATAAATATATATTTATATAACTATATAGGATGTTCAACCTTATTTGAGGAATTTGTCTAGTAATTTTAAATTAAATAAATAAATATTGACACAGACGCAATTACAAGACTTTGAAAAGTATGTTTGTTATATGTATGCGTGAACATGTGTGTAGGGCCCGAAATTCAACTTATTTTTTTTTTCCATGAGGTGATGTAATGGGCTGACTTCAATGAACCACGCAATGCTAGTCCTTGCTTTTGAAGTTTGATTGATATTTTGACAATGTAATCCTCGCACCACAATAAATAACCAATTAACCAAATTAAGTAAAGTAAATAATTAATAAATTAATCACAGAAATTAACAAACTAAAAATAAAGGCACTATCAAATAGTAACCAACTAAATATAAAGTCCTACCACTTAGTATATTGTGTCCACCGAAAAAATAAAAAAAACTTAGTATATTGTGTCCACCGAAAAAATAAAAAAAACATAACCACACATGATAATACTAAAGAAAATTAACGTGGTTGAATATTTTATCTCTCACGTTTGTACCATTGAGATTGTGAATTCGAATTATGTTATCCTTTTTAAATTTTAAATTAACTGTAATTATTTAAAAAAATTCAAAATTAATTATTATAGTAAATGTGAAAATATTATTTAAGAATATTTTGAAAAGTCACAAAATAGTTTTGATGGTCCTAGCACAAACTTTCAAATGTCTTTTTTTTTACGTTGTTGTCTAACATTTTAAAGGAATATGAATCTTATCATAATTCACAAGAAGATAAAAGTATGGTGATTTCATAAATGATAATATTCTACGGTTATAATTTGTTGTTTTTGGAATCTATACATTTACAAGTTCATTAAAAAATTATATTTTATCTATAAATAGCAATATGCATTTTGAAAGATAAATAAATCTACGGGAAATGGTTGATTTGTTAAAATAATGGGCTAATTACTACTTTAAATGTAAATGTGTGAATATTATTAATTATTTTTCTTCTATTTCAATAATAAAATACGATTAAAAACAAAAAAAATTACAAATTGATTGGAACTAAGAAAAAAAATTCAAGACTTATTTAATAATTTTTTATAATTAGTATATATATTTATAGTTAAAGTGGTTAGTATATATTTTTTCTATTAAATAATTATATAAAATATTAATATATATATATATATATATATATATAAATATTTTTTTTTCTTATTATAAGAATAGTTACTGCAATCATACACTTAACTACTGGTTTGCATTGGTTCTATTTTCTTAAACTGAAAAGTCACCGGTGACCAGACTTTGAAAAGTATTATCATTTATTTTCCAAAATGCCTACCGGCCAAGCACCATCCAATTACAATAAGGGTGAATTGCACTCAAGTACCCTGATTTTTATCATAATTACACGTTTAATACCGGTTTTGTCATAATTGCACTCTAGTACCCTGTAATCCGTTGACCACCGTTAGAGTAACGGTTGACCAAACGGATTCAAGCAAAATGACGAGAATGCCCCTCAAAAGAAAAAAAAATTGAAAATCAGATCTTCGAACCCAGATGAACTGGGTTCGATCGCGAACCCAACAACTGGGTTGGCGTTCGAACCCAGTAACTGGGTTCGCAATCGAACCCAGGAGCTGGGTTCCCGTTCGAACCCAGATCTGGGTTCGCGATCGAACCCAGAAGCTGGGTTCGTGTTCTTCAAAAAAAATTTCAAAATTTTTTTTTTTTTTTTATTTGGTTTTTAAAAAATATTTTTTAAAATTAATTAAAATATGACGTGGCATGTTCTTATTGGTTGGATGATTTTAAAAATTTTTTAAAAATAAATTTAAACGTAAAAGACCATTTTACCCCTGAATCCGTTTGGTCAACCGTTACTCTAACGGTGGTCAACGGATTACAGGGTACTAGAGTGTAATTATGACAAAACTAGTATTAAATATGTAATTATGATAAAAGTTAGTGTACTTGAGTGCAATTCACCCTTACAATAAATAATAGTTATTGACTTATTGTCTTATTTGAAAAGTATGTTACATGTTCAATGGACCCCTGCAATGCTGGTCCTTACATTTGATTGATATTTTTTAAAACGCCTTTATGAGTATGACCTGTCGAAAAGGAAATCTTGAGATGTTAATTTGTAATAACTCCCGTCAAATTAGTGATACTAATAAAATTTTAAATAAATATTTAAAATTAATCAATTCTTGTTATTTATAATTATCAAATAGTCAATTCTTGTTATTTTATTTATTTATTCATAAAATATAGGATATAGTATAGTCCGCATACCTGAAATTAAGATTTGAGATGAATAATAGAGATTTATTTATTTTAAATAAAAATTATATTTTAAAAAATTTAAGAATTTCATTATCCATTTTAAATGAACGGTGAAAATTTAAAAGAAATAAAAGAGAGGAGAAAAAAAAGAAAAATAAAGGAAAAAGAAGAGTGAGATTCACAGTGGATCCACACCATAAATTGCGAACGAGAAAAAGTTCACGAATCCAAATTCACATTAGTTCACAAAGGTTCAGCAACCAAGTTTGCATGCTTGAACCTGGTTCACGAACAATTAGGGGAGCTTCACTTCTCCTAGTTCGTGTAAAGGAGAAGACTCCATCCCCCTAGCCACTAGATCTTTTATTTTTTTATTTTAAAAAATAGATAAATATTTAGATATGGGTAAAGATCTTAGATTTAATTTAATTTATTATTTAAAAAAATTAAAAATTTTCATGAATGGATTAAAATATATTTATTTTTATTTTATTTTAGATTTTTTTAACTAGGGATAAATTTTTCTTTTTACATATTTTTAATGGTCAATTGTCTTTTTTGACGGTCAACGCTAACAATAAATTGGTCTGCAGTCAATTTTCCTCTAAGTTAATTCCGCCTATAATCATAGATGCTTCAGGTAGATAGACTGTAATTTATTATAAAATTTATATGTTTTTAATGGTTAATTGTCTTTTTTTTTTTTTGAAGGAGTTAATTGTCTTTTTTTTTTACTGTCAACGCTAACAGTAATTTTCTTAAAAGTTGATTCCTATTATAATTAAAGATATCTTATATAGATTGGATGTAATTTATCCAGAATTAAATAATAATATCAAATACCTCATATTTGAATTAGATGTAATTTTGATTACAATAAATACATATTTTGGGTTGCTTAGTATACTAATTTATATATCTAGACAACTTGAAAAAAGGTGTTTAATATGCTGTCAGCCAAGCAATTGATAATTTTTTTTTTTAATATAGTACTTGCAGTGCTAGCAATTTAAATTTAGGACACTGTCAGGCTGAATGAGCGCTTTTACCACCGAATCGCATTGGACGGTGATAATTGATACTTATTTCACTTTTGCTTTAGCTAAATTTGAGAGTGGAAAGTCTAAGCAAATGTGATAAATAAAATTGGGTCTGATATATTATTCTGTAAGAATAAGGTGAAAAATCAAAATAATTTGTATTATTTAAAAAATTATCAATTTAGTTTAAATTTTGAGAAATAGCCATATTAATTATGGTTTTGTTTCATTTATCTATCCTATAAATATATAATAATATCAAAATGCATTCATTCTTTTCTCTTTATAAATTTTTCCAAAAACCAACTCCATGCAAGTACTAATATCAAATCTAACTATACACCAAATTTCATCTTCACATGTAAAATAATAGTGCACATAAATAGTATTACACGTGCAATATTATTCATGCACTAAATTTACTATTTTACTTTTTATAAATTCATTTTTACTTTTCATATTATAACTTCAATAAATTTTATTTTCTCCATATCCTTCAATTAATTTAATTTATTTATACATTTCGATAAATAAATAAATATATAAATTAATTTATTATAAAAACTATACCATTGAAATTATGTCGTCGAGAATTTTAAAATGAGTACAATATTAACATACATTATTAAGTTATTTAGTTAATTTATTAATTATATATTTAACTTAAATAAAATACATAAATCAAATAAAGCAAATTAAAAGTAAAGAGGCTTACATGCACTTTGTAATATATATATTTTTTGAAAAGTCACTTCATAATATATTAATTGAATATTTATGGGAGCAATATATTAACTCAACAAATTAGATACTGAGAATGTTTAAGATTTCTAATAAATTATTATTATTCATCATTTATTTATATTTTATGTAAGTCACTATTTATTTAATAAAAAAAACTTTTTATATTTTTGGATGGTGTGATAATTATTAGAAAAAGTAGGTGGTTTAAAATTCAATTAATTTAATGGTAGAAAAATATGTGGGTGAAAAAAAGTTGCTCGAAAAGTAAATGGGTAGAAAATTAGATACAAAATCAATTAGTTGAATAAAAAAATTAGTTGAAACAAAATAATTAGAATAATATTATATTAAAAAAATAAAAAAATAAATTTAAATATTTAATTTTTTTCATATAATGTGTGTAATTATTTAATAATAACATTTTTATATTAAATAAAAAAAATGAATATTGTTTAAAAAATTGTGTATAGAATATTATTTAAAAATATTGTTTGCACCAATTTAGTGTTGAATGGGTTGGAGTGGAAAAAAATTTAGTGTAAGAATATTTTAAAAAGATTTGTTTTTACATTATTTTGGTGTAAAATTTGGTGTATTGAATTGGAGATGACCTAAGCTGGTTCTTACTAAATTAGGATTTATTGGACATCCACTCATAGTATAAGCAGTTAATGCACCTCCCTCCCACCTCAGTGGTGAGAGTTTAATTCCCATTATGCACATGTACCAGTATGTATAGGTAGTTTTTTTAAGTTACTGTGAGAGTAGATATCTCCCATTATAGCAATGGATATTCGAAACGTACATGCGCATTTAGTGATTAATCTCAACAGGTTCCGGTAAATTATTAATCTTATAATTGTACCCTCTTAAAAAAAGTTAGGATTTATTGAAAAAATAAAGGTCTAAAGAAACTTTTTTGGTTCGATTTTACTTTGAAGCTCCATCCATGGAGATCTCTTCATGGTGGAGGTGGTTCAGATTTGATCTTAACTTTTTTAATTTTTGTTTGATTTTTAAAATTTTGTTTTTAGAAAATTGGATTAGATTTTATCTGGACCATTCATCAGATTTGATGGACGGTCTGAATTGAATCTGAATATTTTTTAATAAATCTCCATTTATTAGTTTATAAATTTTTTTAATTTTTTAACTGGAAATATTTTGGTTATTTACTCCTTTTAGCTATTAATTTTAATGGAATGAGAGGTTAGTATCAATTTATAAAAATTTTAATTTTAAGTATAATTTAATAAAAATGGTTGAAGGAATTGTGGGGTGTGTTGTACATTAATAGAACCTCTATAATTAATGGCAATACCTGCCAGTGCCAGCCAACCACATGGTTTCATCCATAAGCCATTCAATTAAAATAATAATAACTGTTTTTTGGAGAAATTACAGCTAACCTATCCGAGGCTTGCAATTCTACAGCTGAAAATAATTTTATCAAAAATTGACAACAAACCCCCCCTCCAGTTATCTTTAACCGTTATAAACTAACGGTTGACCTGTCAAACAGTCTAAAAGACTAAAATGCCCTTAGAAGGATTTTTTTATACTGACTTACAAAATTACCCTCAGAAAAAGACAAAAGATGACTTTTACCCTAATAAAAGACAAAAATACCCTTATAATTATTTGAAATTATTTTGATCCTTAAATAACTAAATTACCATTTATAATACATTAATTTCCATTTTAATTTACTAATTAGATCCATTCAAATTTTTCTCTTACAATTTAATTATCAAATTTTTTTTAAATATTTTTGTATGTTAAATCCAATTATTTCTTCCATTTATATAAAATTTATGAGAATGAAATTGAAATTGACTTCATAGATTTAAAATTGAATAATTCAAAATTTTAAATTAGACATAATGTAAACTGTGAACTTCATATATTCATATTAAATATCCCAACACATGTAGAGCACAAACCGTCAGCTGAACAACATCATAACAGTACCAAAATAATATCATGGACATTTAATTCACATGAACAACAAAATCTCAATCCTTGACAATCCTTCACATCAATAGTAAAACAATACTGCAGAGTATGCCTCTTTCCTTGTACCAAAAGCAAAAATATGCAGAATACACACTGCACCTATCCTTTATAATTTTCACATCAACAGCAAAATAATACACCTCCCTTAATGTTTTTAAAAGCAAAAACACGCAGACTACACACTGCACACTACAACATAACACACATTGCACACTTCCCACAAAAATCACATCCTTCACATAGTCAAATATTCTGAGATGAACTCCCAACACACTGATTACCTGTAAAATCAATTAAAATAAAAAATAAAAAATGACAGACCTTGAAAAATTGAAACTAGCTTAGTTTAACAATACAAAAATAACAAAATATTACATGGAAGTTGCTGAGAACACTGCGGGACATTTGGTGTGAGAGGTTGAGATCCAACGGGATTAAAAGGCTGATTTGATGACTGTTTTTGGGTGCTTGGAAACCAAAGAACCTGTAGACAGTTGTTCAAGAACAAATTGGAAAACTAATTTGTGAATTATGCACATAGAACACAATTAGGAATATTGACAGTGTTACAAACACAAAATGGAAAAAAAAAGTTATCAATTATGCACATAGAACAGAAATGTTGACAGTGGTACAAAAATAAATTGGAAAAAACGTTGTGAATTATTCATATAAAACACATTTACTTATGTTGACAGTGGTAAAAAACAAATTAGAAAAAAAGTGTAAAGTCATAAGGAATTACCTTAGTAACAGTTCCAGAGTTAGGTGACATCATTTGTCTGCCTGGTGGCCTAGTTTGATTGTTAGTGTTAAAGGGTGCTGCATAGGTGCTGGCAGCCTGTGTAAAGATTTAATTTCTGTCAAAAATAGGTATATAACACAAATCCTGAAAGTTTAAAAAGAGGGATAGAAATCTACATATTTTCTTTTACTTTGTGTAGGCTGGTCTCTGTTTTGACAGGTCTTACTATTGTGTCCAATTTCCTTACATTTATTGCACCTGAATCCAATTGATCTCTGCACCCTTCTTGATTCAGTGGCCCCTCTTATCCTCTGCTTTTTAGGTCTGCCAGTCCTTTTCTTCTTTATAGGAGGCAGCACAGTTTGAGTATCAGCTTGTGGCCACAGGTTTTCATCAAGAATTGGGTGCAAGACATATGAGTATGTCCTCAAATATGCAGCATTCTTTAGGTAATCATGCACATATCCCTCAACTGAGTCTCTCCTTTTTAAAATACAGGCCAGTGCATGTCTATATGGATAACCACTTACTGCCCAGAAACCACACTCACAAATCGTTTTTCCCAAATCCACAACAAACTATCTCTGATCATCCAGCACCTTGAATTCCTATTCACCACACTGTAATGGGTCAATATACCACCCTTTCTGCTGTGCTTTTTGTATCAATCGATTGATTTTTGGTGGAATGTTTGACTCTTATTTTAAGGCTGCCTCGTGTCGAATATGGGTGCGTTTCATTAATTTCCTTATAATGTTTTCCATCATTGTTAATATTGGCAGTGCCCGATACTTAACTAGCCACCCATTGAAAGCTTCGACGACATTATTAGCAGTGTGTTCAGCTTTGCAGAAGGTGTCAAAAGCATGTACATACTACTATTTAGCTGGTATTTTGGCAAAGTAATTGTATGCTTCCTTAGAGGTTTCCCTCACCTTCCCCATAGCAGCCACAAAATCTACTGCATTAGGACTCCTAGCAGCTGGCCAGAACAAATCCCTAAGGTAATCAATCTTGTAGGTGACCATAAGGTTTTGTAAGATATGCCTACCATAATACCTAAGGACATATCTAGGCCAACACTGTTCAAGGGCTGCAGTGATTCCTTTCTGCCTATCAGTCATAAAATACACCGTTCTACTCTCGTCCATCCCTACATGCTCATACAATAGTGTTGGAAACCAAGACCAACTATCCCGACTTTCAACCTCTACAACCCCTAGAGCAAATGGATACACCCCATTATTTCCATCCAATGCTAAAGCACATAATAGTATACCCTCATAAGGACCCTTAAGATGGCAACCATCTAACCCTATAAATGGCCTATACCCCCCTAAATACCCCAATTTTTTAGCATGGAAACTAAGAAACAATCTTTGAAAGTGAGCAGAAATTTTTGGGTCAGGATTTATGTTGATGGTTTTAATTTTGACACAAGAATCGGGGTTCCTTTCGTGAATCACCTCCCCATACCTATACAATATGTTGTAACTATGAATATGTTCTTTTTCTCCAATACATAATGCATAGTTCTTAGCCCTATAAAGTGTGTGGTCATGCACATCTAAACCACATGTCCTCACCACTATAGAATGCAAAATCCTAATGTTCATGTCAAGGTTCTCTTGTATCACCTCTTGAAATTTTTTACCTAGCCAAGGTGCTCTCACATCTCTATTATTTGTGATTGCTAGGCAAGTGTGTTCATTCCTTAGGGACTTTAACATGAAGGTCACCCTATCATAAGTTGGGCTGCCATGCACTCTCCAAGGGCAGCCTTGTGTTGCACAACCACATATTATCCTCCTTCTCTCATTTTTAATCATATTCAATATAAATCCCTCCCGTACAGAATAATCGAATATAACCTGTCTAAAATGACTCATGTTCCTATACAATTAACCCACTTCTAAATGAATTTTCCCATCATCACCGAACATAAAAGCTCCACCCCTAAAAGGTTGATCTTTGTTGTTACTGTCAGACTCTTCCTCACTACCTATTTCCCTAACCACATCTTCACTAATGTTATCTTCATTCACATCGGACAAGAGCTCACCCCCCTACTTCTATCACTATCTTCCACATGAAAGCACCTTTATCCCCACCCTCTTCTAAATTGTCATTACTTTCAGATTCAGAATCAGTCCAGCAGTCAATATGAACTAATTCTGAATCTGAAAGTAATATTTCCTCTGGTTCATTAAAGCTTACAAAATGGCGCTTTCCTCCTAACCATTTTCTCAGTAAAATTGATCTCAAGACTTGTAGAAAATAAAAAAAAGAAAATGAATGCTCGTGGAAACGAAGCATCGAGCGGCCAAAATCAACTACGAAATCTTGAGATAATTAAATTATTTAAAATTAGTACAAATCTTTTACTGTTAAAGTTAACCTGTTGATTTAAAGGGATAGTTTAGTCTTTTAACCGTACCGAATCGAACCGTTTCAATTTTTACTTATAGCCACTAGATCTTTAATTTTTTTTATTTTTTAAAAAATAAATATCTAGACGGACGGTAGAGATCTTTAATTTTTTTTTTATGAATGGATCAAAATATATTTACTTTTATTTTATTTTAGATTGTCGTCCTCTTAAATAATTACTGTAGACCCTCAGGTCATTAAATATATATTCTAATATTTACACTTTTATTTTTGACCGACTTAAATAATAATAAAGTATTAATATATAATTAAAATTAAATTTATAATTTTATTATAATATAATTAAATGTAAGTAATCTATTATAATTAGTCTTTAAAAAACGAATCAGAAATTTTTTTTTTTTTTTTTGGAAATAACCAGTTGGTTTGTACGATAAATAGAAGTAGAACCACTACAATAATCATTGAACGACTGGTGGTTGTGTTGTACAATAATACAACCACTATCAATTAATGGCAGTACCAGCCAGTGCCAGCCAACCACATCATTTCAAGTTGGGACCCTCCTCAGTCCTCAGCTGTCTGTTTCTTTGGATGGAAATTTTTTTATTTAATATAATTTTTATTTTCACTTTGTTATATAATTTTTTTATTTAACTTCGAAAAGTCACCTAACTTTGAAAAGTATTATAATTTATTAACATTCAATCAATGTTTATTGTGAGGATCCGTACTAATAATTATAGTTATTGATGTTCAACTGTTTTTTGGACCCTAATAATGGGCTGACTAAGCTCATAATTGAAGTCAGTGGACCCGCAGTGTTAGTCCTTTACATTTGATAATAAATAACCAAGTGAACCAATTAACTAAAGTAAATAATTAACAAATTAATCACTGAAATTAACAAACTAAATATAAACTAAATATGGATAGACACAAAAGCTCTCAAAATAGCGCTTTCATCCTAACCATTTTATTTACAATATCAACCACTAAACCGTTAGAGATCTATGCCATTAAGGTTATTTATCATAACTTTAGTTGTTCTAGTAAAATTTTAAATAAATATCTAAAATTTATATAAATTATCTACAGTTAAAATTATTCTGTTAATTTAAAAGGGTAGTTTAGTTTTTAAACGTACGAAATCGAACCGCATCCACCCCTATTTATAATCACCGAATCTTTAATGTTTTTTATTTAAAAAAAGATAAATATCTAGAAGAGCGGTAAAAATTTTAGATTTAATTTTTTTTTATAAATGGATAAGAATATATTTATTTTTATTTTATTTTAGATTTTTTTAACCAGTGATAAATTTGTCTTTTTTATATACTTTTAATGGTCAACTGTCTTTTTTGACGGTCAACGCTTTATAACAGGGGAGTTTGCAGTTAATTTTCTTATAAGTTGATTATGTAATTATGGATATTTCAGGTAGATAGACTGTAATTTGTCATAAAATTTAGATATTTTTTACGATTAGCTGTCTTTTTTTACTTTCAACACTAACAGCATAAGGTTTGCAGTCAATTTTTTTAAAAGTTGATTTCTTCTGTAATTAGGGATACCTCAAATTGGAGAGATGTAATTTGTCCTTAATTATATAATAATTTCAAAGTACTCTCCTTCTTTTCTCTTTATAAAATTTTCTTAAGTTGTTTCTATCTAAGTTAGTATTTATTAAAAAAAAGTCTAAAGAAATCGTTTTTACTTTTTCGGATTCGTGAACTATTTTTTCTGATATTTCCCTATTTTTTAAAATATTTTATCTTTAAAAAAGTTGGATAAAAATAGTTCCTATAACCGAAAAATTTATAATTTTTTTTATAAGTCTATTTCATTCTTTTCATAATTCATACAAAAAATTACATTAAAATTAAATAAATTCCACTAAATTTCATCAAATGTGCTTAAATTGTGCATTGGATAATTTATATATATATATATATATATATATATATTGAATGGTAAAAACACATTTTGCATTACATTTAAACTCAATAAAGAAATCCCTTTTAACAATTTTTTCTAGAGGAATAGAAATTTTGATTACAATATTGGGTTGCGTGGTATACCACTTTATATATCTAGACATTGACAACTTGAAAAAAAAAAAGTGCTTAATTTGCTGACAGTTGAGCAACTGATAATTATTTGACTCTTGCTTTAGCTAAATTTGGGAGTGGAAAGTCAAGCAAATGTAAAAAATTAAACTTGATCTGATATATTATTCTGTAGAATAAGGTAAAATATCAAAATAATTTGTATTATTTGAAAAATTATCAATTTAGATTTTTTTAGCCACATTCTTTAGCCACATCAAAGGTTAGTGCACTTCCCTTCCACCCAAGAGCGTACTCAGGAATTTTTGTTAAGGTGGGCGAAAACAAAACAACAAATTTTTTTTTCAGCCAACATCATCAATGCGAAGAAATTTAATTAATTGAAAAATAAAGATGAAACTAGATGGGGATATAATAAACATTATCCCTCAAAATAAGAAATTTTTTAATTTAATTTAATTACTAATAGGTAAAATAGTAATAATACTAAAATTAAAGGTTATAATATGTAATTATATTTAAAAATTTTAAAAATTTTGGTCGGGAAACTGTCCGAGTTGCCCTCTATATGTGTCCGCCACTGCTCCCACTTCAGTGGTGAGGGTTCAATTCCCACCATACACATGTATCAGTATATGTGAGTAGTTTTCTCTACTTATTGTGAGATAAGATATATCCCGTTATGGCAGTGTATATTCGGACCGCACGTGCACATTTAGTGATTAATCTTAACAGGTTCTGGTAAATTATTAATCTTATAATTGTAGCTCTTTCAAAAAAAAAAATTGGATTTATTGAAAAAAAAGAGTCTAAAAAACTGTTTTGATTCGATTTTAGTAAAATAAATTTACAGGGACGTTTATAATACAAAATGAAAAATATAGACTAATTTATAAATTATTTAAATAGTATAGATGATTGTGAAATTATCCCAGACATATACAATAATTTTGGAAGTGGAAATAGCTGTTAAAGCATATGTGAAAGTTTGAGGGACAACTTGAGACATATTTCTAAAAGAGCAAATATTGACCATACTTTATTAAAGTTCTTGATTATTTTATATTGTCGGTAGTGGGGGGTGGGAGGCCCCAATACAGCTGTAGCTGTGAATTTGTAGTATTTGCTTTGACATTACATCACTTGCAATCAATATTTCACTTTGTTATCGCTAAGCTTCCATCCCTGTGTGTCCCGACTGATTCAGCCTTTGATTAATCTCCATGTAAGTTGTTATTTTGGCATATTTTCCTCATTTGATCTGAGAATTAATCATCTTGCTATTATTATTTCCCTTTTTTCATGTTCTTTGATGCATTTTCATAATTTGTTAGTTTGCTCTGCTAATAGTGTAGTCTTTTCTTTTCATGCTTCTGCTTTATCTGCAA
This sequence comes from Xanthoceras sorbifolium, assembly GCA_003430845.1. Lineage (NCBI taxonomy): Eukaryota > Viridiplantae > Streptophyta > Magnoliopsida > Sapindales > Sapindaceae > Xanthoceras > Xanthoceras sorbifolium. The sequence continues at coordinate 24,863,643 of CM010622.1, read as the reverse complement.
AAAGAGGTTCCACAAATGGCCGAAATTTGTTTTGCCGTTGCTGCAAAAGCTGCCGAATACACGGTTGATCCCATACCACGTCAAGTCGGTTACATGTGGAACTACAAGATCAACTTTGACAATCTGGACAAACAACTCAAGAAGCTCCAGAGCAGAAGAGACATGGTGCAACATAAGGTTGATGAAGCAACCAGAAACGGTGAAAAGATTGAACAACATGTTGTGAATTGGCTGGACAACGTTAAGAAGATTATTGATGAGTCGACGGAGATTGTTACGGATAATAATCAAGCAAACATGCGATGCTTCAAGAGCTGGTGTCCTGATTTGAAGAAGCGCTATCAACACAGCAAGAAAGCAGCAGTCAAGGTCAAGGATGTCTCTCAACTCGAGGAAGAAGGGAAATTTGATAGTGTTTCCTACCGTACTGTTCCAGAGGAGACATGGCATCCATGTAGCAAGCCTTTTGAAGACTTTGAATCACGTACGTCCACTTTGACGAATGTAGTAAATGCATTGAGAAAACCTGATGTCCACATGGTTGGTGTCCATGGAATGGGCGGCATCGGCAAGACCACGCTGGCGAGGGAAGTTGGTAGAAAAGCTGAGGAAAACAAGCTATTCGATTCTGTAGTTTTTGTAGAAGTATCAGAGGCACCAAGTATAAGGAATATTCAAGGAGTGATCGCTGATAAGTTGGGTTTGGAATTCCGTCAGGAGACTGACCCTGGAAGAGCGAATGCACTACGTGAACGATTGAAGAATGAGACAAAAATCCTTTTAATTTTAGATAACATTTGGGAGAGTCTTAATTTGTGGGAGGTAGGAATTCCTTTCAATGATGATCATAGAGGATGCAAGTTATTGTTGACCGCACGAGATGAACACCTATTGTCGAATGAAATGGGTTGTGAAAATAATTTCCATCTTGTCATTTTAGATGAAAATGAAGCCTGGAACTTGTTTAAGAAAATAGCAGGTTCTTGTGTAGAGAGTCATGATTTGCAGTTTTTAGCCTTTGATGTGGCTAAAGAATGTGGAGGTTTGCCTATAGCTATTGTTACCATAGCAAAGGCATTAGCAAACAAAGAAGAATGTGAATGGAAAACTGCACTGCAAGAACTACGGTACCCTTCCTTCGAAAGCTTGGAGGGGTTTGTGACCAGAAAGACATATTCATGTATAAAATTGAGTTACAATCACTTAGAATCTCAGGAACTCAAGTCAACATTTTTGCTTTGCTGTACAATGTTATTGACCTCTAATGCTTCAATTGAAGACTTGATGAGATATGGAATGGGTTTGCGCTTATTTAATACAGTCAATTCTATGGAAGCAGCATGGGATAGAGTAAATACATTGATTCAAAGGCTCCAGAAATCTTGTTTATTGCTTGACGCTCTTGAGGATGAAAGATTTTCTATGCATGATGTGGTTCGTGATGTTGGTAGATCAATTGCCATAAAAGATCAGCATATGTTCATCGTCAAAGACGACATGGCTTTGCGAAATTTGGCAGAAAAAAATCCATTGGAAAATTGCACTTCAATTACCTTACTTGATATTGTTGAGCTTCCTGGGGAGTTGGATTGTCCACATCTAACCTTTTTCTATATGAAATCGAAGACTAGCGTCTCTAAAATCGCTAGTAACTTTTTCAAGGGGATGCCAAAGCTTGAAGTTCTACATTTGATAAAAATGAACCTATTGCCATTACCAGCATCATTTTGTTCCTTACAAAAACTTCGAACTTTGTCTCTAGATAAGTGCTACTTGGGAGACATGGCTGGTATCAAAGACTTAGAGAATCTTGAAATTCTTGTCCTTATTTCTGATTGGGACATGGAGCAGTTGCCCGAAGAAATAAGTCAATTAAGTCGACTAAAAGTGTTAGATTTGAGGAAGTGTTTTGATTTAAAGGTTATTCCACCAGGTACCATATCAAAGTTAACTCAATTAGAAGAATTGTATTTGCCTCCTTGCTTTGATGCTAGCCTTGGTGAGTTGGAGAATCTGTCTCAACTGACGGCTTTGCAAATACGCATTTCAGATGCTAAAATTGTACCAAAAGGCTTGTTCTCTCAAAAGCTCCAAAGGTATAAACTGTATATAGGAGTTGGCCTAGGGGAGTGCTATAGTTATCAGTACGAGAGATCATTGATACTCAAATACGATGACGCCAACATTTGTGTGGAAGGTGGAAATGTCAAGCAATTGGAGGGAATTGAATATTTGAGATTAATTGGAAAGCAGGTTGTCAAGAACGTCCTTCATGAATTAAGCAGAGATGGTTTTCCAAAGTTAAAGCATTTTGATGTAAGTAACAATCCTGACCTTGTAGATATTGTCGACTTTTCAAAACAATCGGAACCTTTGGTTGCTTTTCCCCGCCTACAGACATTGTATCTTTCTGATTTGAATAGCTTGGAGAAGATATGTCACGGTCAACTCATCCCCAGCTCTTTTTGTCAATTGAGAACCATAACAGTTTCTGGTTGTGTAAAATTGAAGAACATCTTTTCTTCCTCCATTTCCAGACACCTTTCACAACTTCAAGAAATTAAAGTGGCTGACTGTGAGAATGTGGAAGAGATCTTCAGCATCGGTAAGGAAAATAGAGTGGTCGTTTTGGACAAATTACACTCCTTGTCTCTAACCCGCTTACAAAAGCTGACAAGTTTCTGCAATGAAGAGGAAGTGGGTTCCACATCTGATCAAGAAAGACATATGCTTGACAATCCCATGCCATTTTTTGATGGAAAGGTATGTATTGTTTATGCTTTCTGTTTCCTTTTTCTTTGTATTTGTGGTTATGAAGCGTTCAAGTTTTTTAAATCTTTTGAGTCTTAATAATTATGCTATTAGCTTTTTAATTATTTTAGTGATTTTGTTATTTAAAAAAAGTAATTGTTGGGTGGAAAATAAATGCTTTGAACTCTGTTTTCTATATTTAATAACTCTGTTTTATAATTTTGTAGCCTCTGTTTTTATTGTTTTTGACAATTTTGTTTGTAGGTTGAATTCCCCAACTTGAAGAAGTTGGTACTTGATGCGATCAATTTTGAGAATATATGGCACAATCAACTTCCATTAATGTCTTATTGCTTTCAAAATTTAACAGATTTGATTATTCGGAACTGCAATCTAAAATATGTTTTTTCATCATCTACTATTGGAAGCTTTGTGCAACTGCAATTCCTAAATATATGGGACTGCAGAGAATTGAAAGAGATAGTAAGAAGTGATGAAAAGGAATGTGGAATAACGGAGATTGTTGAAAAGGAAGGAGGAGTAAAAGAAGCAATTGATAGGACGTTTGTCTTTCCAGAACTAACCTCTTTGAGCTTAAAGAAACTACAACAGCTTAGGTGTTTTTATCCCGGTATGCATACGACAAAGTGGCCGATGTTAAAGAAGTTGGAGCTTAGTAATTGTGATGAGATGGATATTTTAGGATTATTTAATATCCAAGAAATTATTTTGGAGGATCAACTGGATAATTTACTGCAAGAAAAGGTACGAGATAAATTATATTTCTTCTAAAGTTTTCATCTAAGTATTAACATAATTAATAAAACACATGATACTCTATAAACTTTATTTAGAGCTGTTTTTGTTTGTGATATTTGAAACATTACTCACTTCTTAATTTAGAAAATTTAGAAGTATAAAAAAATATTTTTATTTTTATTTTTTAAGTTTTAATAAGTAGTGGGTGTGACCGTATCAATTATTCTTTTTTGTTTGTTTTACAAATCAATACTTGACTTTTAGCACCACTCTTAACCCATAAATTACATAAATGGCTTAGTATTATTAACTTCCGATAAATTATGTGATATTAGGATCTTTCTATCTTTTTTTAAGTTGATAAATTATGCAATTAGAAGCACACTTTAATTAAGAAGTAATTTTACTTTTTTAAAATGAAAAAGTAAGACACATCTTGGTTAGTGCACATTCCTTCCACTTTAGTGTTGAGAGTTGAATTCTCACCATGTACATTTACCAGTTTGTGTGAATAGTGGAGTAGCTATCGGGACCATTATTCATGCACATTATTCATTAATGTTGTAATTGTACCTACTTTAAAAAAAAATGAAAAAGTAAGTATTAATTTGTTTTAAACTTGTCATTTTTATAAAATGGAGAGTTGTTAGAAAAGAAGTGCCAAGAATTAAATTTATAATTAGTTTTATTATAACATGAGTGTCTTTAGAACAAACTGATGTGTCTTTAGAAATTTTACAAACTTTATTTTTATATAATAGAAAATTGGAACTGATAGTCTTATATATGCTGGCAGAAATGATTTGGCAAAAATTCATTTTATTTTTATATACTGATAGTCTGATAGTCTGATAGTCTGATAGTCTTATTTTTATATACTGTTCCCAAAAATTTCATTTTTATTTCAATTCCTAACTGTAATTTGTTTTTATTTGATTGGTGGTAACCAGGTCTTCTTTAAATTAAAGGAATTAGTATTAGAGGGAAGTCAGAACACAATGATTTGGCAAGGACAACTTCCAAAAATTCTTTTTCCCGAACTTAAATTTCTTCAGATCCGGAAGGATAAATTAATATTTTTGCCACCTATGATCCTTCAGAGATTGCACAATCTAGAAAAACTATCATTGCAATATTGTTCGTATGAATCGATATTTTCATGTGAAGAGGTGGGAAAATATGCACAGGTTAAAAGTTTACTTGTTATTGGACTTAGGAATCTGAAGCAAATTTGGAAACAAGACTCCAAAGTGGATGCAATTCTTCAAAATCTTGAAAGTCTGGAAGTAATCTATTGTGACAGTTTGGTTACTCTAATACCTCCACCAGCATCTTTCCAAAATCTGACAATTTTGAGGGTAGATGGCTGCGATAGATTAATAAACTCCGTGTCATCCTCGACAGCTAAGAGTTTTGTGCAACTGAAAAAAATGAAAATAACAGGTTGCAATATGATGACTGAAGTAGTAGCAGATGAGGGAGCTGAAATGGAAGAAGAGATTAAGTTCATCAAATTGAAGAGTTTGGAACTGAAATATTTATCAAGACTATCAAAGTTTTGCCCTGGAAATTATACCTTCAGTTTTCCATCTTTAGAACAATTGAGTGTGAATGGATGTCCCAACATGAATATTTTCTCTTTAAAAGCGGCCACCACACCAATGTTACGAGAGATACAGTTACAATGGAAAACATATTATTGCGAGGGTGATATTAACACTGCCATGCAAGAAAAGGTATGTATTAATTATCTAAGTTGATTTCCTCTCCCTTTTACTTCATTTTTGTAGAGACATTACATACCATAATATCATCCCAAAGTTTTAACGGTGTCGTGTATTGGTATTAGTTTATTAGTTGATTTTCTAAAAGCATTCAAAATATTTTCCCAATAAAATTTGAGCTGAGAAAATTCAACACTTACTGAAATTTTTTATAAAAGCTTTTTTTTATACTCAAGATTATTATATTTAGCTGGAACGATAATAAGATATGTAAAGCACTCTTAGTTGTTAAAAAGCTTTTGTCATACCCTTTGTTCTTCTGTCCACACTTTTAAATAAAGTTTTATGTAATTCTTTGTGTGATTAACTGGGTTTTTATTTGCTTGTTCGGCAGCTCTTCTCTACTGTGAAATTGAGTTTTACCGCAAATGACCTCAGAATGATTTTGCAAAAGTTCCCACATCATCAGTTTTCCGAAGTTGTAACTCTTAAGGTCTTCCATGATGAAACATCAGTAGTTTTTCCACTTGACATTCTTCAGAGATTTCCAAGTCTGGAAGAGCTTATATTGGAAGATAGTTCGTATGTAGAGATATTTTCATGTGAAGAGATCGAGAAATATACAGAAATGCTTGCACAAATAAAGCGATTAGATCTCAAGGGACTTGACAATTTGAAGCAAATGTGGAAACAAGGCTCCAAACTGGATTTACTTCTTCATAATCTTGAAAGTCTACAAGTATATAAGTGCAACAGTTTGATTGCTCTGGTGCCAACTTCAGCATCTTTTCAAAATCTAAGATCAATGGATGTATCAGGTTGCAATGGGTTGAGAAGCTTAGTAACAACAACAGTAGCCAAAAGTCTGGTACAACTTGAAAGCATGGAGATAAGAAACTGCAATAACATGACAGAAATTGTAGCAAATGGAGAAGTAAAAGAAGACGAGATTATTTTTAGCAAGTTAGAGACGATGAGCCTGACAAATTTATCAAATCTCACGAGTTTCTGCTCTGAGAATTACACTCTCAATTTTCCATCTTTAGAAAAATTAAATGTGCCCAATTGTCCCAAAATGAAGTTTTTCTCTTCAAGGGTCTCAAGCACACCAATGTTACAACAAATACAGTGTGGCTCAAGCGAGTATAATTTGGAAGGTGACCTTAATACAACCATACGACGGATACACGAAGAAATGGTATGTATTGGTTAACTAAGTTTTGTTTCTACTCTGCTTACCTCTTTTGCTAGTATTTTCCTGCTATTCACGCTAGTAAACTTCAGCACATTATGTTTCAGTTTTGGTTTTTTATTTTTCAAAAGCTAAATCATAAAATGAGAAAAAAGAAATTGAATTTGATATTTTCAGTATAAAAATGTGTTAATAACAGTTTTAAAATGAAAAGAAAAAAAATAGTGATTGTCATAACCAATAAAATGATTTAAGTCATCCAAAAACAGAGATTATCTGTGAATGGTCAAACACAAAAAAAAAAAAAAATTATAATATTATTCGTTAACATTTTTCTACGATTTTTTTTTCTCTTCATTTTCAATATGTTGTGCTTTGTTACAGAATGCTGAGAGTTCTACAAAAGATTGTGCTGGTCCTTCTACACTACACTTGGAGTGAGATTTTCCAACAAAGTTTGTGAGACATTGCAGTCAAATTTGGGAGGCATATTCTATATAAATCTTCAAGGTTCTACTTTAGGTTTCTGTGAAAGTAAAGTTTGTTGCATCTAAATTAATGTTACAACTATGTTTTCATTTTCTGAGTTGTTACAACTATGGTTTCTGTGAAAGTAAAGTTTGGGAGGCATATTCTTGTAATAAATTAAGGTTCTTCTTTAGGTTTTGAGTTTCCAAGGCAAAGACATGGTGCTCCTGCTGTCTGCAGGCGAAGACTAGATTTTTTATTGTTTCTAACATTACAGCTTCTTCATCTATGATTCATTACAAGAATTTTATGATTTGTTTTTTCATTGTAACAGGAAGAAGAGTAATTGCAAATTTTGATAAATAACAAATATGTACTGGGTTAATGCTCTACAGGTCTTCTCTAACCTATCTCTATAATATCAAAATGGAGATTGAATGCTCTCAAACCAATCTCTATATTTCACTTTCTGAAAAAAAAAAAATTGAAAATTCAATATAAATCTCTAAATTTGGAAATTCATTTCTTAAATCTCTATTACTATTTTAACATTTTATATTCCAAGATTACCTTCAACCATTTTTCAAATAAATTCTATTACTTCTATATCTTTTTAAATTTTTATATAAACTCAGTTAATTTATTACAAACATAATTTCTATAAAAATAATACTATTAAAAATATTTTGTTGAGATCTTTAATTTTTTTTTAATTTTTTTATTTATCATATTTATTTATTAATAATAAAATAATAAGTATTTTATTTAAAAACAAATTATTTCAAAACTTTAAATATATATATATAATTAACATTTAATATAATAATTAACTCAAAATAATTTAATAAAACAAAAGTAAGTAAATTAACATCTTTAAATTAGAATATTACAACTAAATTTATAAAGTAAAAAATAATAACATTTTATTATTTGGAGATTGTAAAATAAAAAATAATTAATATAGTAAATTTATAAAGATAAAATACTCTTGAAATACTCCATTTTGATTCTCCAAAATGGAGAAAATTTAGAGATGCGTTGAAGATAACCTCATACTACACTCCCTTCGTCCATACTGACCTTGATTCAGAAGCTAGTTCTCTAAATTTACCCTCCTCAGAAGCCAGACACGTCCATAATAGTGATACTAGCCTGCGGCAAAATTTCTACTTGTGGAGTCAAACACTCACCCAGTGATGTATAGTTGAATGCAAAGCATGTATAGTCATAAACAGCTTTTCTGAATCATGAGGATGTTAAAAGTCACAAGACTGTTGAAGCATCACTGTAGTGTTTGAACAATTTTCCTCCTTTGTGCAATCAAAAACCAATAAATGGCTCAAAAGAGCCCTTTGACAAGTCATGTTCATGTGGCTGTCTCCTAATACTAATGTCTACACATCGAGAGAAACTACCATGAACACGATGCATGCTGCATCTCCTACCATGATCTCTCGTCATGTGTCAAAACTTTTTCATATGGTGAGATCATGGTGAGAGATGCACCATGCATTATGATGCATACAAGTTTTTTTTTTTCCAGTATATCCAACCAATACAATGGCAATTATGAAGAGAGAGTAAGCACTTCTACACAACTAACACAGCAGTTACAAAGGATATGGATTATAAAATCATCACCCGAAAGGGGTATGTCCATATCTTCTATGCAATAGCCTTCTATGGTGTATACCTATGCCCCAAAAGAAAAGCAGTTAGATTTTTCCCCATTATTGCAACTACTTGGTCCAAAGCCAATAAGAACAAAAGAACTATACAGGACTTTAAACGTCCCAAAAAGATTATAAAATAAAAATGATCCAGCGCATGAGAAACATCATGCTCTAATAGTTTTTTTTTTTTTAAGAAAAAAAGAAAAAAAAAAAGGCTTGTGTTGATACATGTCAATCTTTTTATGGGATGCCAAAATTGGAAGCTCACCAAATATTTTGGTTAGGTATTGGAACGGGCTATGATAAAAAGGGCAGCCCTAATATATAATCATTTATAAACCTGTTCGACTCTGATGGAGAGTAGTTTGTTTTTGGTGTACAACGCACAGGCTTTACCAATATGCTGGCACTTTCCGAAAGTCTTGGAGATGTTATAGGAGACGTTTCTCACCGAGCAGTATGTCTTTCCAAGCTTCATAAAACATCCAGGTTATGCCAGAGGAGGGCATGACTTTTAAACAGCTTGCACCCCATCCCCTGTAAAGCCCCAGCAAACCTTCCTCCCGGATGACTTCCGAAAGTGCCGCTGCCATGTGGGGTGGACACTTACCTTGCAAAGCTCCTACCATCAGCCGTTTTCTGGCAACTTCCAGTGGAAAGCTGATGGTGCTAGCCGTAAAACCTGGCCAACCAATGTGAACGGAACTCAAATTAGCTTAGAAATATGAGATCACAATAACTATAGCAATCATCAAACAAAGATTCCAGCAGAACTAAGCTAAGTTTCTCACCTGCGAGAGCTCCAAGCACGAGCATCTCTGGACGATTTAATGACTTTTTATTCTTTGATTTGCAGTAAGATTTCTTCATTGTCTCATACATGAAATAGAAACATGTACTATACGGAAGCATGCCAATCAATGTAGGTGAAATACCAGCATAAAAAGCACCAACCCCACCATTCTTGTAAATCTTGCTGATTGCAATGCTTAAATTAGGATATACATCCCGAGACACTGTCAACCGATCCTGCAAAAAATTACCAGGAAAAAAAAATCATTTTCATAGTAAAAGTAGTATTTAATCTGATAGTAAATCTATAAAGACAGAAACTACAAGACAGCATCAGTAAGTGAAAATGAAATTGTTATTTACAATGAAGAAGAAACTCTGTTGGGATTAAAGAGGAAAATCTGACTAACAAAAGAACAAAAATCTTAAACTTGATTTCTAGTCCTCTTTTTCACAGAAAAGGACAAGGATCCATGACTGCATATACCTTCAACACTTCAAGAGGATGGCATACAAGTGTACTAGCAATTCCAGCAGCCGCACCAGCCACAGCAACTGGAGAAATCCAGGAGAGAGAAAAGTTTAAACTGACAGGACCAATTTGCACTTTGGGAGATTCAGTCTGACTCCATTTCTCTTGTGCTGATGTCATTGCTCGTTTTACATACTCAAATGTTCCAAGCTCAATTGCCTGGGTAGGGATTATACGGAGCATATTGATTGCATTGCCAGCCCACAAACCTTGCCAACCTTGCTGCTCAATTATCTCAACGAAAGTACCAGAAATGTGTTTCGATCCAACACCAACCACCATTCTTGTCCTGCACATTTGACAAGCTCCATATCAGTAAGATGTCCGAATCAGTTACATAAAAATGAAAGCTCAGAGGCCTCTTGAACTTGTAACTCCTAGATTTGGTCTGTTTGCCGACAGACACCCATTTGCTAACCTCAATAGACTGCCTGTTAAATGGATTAACAGAAAGCATGACGACTAATGTAACAAACTACACATTAACAAAGCTAAGCCAACCTGATGGTCTCAAGAGGAGCAAGAACAGCTTTAGTCATAGCACCGGCTAGAGCCCCGCTAAGAAACTCCCCAGCTTCCCTAGTCCTCAAGATATCCTGAATCAAATGAAAGCAAGATTTTCTGTTACCAACAACAAAAGACACATATCACTCATTCAATAACGCCGAGCAATATGATTAAAGCCATGGACTTTTTGCCATGCTCCTATTTGGCTTAGTTGGGGTAAACCTTTAATTTTCCATAACCAAAAAACACAACACATAATAATGTAAAGTAAACAAAAGCATCTATACTGATTTTGTGAAATAATAAAGAAAGAGAAACAGCTTGTAAATAATTAAAAACAATGCCAAGATGCCAAGCTAAGCCAAATCAGTGAAAACAAAGCTGATCAAGGAACAAATTTAGTTAAGACCAAAATATAACACAATTGCAAACAAAAAAACAATCATGTCTTAAAAAGATCAAAAAAAAAAAAGATCACAACTTTTCAGATTTCAGCTCCTTTCAGAAACTGGGTTCCCTTTTTTCAGATATAAGATTCCCTCTCTTTACTTTTCTTTTTTATTCATCAATCTCACAAACCAAACAACTAACACTAACTAGTAATGGAACAATATTTAAAAAATCAACAATATTAAAAATTAACCACAACCCAGATCCCCAAAGCACTATGCTTTTAACAAAATTCAAGCTATTTCAAACATGAAATTCAAAACACACTTTTTTTCTTTTCTATCCCTCCACTTTCTCAGCAGGCAAAACATCATCCAACAAAACACAAAAACAAAAAACCATTAAAAAAAATGTTCAGAAAAGATCATCAACGCAGAACTCAAAAAGCACTACTGTTTAATAAATTTAAATTCTTTCAAACATGGGTATTTTTTTTTCCTCCACTTGCTCAGCAACCAAACATCACCCAACAAAAAAACCAAAAAAAAAAAAAAACAGCAACTCACTTTAATGGCGACCCTGAAATCAGGGACTTGAAATCGTAGCTCAAAAGGAGAAGAGACATCTTTTTCAATCTCAATCTCTTTGGGCAGCATCAGTATACCGTACACGTCCCCAAAAACCCCTGCTCCGTACTTCTTCTTCTGCGATTGCGTTTCAAAATCCATTTTTTTTTTATTACTACTACTATTCAACAAAGCAAAAAAAAAAAAAAACTAAACTTTACAATGCACAAAAAAAAAAATTAAACCTTCTCATATATATAAACAAAACAAAGAGAGAGATTGATGGGAATTGACTTGCCTGAGATGGGGATTTTTGGGACATGGACAAATTTACTGAGAAAGACAGAGAGAGATATTTTTCTCTTCCTGTTTGAATTTGATTTTTCTTTTTCTTTTTCACATTTTCTTGGTGGGGTTTTTATATGGGTTTTTATTTTTTACATATATATATTTTTTTTACCTTTTCTGTGTTAGGGTTTGTGTAGGGGTTTTGAGGCGCTAAATTTGGGCAGTTTTTTTAGGATGTTTTCTTTGGAGACTGGGACCAATCAACATGAAGATGAAGATAGATCTTTTCACTGTACAATTAAGTGGAGTCCAGCTGATCTAGGTTAGGTTTGTTAATCCTGGTGTCGTCATCATCATGTCTTGTTTATATTTGTCCAAACACGATTTATTATTTAGTCATTAATAATGAATGTATATACTATTCTAATATGTTATATTCGATTTATAATTGTATTTTTGTTGTGTTACGGATAGTGTTAAATATCTTCGAACTGTGTTCGTAACGATTTAAGTATGACATATTTAATTAATCGTTACGATATAATTATTGCGTATTTCTATTTTATTTAGGATGATTTTTATTTGGATCCCTAATTTTTGAAAAATTATTAGTTTTTTAAACCACTTTCGTTTATTAGTACATTTAGGTCCTAACTTTTTTAAAATATATCATTTTGATCCCTCCGTTAGTTAATTGTTAGTCAAACTTAATTATTCTAAGGGTATTTTTATCTTTTAACCTATCCCTAATTAAAAAATTAATAATAAATGAAAATCTTCACTGTCCATCTATAGATGTACGGTGGAGATTATATCGAATTTTTTTAAAATATTAATATTGTAAAACTTAATTTTTTTTCAATTTAAATTTTTTACTATTTAAAAAATGATATTTTTTGTGGAGATCCAATCTGAATCTCCAACAAGAACAAAAAAAAAATTGAGCTGGGTTCGAAGAGGAACCTAGAAACCTGGGTTCATCATCGAACCCAGAAACTTGGGTTCCTCTTCGAACCCAGTTTCTGGGTTCGATGACAAACCCAGAACCTGGGTTCCTCTTCGAACCCAGTTTGGGTTCGAATCAAACCCAGCTCAAAATTTTTTTTCTTTTATCTGTTCTTCAAGTTCAATGTTTTTTTTTTCTTGATTGGATCTCCACCAAGATCATCAATTTTGTTAAAATAGTAAAAAATAATAAATTAAAGAAAATTAATTTATAATTTTTTTAAAAATTTTTTTAATAAAATCTCCACCGTCCATCAATTTTAATAGACAGAGGAGATTCATTTGAAAATATTTTTTTATAGACTTTTAAACATTTTTAAATATTTAATTAAAAATTAATTTTAAATAACTATACTATCCTTCTAATTATTAATATTTTTTTTTTAAAATTTAAGGTTAAAATGGTAACTTTAACTTATTTAAATAGAATCAAGGGCAAAACAATCTTTTTACCAATTCTATTATGTTTTACTAGCAAAAATTTGGTCAGAGTGATCAAAATGATACATTTTTAAAAAGGTAAGATCCAAATATACCAATAAACAAAACTGCTTTAAAATACGAATAATTCCTTAAATATTAGAGACCCAAATGAAAATCACCCTTTTATTTATCCCTCATTATAATCTTGTCAATATTTGTAATTATGAGTCAGATTTTTGTCAATTTTTATAAAATATATATATAATATGACATAACCTATAGTTAGTTGAGATTGGGAGGATTGTATAAACCAATGCTTTTATAAATATTTTTAATCATTGGATTATGATTTTTTAGTTGTTGAGATTGCATTTTAATACATTAAAATAATATAATTGAGCTCAAATCACAATTGTTTGAAGTGTTCTTATCTAACTGTAAAAGATAAAGACAGCTTATGAGCTTATCCATATAAGATAATATCAATTAGCATCTGACAAGGATTTCAACTATTATTGTTATTATTATTTTTTAAAAATAAAAAGTTTTTTTTTTTTTTTTTATGTTCACTCTTAATTTGAATGGTGTGTCCATACTCATTTATATTAATGATGGAGGTTCAAGTCTCACCATAAATATTTTATTAGTGATATGAATACAAAAATAGATACTGGAAATATTACAAAAAGTCGAACAAGACAATACGAAAACAAAAGCAAATTGAGAAGACAAAAATATACAATATGAACCCAATGCCCGTGTTTCACATGGTAGACTTAAAATTAGTTCGTCCTTTATTGTGGGTACGCCTGTCTTTCAGGATAAAACAACTTCGTATGATTATTGGATGACAACTTTGATGAACAAAACAACACCAGAACTCTACCACCCTGAAACTGAATGAAGAACACGAGAATGAGAAAAGAAAAATATGAAACTCCCTTTTTTTCAGTGAATTTCTGATATCACTTTCGATTTGTTTTTTCGAGCATTGCTAATATAAATAATACATTTGGATGAAGAACACAAGAATGAGAAAAGAAAATTACAAAAATTCTTTTTTTTTTTCAGTGAATTTATGATATCACTTTCGGTTTCGGTTAACTAGAACTCTACCCCACTAAAACTGAATAAATAACACAAGAATGAGAAAAGAAAATACGAAAAATCCCTTCTTTTTTTCTTCAGTGAATTTCCAATATCACTTTCGATCTGTTTTTCTAAAACATCATATACTAATGTAAATAATATTTGTGGATGAAGAAGAAAAAAATGAGAGAAAAAAAGTACGAAAATTCTTTTCTTTTTGTAGTGAATTTCCTATATCACTTTCAGTCAGTTTTTCCAAAACATCATATGTTAATATAAAAATACTTGTGGAATGCTGTTACAGATGTAAACCAGCAAAATGGGGCAAGGTCACACATGCACAAAGATTTTTGGATCCAAGGTCCATAATTTGCAACCGTGTGAGAGAGAGCCTCAGAGTCAAGCATATATAAGATTGAATATCATTGATATGCTTTCATGTGAGACAATTTTATTTTGTTTCCAACTCCTTTTGGTACACTTTGAACATCAATTTATCATTCATCTGAAAATTATTTTAATTATATTAATATACTATTTCAATCTTTTTATAGATAAGAACTTAAATCTATATTGATTCATTATTTATATGATATCGGTCATACTCAAATTTGAGTTTCAACATGTCTATACAAGATGCCATTTTCTAATATATTTATTATTATATGTGGATAATTTTCTCCTTATATGGTGAAAATATATATCTCTTATTTATTGGGTAGATATCCAGATTGTGTATCTAATAATTTATCTTGGTACATCCCAATAAAACCTTTTTTCTTTTCGGTATCAGTTTTTAAAAAATAAAAATAAAATATTAAATTTTAGATTATGTAAAAAAAAAAGTGCATGTAAAAATAATTTTTTATCTAAAATATAAAAAGAAAAAAATTAAAAAAATTAATTTATTATTTTTAAAGAAGGGTATGAATTTTTTTTTTTAACTCAAAACTATCACAATTTTAAAAAATAAGTTATTTTAGAATTACAAAACAAATGTAACTGAGATTGTGAGTTCGTGATTCCTTTTTTAAATTTTAAATTAATTATATAATTTCAAAAAAAAAACGTGTTCGATATATATATATATATATTTCATGGGAGGGCCCAAATGCTTCAATTTTCATGTATGACCCGTGGACCATTTTGAAAAAGCTTGTAGACAAAAAATGGGTCTTGAAAGCTAATTTCAATGAACCATCACCAAAAAGTTAATTGCCACTTGTACAAATATTGAAATTGACATTTATTATTGAGAAGAAATCCATTGAATACAAACAAATATTCACTACACATTTTCATTTATTAAAAATATTTTGGATTATTATATTTGTAAATTAAAATGTCACGCTAAAAATGTGCAAGTAAATTTGTGGGCTACGAAATTTGAAAATGTACACATCATGAAATTGGGGAGTATATATATATGTGTGAAAATCACACTAAAAATGTGTGACGAAATAAGAGATTATAGAGCAATAAAAAATCAAAATGTGTAGATTATTAATCAAAGCTCGAATAGAAGTTTGGTACAATTTGAGTATATTTTATTGATTTTCTCTTAACAATTTTGATGTAGACTTTTGTGGTTATATTTATCAAACAAAAGTACACCTATTTATAGCGCAGGGGGTGTGAATTTTTCCATCCGTATTAGTTATAGGGGTTCAAATTTTACAATATATATTTATCAGTATGTGTAGAGAGTTTCTCTTCATATTATGAGAATACATGTCTTCCTATTATGAGAATCGATATATGGGTTGTGCATATAGTGATTTATCTCATAAATCCCGATAGATTTATAAATAATCTTAAAATAACAGTATAATTTAGAGAAAAAAAATTAACAAACAAAATTTATCATCGCTTTCGTGTAGTTTTTTAAAAAAAATTATCCAGAAATACTTTTTTGACATTTGGAAGTATTTTAATATGTCTAGAAAGAATAAAGAACTTTGTTTTAAACTATATATATGCGCTTATATTTCTAAACTAATTTTTTTTTATTATTGCAACAAAACTTCTATTACAGAAGATCAATAAGAAAGGTAGGTTCAGGATTGAACCAACAAAATTCCTTCTTAGAGGAAAAAGCGAGGGAAGCAAGAGAATATGTCATTCCATTCCTTGAACGAGGAATGACATGACAGTTGGAAACTCCCACAGCCCTAAAAGAGCCTTAACATCAGAAACAATAGGGTCCATAAAGGAACTAGGACAAGAGTTAAAAACCCTAACCACAACATTAACAGCATCTAACTCAACCCACTCAATAATTAGGCTCAACTCCTTAGCCAGTAGTAACCCCTCTCGCAACGCCAGCAGCTCGCTAAGCTCAGCAGGAAAGAACCCCAAGAAGGGCTTAGCAGAAGCTGCAACAACCTTGCCCTGAGAATCACGCACCACAGCACCAGAACCCATCACAGAAAAGCCAGACTTCACTGCTGCATCGGTATTCAACTTCAGGGAGCCTGCAGGGGGAGGCGACCACGAAGCAGAACAAGGCTTCCTAGGGGGCGGGGGAGAAGAGCCAAAGACCTTCTAGGTGCTCTGAAATTCACGAAGCAAAGAAAGAGACCAAAAAACCAAATCAGCACTAACCCTGGGGGATTTAGAATGAGACACGGCATTCCTTTCAGACCAAACCCCCCACAGGATCATACAGAACTCCTCGAACTCTGCTCTTTTGGCCCTAATAAAAACCCACAAAATCAAGTCAAAACAAGAAATATGGCGCTGTAGATTGAGGACATCCCAGAAAATAGTGGACTCCCAAATAGGGCGTACGGAGCTGCACCAAAAAAGGGCATGGGCTGAGCTCTCAGGAGCATCACTACATCTAGAATAACAAGGGTCAACCACAATCTTCCTAGAACAAAGATTACAAAGGGACGGGATGGCATTGTGACAAATTCTCAAAATGAAGATTTTGATTTTAGGGGGAATGTTAAGATCCAAAAGTGCAAGCCACCATTTCGAATCCGGTCTCGAGGAGGAACCTAAAAGGGAGAGTTTTTCCTGCGCTGCAACTCTATATCCACTCTTCACAGAATACTCCCCATTCTTATCAAAATGCCAGATTAAGGAATCAACACAATCACCTAAACTCAGAGGAATTTCCAGAATAGAATCCCTATCCACTGCCACAAAGACCTGATCAAGCTTAGCCAAATCCCAAGAATGGGAAGAAGGGAAAATGAGAGATGCGACCTTAAAATCTTCCATAGGAGCATTCGAAAAGGGTCTGAAGGTGGACGCCCTTGGTATCCAAGGGTCCTGAAAAGCCCTGATATCCTTACCATTACCTACCCTCCAACGAAGGCCCTTAAAAAGAAGACTCCGACCCCAAACTAAACTCCTCCAGGGATGAGAACTCCCCTGCTTCAGCGAGACAGATAAGAAATCCTCCTGCCTGAAATACTTTGCCTTAAGAACTCTAGATACCAACGAGTCTTTATTCATAGCAATTCTCCAAGCCTGCTTGCTAAGAAGAGCTTGGTTAAAAATAGATAAATCTTTAAAACCAAGCCCCCCGTATATTTTCGAAGAGCACAACTTGTCTCTAGATACCCAGGAAATTTTCTTATTACCATCAGAGGCACCCCACCAAAAGCCCATGATCATGGAGCACAGCTCATTGCACAGAACAGAAGGCAACTGGAAGATACTCATAGTAAAGGTAGGAATAGCTTGCGCCACTGCTTTGATAAGAACTTCTTTCCCGCCCATCGAGAAGAGATTGTCTTTCCACCCTCTGATCTTACGCTAGACCCTCTCCTTAATATCACTAAAGGTTTTCCGTTTATTTTTCCCCACCATGGTTGGAAGGCCAAGATATTTATCATGAGCTTGGGCATTAACTAGACCCAGGCAGTTTAAGATACTAGCGCTGTGGTCATCTTCCACATTTGGGCTAAAAGTGATGTTGGACTTTTGCAGATTAATCCGCTGGCCAGAGGCTTTCTCATAGACATTTAGGATCTGTTTCAACTTCTCACAATTCTGAACTGAAGCCCTGCAAAAAATGATACTGTCATCTGCAAAAAATAAATGACTCACTAGAGGGCTCCCGCGACAACATCTCATACCCAAAGATTGTACATTAGATTCGTTGCCTTTGATAAGAGTAGATAGAGCTTCTGCACAGAGAAGGAAGAGATAAGGAGACAAAGGGCACCCCTGCCTTAACCCTTTTTACGGAGAAACTTTCCCCACAGACTTTCCATTTACCAGGAAGGAAAGCTTAGAGGTCGACACACAGTCCATAACAAGGGCTCTAAAGTGATTAGGAAACCCTAACTTCTCCATAATGAACTCTAAGAAGCCCCACTCTTCAAGGTCGTAAGCCTTACTCATATTCAGTTTAATAGCTGCATACCCTATTTTACCCTTTTTCTGTTTCTTGATAGAGTGGAGAAGCTCAAAAGCAACCATAATGTTATCAAAAATTAACCGCCCTGGTACAAAAGCACTCTGCTCCGAAGATATAATGAGGGGCAGAATTTCTTTCAACCTATTTGCCATAACCTTTGAGACAATCTTATAAATAACACTGCAAAGGCTAATGGGTCTGAAATCAGTCATACGCTCCGGGTTTTTAACCTTTAGAATCAGGACAACATTAGTGGCATTGAACTCCTCGATTGAGCATCCACCATTAAAAACTTTAAGGCACACACTAGAAACATCCTCTCCAACCACATTCCAAATTTTTTGAAAGAAGAGAGCATGGAAGCCATCGGGGCCAGGGACCTTATTTGGACCCATTTCAAAAACTGCAAAACGTACCTCAGCTCGAGTGAAAGCCTCTCCAAGTTTGCCTGCCATTTGGGCATCAACTTTACGTTCAAGAAAAGAGGAGGCAGCAGAGAAATCGGAGGATGATGGCTGGATAGACCTAAACAAATCTGAGAAGTAATAAAAAACCACACTGGACATACCCTGCTCCGACTCCCTACGGACCCCTCTACTATCCAGCAACGAGCTAATCTGATTCTTCTTCTTTCTGGCCGTCGCTCTTCTGTGAAAAAAATTAGAGTTCTTATCCCCTGCGAGTAGCCAATTGACCCTCGACCGCTGTTTCCAGTATAATTCCTCCTTAGAGATGAGGCTTTCTAACTCTCGTTCCCTAGACTTAATAACATTAAGAACCTGTTCAGATTCATTCCGATCGTAGAGAAGATTGATCTCACATCTTTTTCTATCAATGGCTTTCTTCAGAGATCCAAACTTGACTTTACTCCAGTTTTCCAACCGATCAGCACACATAACCAGCTTATCTCTTAAACCTCTACCAGAAGTTTCACTATCAAACCCTTCCCAGGCCGTGCATATCACAGAATAGCATTCTTCGTCTTTAAGCCAAAACGGCTCAAATCTGAATTTTCGATCTCCACCGCCACTACAACTAGGGCCACCACGCACGAACTTGGTCGAAATCGGCCAATGATCAGAAAACATAAACCCTAAATGCTCAACTTTAATCCCCAAAAATAAATTAACCCATTGACTGGTAGCAAAAAAATGATATATCTTTCTTGAACATTTCTAGAACCCCCCCTTTTATTATTCCAGGTAAACAAAGGCCCTGAAAAACCTAAATCAACAAAATCACACAACTCAACAATACTACGAAAATTAAATATACCCGGACCAATTCGTTCATTCCCGCCAAACTTCTCCTCAATATGAAGGAGTTCGTTGAAGTCTCCGCCACACAACCAAGGAAGTCGGTTGACTGCCTTCAGCCGTCGAAGAAGCTCCCACGAATCGGTTCTATGGTTAGGGACAGTGTGACGTCCACCTCCGGGATTCGCCTATACTGGTCTATGCCAGGTTTGCCCCGCGAAGTCCGACGGTCACTCACAAGGTACTGTCCGCTTTGGGTCGTCCGGGGTTGCCCCGCCACAACGCCCTCACGGTTTTGCTTCGCCTCCCCCAAATCAGGATTTGAACCAGTGACTTATCCTTAAGTACTAATCCTTATCAAGTTGGGTACCAATTGAGCTACTAGCTCAATTGGTACCCAACTTGATAAGGATTAGTACTTAAGGATAAGTCACTGGTTCAAATCCTGATTTGGGGGAGGCGAAGCAAAACCGTGAGGGCGTTGTGGCGGGGCAACCCCGGACGACCCAAAGCGGACAGTACCTTGTGAGTGACCGTCGGACTTCGCGGGGCAAACCTGGCATAGACCAGTATAGGCGAATCCCGGAGGTGGACGTCACAATAAAAAATCCTTATTAGCTCAATTGGTACTCATTTGATAAGGTTTGGGTACTTAAGGATAAGTCCCAAGTTCGAATCGTGAGGGAGGCGAAAGAAAACCTTGAGGCTTCGGCCAAAGAGGACAGTACCTGTGAGTGATATTGCTAGGGCTGTTGCTAGGGCTGTCGCTAGGGACCTACCCCTAGGATGTAAGCAATCCCCTAGGACGTAAGCAATCCCCTGGGATGTCACAATAAAAGGCGCCTTTTTATTGTGACGTCCACCTCCGGGATTCGCCTACACTGGTCTATGCCAGGTTTGCCCCGCGATGTCCGACGGTCGCTCACAAGGTACTGTCCGCTTTGGGTCGTCCGGGGTTGCCCCGCCACAACGCCCTCACGGTTTTGCTTCGCCTCCCCCCAATCAGGATTTGAACTCGTAACTTATCCATAAGTACTAATTCTTATCAAGTTGGGTACCAATTGAGCTACTAGCTCAATTGGTACCCAACTTGATAAGGATTAGTACTTAAGGATAAGTCACTGGTTCAAATCCTGATTTGGGGGAGGCGAAGCAAAACCGTGAGGGCGTTGTGGCGGGGCAACCCCGGACGACCCAAAGCGGACAGTACCTTGTGAGTGACCGTCGGACTTCGCGGGGCAAACCTGGCATAGACCAGTGTAGGCGAATCCCGGAGGTGGACGTCACAATAAAAAATCCTTATTAGCTCAATTGGTACTCATTTGATAAGGTTTGGGTACTTAAGGATAAGTCCCAAGTTCGAATCATGAGGGAGGCGAAAGAAAACCTTGAGGCTTCGGCCAAAGAGGACAGTACCTGTGAGTGATATTGCTAGGGCTGTTGCTAGGGCTGTCGCTAGGGACCTACCCCTAGGATGTAAGCAATCCCCTAGGACGTAAGCAATCCCCTGGGATGTCACAATAAAAGGCGCCTTTTTATTGTGACGTCCACCTCCGGGATTCGCCTACACTGGTCTATGCCAGGTTTGCCCCGCGAGGTCCGACGGTCACTCACAAGGTACTGTCCGCTTTGGGTCGTCCGGGGTTGCCCCGCCACAACGCCCTCACGGTTTTGCTTCGCCTCCCCCCAATCAGGATTTGAACTCGTAACTTATCCATAAGTACTAATTCTTATCAAGTTGAGTACCAATTGAGCTAATAGCTCAATTGGTACTCATTTGATAAGGTTTGGGTACTTAAGGATAAGTCCCAAGTTCGAATCGTGAGGGAGGCGAAAGAAAACCTTGAGGCTTCGGCCAAAGAGGACAGTACCTGTGAGTGTAATTGCTAGGGCTGTTGCTAGGGCTGTCGCTAGGGACCTACCCCTAGGATGTAAGCAATCCCCTAGGACGTAAGCAATCCCCTGGGATGTCACAGACAGGACAGCCATAGAACCCTGTGAACCTCCATTTGAGGTTGTTCTCCATTTTAATCACCACATCAATATGGCCCCTGAAGAAGGACAATACTGAGACATCTCACACATCATTCCACAATAACATCAAACCTCCACTTTTTCCCACACAATCCACATGCAGACCCACAGAAAAACCTAACTGCACCTTAATTTTCGCCGCCCAGTCACCTTTTAATCTAGTTTCATAAAGAAAAACTAGATTAGGGGATTGTTTTCGGATAACCTTCCGGAGAGCTAAGAATGCTCGGGGACTCCCCAATCCTCGAACATTCCAACATAAGATACTCATGGCTCTCGGCAGGCCTGCTCCGCAGACTCCGCTGACATATCAGATTCCAGGAATTTCTGTTTCTTCCCAGACAGGTGATCCCCTATAGTTTCCACAACTTTTCGTTTCCCACCAGGATCTATAGCAAACACTTCAGAGAAAGATGTTCCAACATTAGTACCCGAAAACTTGTGACTCAGATATCTCTTAACTGGTTTTCAATCCCTCTTGGCATAATACCTAGCTAGTAGCATTTTCTGGATTGGACTTGGACAGCCTAGGATAAGCCTCTGTAAGGGGCTCCCCCTGATTAGTCTTTTCCATTTCTTGGAATTAGGCTTACCACGGGAAGACCCTACCACAACAACATCATCTTCATCACATAAATTTGACCCCACTATTTCCTCATCCATCCGAGTCAACGCCTCTGAGTGTCCATCTTCAGTCGATACTACTGTAAAAACCTCCCTAGATGGGGGATTCATCGGCTGGATAATCTGAGTCGAAATACCATCCTTAGCTATCAATGCTCTATTGGGTTCAGAAACCCCCAAATCCCTACTAGACTTTCCACCATGCTTGTCAGAAGATGTTGGGATAGTGGACAAAGATCTGCTGGCACCCTCTGCCCCTACTCCGATAACATGCTCAATGTCTTCCTGGGCTTTCGGGATAGCTTCTGAAGTATCCTCCCCCCTTTGCTGAAACTTTGAACGATCTAAAGGTGATGCTCTAAGCTACCCCCCAAATTTTGGTTCGACCCCTTCCATAATATTTTTCCTCACCTCGCTGTTATAACATTCCCTGAAAGAATGTCCGATAAAACCGCACCCATAGCAAAAGTCTGGAAGCCTCTCGTATTTAATAAGGGCCGTAATCATAGTATCAAAATTCGCCAACCTCAACCTGATACCCCTTTTTAGAGGTTTTGTAATATCAATGCTAACTTTGATTCTCAGAAATTTGCCCCACAAGTCTTTCGAATCAATCGAAAAATCAACAATAGTACCAACTTCCTCTGCTATTAATCTCGCCACTTTGCAGTTCATATACGCCAGAGGGATATTGTAAATATGAATTCATAATTCAGAAAATTTGAATTTAAGTTGAGAAATAGCACCAGGCCCCACTGGTTTCTCAAGAACAATGAGATTTTTATCGAAGTGCCAGGGGCCCCTGTACCAGCCCATCGTTTTATCCTCAAGGGATTGAAAATGGAAAACGAACACATTATCGCCTACCATTTCGATTTCTAATCGACCTACGGTACCCCAGATTTGTTCGATGGTTCCACGGAAAGCCTTACGGTTAACCTTCCTCCGAGATAGAATTTTCCCTACCTGACAATGTTCCACACTTCTAATGCCATCAGCTTGAACATCTCCTGCAATATCTAAAATTGGGCCATCTTCCTCTGATAAGGAGAATGCTTCACAAAGCTTCAAAATTTCCTCGGTAGCCATTAGAGATAATACACCACCTTTAACGGCACCAACCACCACTCCCAAGTCCACACCCAAAAAAAAAAAAAAAACTCAACCACACTGAGATCCCAAAAATTCCAACCACACATTGCCAACCAAACACCAACCCACACAATTTATAGTGAAATCAAATTAAGTATGTTATTTTTCTTGAAATAAGGAAGCAAATAACATACTTAAAAGACCACACCACACTGCCAAGGAAGCAACAACTTACACAATCAACAAGAACCGACCAAACACTGCCAAAAACCGAAAACACCAACCCCCAACAGGCAAAGCAAATCACACTCCACCCAGAATCGGTTCAGAGTGGATCTGCTTACCCAACGCCAATTTACACACTGCCCCGTTGTGATCCAAGCTTACCCAACACCAAACTGCAAACTGCCCATCTTCGATCCACCCATCACTAGCTTGGAACTGCTTCACCACACCCAAACTCGACCCCGCTCACCTCCAACAAGACAGCAGCCAAGCGGGAATGAACCCAACCGAAGATCGGTGAAAGTTCAACTACACGAGGAAGCCCCCTAACAAGACCGCCCCTGCATAACCTCGGCTTCAACCATCACAGCTCCCCCAAGCTACTGGGAAACCAGATACCAACCTCAAACACCAAAAAAACAGAGCACCACCTCTGATCCGATCATACCAATAACACTCGCACACTGTCAGTGGATCAGGGAAGAAACTGCTAGCTTAGAATCGATCACGCCCAGCAGCACGAGTACGCCAGAAAGTAAACAAATTGGGACCAAGACCAGTAGCTCAAGGACTTCCCAGAAAAAATCGATCTCAACCCACGAAGAAAAAGGGTGGGACGGAGCTGCTGGGAGAGAAGTCCAAGAACTCTAAACTGCCAGAGCCTCTTCTTACCGATAGGAGAAGAAGAAAGAACCAAGGAGCCAAGAGAGATAGGACAAGGAGCTGCCGCCACGAAGGAGGAAGAGCTGCCCTAGGGATGACTACTTTTACACACTATTCTTTCAAAGAAAAAACGAGAGGAAAAGAGGTAAACTGATTTTTTCATTTTCTAAAAATAAATAAGAAAATTTAGTTTGTCCCTCACACTTATATCCTTAAGGTTGTGAGGTCGAGTCATATCCCCCTTTTCGAATTCCAAATTAATTGTAATTATTAAAAAAAACACAATAATATAAGAAAAACATTTAAAGTATTGTCTAAAGAAGCAAACACTTTGAACAAAAGCAGTCCTAAATATACTTCAAAATTGGCATACGAGTGATTGGATCAATTGGATTTGTTGATGTTGTATATGAGGCCTCCAACTTCAAGATCAGTAGACTAAAATGCCCCACCAGGCCCATACTTGAATTACACAAAGACAATGTTTCTCGTATAGTCTTTTGTTTTTATTTGAAGCAACTCAGGAGGTGAAAATGTGTAGAAATCACCGACGATGGTTTGTTCAGTTGGTTGAGTATTCATTAGTACCTTGGTAAGATCCAGGTTCAAGTCTCGCTGACAGTCCCTTTTAATGTGTAATCTGTAAGTACCATTGTGAATCCTCACTGAGGCCTGTGACATGCCTTGACCATGCACTGGGATAATGTAACATCCCGGATTTCGGGTAATGAATTTTTGATATATGTGAAAATAAATTTTACTATTTGAGGTCGCGACGGCGGTCGCGATAGCGAAAAAAATATAAAAAAAATAGAAGCTTCTTGCAGAAGCGAGAAAACAGAACAGAGAGAGAAAGAACCGAGAAAAGGAGAGAAAATGAGAGAAAAGAGATAAGAAAAAGAAGAAGAAGAAGAGAGAAGAAGAAGAAAGAAAAGAAAAGAAAAAGAGGAAGAAGAGGAAGAAGGAGAAAGGAAAAAGAGAAGGGAAAGAAATCGCGGAACCGCGGTTGGTCGAACGAAAAACGGTACCGAGGTAGGTGTACTCTCGTTTTCGAAACCGTTTTGAGAAGAATTTCATTTACGTTTTCGTTTTAGTTTCGTTTTCGTTTCGTTTTGATTTTGTTGTAGTTTTCGATTTTGTTGAACATCTTCGTTTTCGATTTTTGTATAAAAATATGTGAAATTGATGCTTGATACACTTGATTGCATTTCGAATAATTCGAATTTGTTTTAAAGAGTTGATTTAGACTTTTATATGGTTATTGTTTATTTTCTTGAAGAATATTGTATAAAAATTTGAGATGTGTT
Organism: Xanthoceras sorbifolium; assembly: GCA_003430845.1. Lineage (NCBI taxonomy): Eukaryota > Viridiplantae > Streptophyta > Magnoliopsida > Sapindales > Sapindaceae > Xanthoceras > Xanthoceras sorbifolium. The sequence goes on along the minus strand of CM010622.1, from coordinate 24,837,908 downwards.
GATTAAATGTTGATTTTGGACTTGATTGTGGATTTAGTTTATTGTAACGACCCTAGGATACGGAAACATAGAAATGGATATAGGAGGTTGGTATACCAGCTGCGTTTTACTGAGCAGTACTGCGCCGTTATTATTGTGTGATTGTTGTTGCGGGGCAATCTCGGACAATCACACCGATTTTAGTGATCGTTGTTGCGGGGCAATCTCGGACGATCACAATGATACTAGTGATTGTTGTTGCGGGGCAATCTCGGACAATCACGTTGATATCAGTGACTGTTGTTGCGGGGCAACCCCGGACGTCACATTGACCCATATTCCAGTCCTAGAATGTTTAGTATTCTAGCGGGCCAGAATTGATTGGAATTGAAAAGTGTATTGAATGCTTTTATTGATCGAAATTATATTGATCTCATTATTGAAGTTAAAGTGCTTAAAATTATTATATGCTTTGATTCTGAAATTTAATTGTTTTGAATATGATTTGAATTGATATATATATATATATATATATATATATATATTGTGATTTGTTTATTAATAAAAGTTATATATGATTTTCATATTGAGCTTATAGTACACCCACTAAGCTTTATGCTTAGCGCGTTAGTTTTGTGTCTAACGCGTAGGTACCAGGAATCCGGAGGAAGTTAAAGACTGAAGGAAGAGCAAGTTGCAGACCGAGTCACAGAGATTGTACAGTTGGGTAGCTATATTTTTGTTATATGTATATATATTCTGAAAGCATGCATATACAGGGAAATTGTAAATACGTTTTGTAAAATGTTTTGTAATTAATTAGTTTATGATTTATGTCTTTTATTATTAAAAATGTTTGTAACTAGTAAAGTCTGTTTTGTTTTATTTTATAAACTGTTTTGATAAGTCGCACTAAACGGCAGAGTGCGCAACTGATTGAAATTGTTATAGAAGTGTTTGTGAAAAATGTGAATTTTGAATTGAATTGTGTAAAAACAGGTTTTGGAAAGTCTGAAAAACAAACGGTACTCTGCCGGATTTTCGTAAAAAGTTTATTTATTTATGGGCTCACAAGGATTTTGAAATGAAAAATTGAAGTTTAGCAAAGTTTTGAAAGTCAGAGTAGCGCACCCCGGGTCGGTCCGGCCGGGTCGGGTCGGGGGGTGCTACAGATAATCTCCCCTCACCTAAACTTTTTTGAATCAGAGAAAATGTGTAGAAATCATCATGCTAGAAAATGAATATTTGAAATGTGTAGAAATTAGCAAAAAGGTTCAGGTAGTTGAAAGTCAAATTCGAACTACACAAGAAAAAAAGAAAAATAAAAAGAACCTCTCTCTTGTTAGAAAAAGTATTGTAGAAAGTATCACGTGCGGAATTGTCCGTATGATTTTTGCTTAAACTTGAATGATATCCGAGATATGGACAATTAGGGTGCATTTTATATGTCGTATTGGATTGAATTGTATTGTATTGAATATAATACGGTAATTTATTTGGTGTACCATGAGATTCGATTGGATTAAATAAATAGGATTGTATTGGATCTAATACGGTCCTTTATTTGGTGTACAATGAGATTGAATGAAATAATTTTTTTAATGAAATAAATTATTTTTAAGTTTTTAAACAAAGTAAATTAAAATTACTAATTAATCATTTTATGTTTAAAATAAATTATTTAATAAAATTTTGACATGAATAATATTTTGAAATTAATTGTACCTTATATTATCATTAAATAAATAATATTGTGTTGAAGGAGAGTGAAATATTACTTTAAATTAGTCATGGCCACGGTTCCGGAACTGACAGTTCCGGTTCCCTTTTTTGACTAACTAGAACCGAGACCGTGGAGGTCCCGGTCCCGGTTTCGGTTAGAACGGGGGGAGGAACCGCCCTCCCCCGGTTTTTTGGAACTAGCGGTTGAATTGTTTTGGAACCGGCCAGAAAAATAATATAAAAAAATTAAAAATTAATAAATATTTTAAAATTTTAAAAGTGAGTACTGGGTTGAAATAAAATTACGATAATATCATAAACTATAAAATTAAAAGAATTTAAATATATAAATAAGAAATTAGGGCTTGCACTTAATTTAAATTAAGATAAAATATGAGAGATATTTGTTTTTTAAAATTTTTTAATATATGAGATGAGATATATGAGAGATGATGTAGAGAAAATTTATTTTAAAGAGATGAAGAAGGGTAATTTTGTAAAAATTGTATTTTACAAAATTACCCTGTTCATCTCTTTAAAATATCTCTTCTGTACATCATCTCTCATATATGATATATCTCATGTATAAAAAAATTAAAAAAGTGGATACTAGATTGCAATAAAATAATGATAAAATTGAAATATAATTATGATAATATCATAAAATTATAAAATTAAATAAATAAATAAGAAATTAGGGCTTGCACTTAATTTCATCTCAATTAAGTTGCCTACGTATCCTCTAGGAGGAATCAACGCCCACGTCCTTTTACCTGTTATGTTTCGGAGGTGATCAATCGTCGCTTGTTCCTTCGGTTGCCGTTGTATCCTTGTTGGTGTCGAAGAAGTCATTGTTGTCGGATACCAAATCCAATTCCTGCTGCCGGTATGAGGCCTTGGTCCGGTCGTCAACACAAACTTGGATCTGTATTGAGTCTAAACTGAGCAATAATCGTCTCTCGTCGAGAACATTGCCACCTGCACTAAATTCCTATTCGACTGCCACAGTCGAGACAGGGGTTCCAAAAATTTGTTTGGCAATGAGGGCCAAAACTGGAAAGTTAGTTTCGTGCCCCCATATTAAAGTTTTTGCTATCCAAAAACTCAAACGAGGTGTTTATGTAAACATCAACCTCTGATACATAGGTTGATGAAGACGAAGAACTGCCATGCAGTACCGCCCTTGATTTTTTGGTCAACACGCTTGACCTTAACTTCCTTAATGAGGGAAAGCGAAAACTAGAATGACCACTAGCACTACCACTTCCGCTTGGTTTCGGTTGGTGAACATTAATATTCAACGAGGGACCGTATATAGAACGGTATTCGTCATACATTGAATAAAATAATTGCCTAACATTATTATATAAAGCACTAATATCTACGTTCGCTATCCCTAACTATTGATAATAAAGTGTAAAATAATCATATAAACTATCTAATTTACACATAGGGTAAAAAACTGATGTAACAGTATAAATCACAGGAATTTCACTATAATAATTTAGCCATTTATCTCTCATTGCACAAACATATGCAGTTAGTTCCAATATTTGTGCACATTCATTATGTGCATCTACAATATTAATGGTTTCACATAAAAATAAATGTAAAGTTGGATAATATATATACCGAATAAAGTTTTAGTTGTATCATGAAAAACTTTTAAAAGCATGCAAATTTGTGTACAGACATCCCAATGATGTTCATATAAATTAATGCTACTAACATTATGCTGCATAAATCTAACTAATAATTATCTATATGCATAGCTTTCACAAAGCAATTTATATATGGAGTTCCAATGAGTTAGAACATCACGGGAAAACCTAATTGGATGTTTTCCGTTAGATTTACAATACCTAGTCCATTGTTTCATAGTGTTAGGATGTTTCCACAAATAGTATAGGGCATCCCTAATTGATGTAATCCATTCTTGAAGTGTTTACAAACCATGTTGTACACATATATTTAAAAAATGTCAAATACATCTTTGATGAAAAAATCTGCCACCAAAGTAGGGTTGACACAATTGAATTAATTGTGGAACGACGGCAGTATTGTTTGCAGCATTATCAAAACCAATTACAAAAATTTTACTTTCAATACAATATTATTCAAAAATAATTTTCATTAATTTATAAATATTATCGACAGTTTGGGTGTCATCAAAACTCTAAATGCAAGAATTCGTTTTTGCAACTCCTATGATTAGTCAATATAATGGCAAGTGAGTCCTAAATATGAATGTTTTTACAAATAATCACTCCAGATATCGACACAAACAGACACATGACCCACATAATTTTGCAAATATTTAACTAATGCTTTTTTTTTTCTTTTTTTCTTTTTATAAATGTCACATATAGTACATTTTAATGTGGTCCTAGGTACTCTACATGCGGCAAGATTTAATGCATTATGACAAATTTTAAAAAATTAGTTTTTTCGCAAACACTAAAAGAAGATGTTCGGTCGCTACCATTCTTGCTAATTGTTCTCTATTATTTATATCACTATATTTAAATAAAGGATGGTTAGGAGATGTGTACCTGAGAATTTAATATTGTCCTCGGCTACGCTCATTCTGAGCTTCGACTAGATACTTATTGTTGATGTGCTTCCAGTACGTCCCGTACCCTCCGAATTTGTTCCACTTAAATTCCCTGGAACAATAGTTGCAAGTCACCACAACTGCCCATGATTCCTTCTCCACCCTCATCATATGAACTTTAAAAAGTTCAGATTTGTACTTTACCAAATCTGGCGGCGTTATTTGTACGATTTCACTTGGGGGGATCTGAGGAGAGGAAGCAGCAACAGAGGGATGAGAATACTGAGGAGTAAAATCAGGAGGAGTATCATTACCAAATATTACCTCCTTATTTTCTTTGGCTTGTATGTATTGTGCAAAATTTTCATCGTTGTAGTGATAATATTCTGGGGCTGAGGCAAGGGCAGGGGCAGGGTGACTCAGCACTTCTTCAGCATTTAAATTCGGAACCTGCTCAATGTCTTTGCTGGAAACGGATCTTCGGTCTCCGGAAACAGACTTTCTTAAGCCATTATAAATTTATAAAAATAAATAATAAAATTTAAATTGCAGGATTGAAAAACAAGAGCAAGATTGAGAGAATGACTGGATCTGAATGAGAGAATTACAGAAAGATTGAGAGATTAGAGAATGAGAGAAATATTGAGAGAATGAGATTAGAGAAATTGGTGTGAGAATGAAGTGAAGAGGAATAGAGTTTATATAGTTTTTTGGGTTGAGGGGAAAAATAATATTTTTTAAAATTTAGAGAATCAAAATATAATTTTATAAGGGGGATTTGTAATTTTCTACCATGGAGGCGTTGGCCGGATAGCCAACGGCTCCATGGTTAGACTGCTGCCACTGGCAGCAGTCTGACATTTGGCTGTTGGCCTGAAGAGGCCAACGACCAAATGTTTAAAATTAAAAAAAAATTTAATTTTTTTTTAAAGCAAACCGAATAAGAACCAGAACCGCCCGAACCGGGTAGTTCCTTAAATCAGCAGTTCCTAACCAGCAGTTTCAGTTCTTATTTTCAATCAACGGGAACCGGGACCTTAAATCCCGGTTTCGCTCTTCGATTCTGAACTGGAACCAGCGGTTCGGTTCGAATCGCGACCATGACTACTTTAAATATAATTTATATTAAGAAAAAGTTGCAGGCGATTTTTGAATATCACTTCAATTGTTTGAAGTGTTCTTATCTAACTGTAAAAGATAAAGACAGCTTATGAGCTTATCCATATAAGATAATATCAATTAGCATCTGACAAGGATTTCAACTATTATTGTTATTATTATTTTATAAAAATAAAAAGTATTTTTTTTATGTTCACTCTTAATTTAAATAGTATGTCCCTACTTATTTATATTAATAATAGAGTTTTAAGTCTCACCATAAGTATTTTGTTAGTGATATAAATACAAATATAGATACCGGAAATATTGCAAAAAGTCGAACAAGACAATACGAAAACAAAAGCAAATTGAGAAGACAAAAATATACAACATGAACCCAATGCCCGTGTTTCACGTGGTAGCCTTAAAACTAGTTCGTCCTTTATTGTGGGTACGCCTGTCTTTCAGGATAAAACAACTTCGTATGATTGTTGGATGACAACTTTGACGAACAAAATGACACCAGAACTCTACCTCCCTGAAACTGAATGAAGAACACGAGAATGAGAGAAGAAAAATACGAAACTCCCTTTTTTTCAGTGAATTTCTGATATCACTTTCGATTTGTTTTTTCGAGCATCATACATTTGGATGAAGAACACAAGAATGAGAAAAAAAAATACGAAAAATGCCTTTTTTTTTTCTTCAGTGAATTTCCAATATCACTTTCGATTTGTTTTTCTAAAACATCATATACTAATGTAAATAATATATGTGGATGACGAAGAAAAAAAATGAGAGAAAAAAAGTATGAAAGTTCTTTTCTTTTTGTAGTGAATTTCCGATATCACTTTCAGTCAGTTTTTCCAAAACATCATATGTTAATATAAAAATACTTGTGGAAAGCTGTTACAGATGTAAACCAGCAAAATCGGGCAAGGTCACACATGCACAAAGATTTTTGGATCCAAGGTCCATAATTTGCACCCGTGTGAGAGAGAGCCTCAGAGTAACTTTTACTTGGCAACTATACTAGAGTCAAGCATATATAAGTTTGAATATCATTGATATGCTTCCATGTGAGACAATCTTATTTTGTTTCCAACTCTTTCGGTGCACTTTGAACATCAATTTCTCATTCACCTGAAAATTATTTTAATCATATTAATATACTATTTCGATCTTTTTACATATAAGAACTTAAATCTACATTGATCCATCATTTATATAATATCGGTCATACTCAAATTTGAGTTTCAATATGTCTATACAAAATGTCATTTTCTAATATATTTATTATTATATGTGGATAATTTTCTCCTTATATGGTGAAAATATATATCTCTTGTTTATTGGGTAGATATCCAGATTGTGTATCTAATAATTTATCTTGGTACATTCCAATAAAACCTCTTTTATTTTCGGTGTCAGTTTTTAAAAAATAAAAATAAAATATTAAATTTTAACAGTTGTTTTAGATTATGTAAAAAAAAAAAGTGCATGTAAAAATAATTTTTTATCTAAAATATAAAAAGAAAAAAATTAAAAAAAATTAATTTATTATTTTTAAAGAAGGGTATGAATTTTTTTTTAACTCAAAACTATCACAATTTTAAAAAATAAATTATTTTAGAATTACAAAACAAATGTAACTGAGATTGTGAGTTAGTGATTTCTTTTTTAAATTTTAAATTAATTGTATAATTTCAAAAAAAAACGTGTTCGATATATATATATTTCATGGGAGGGCCCAAATGCTTCAATTTCCATGTATGACCCGTGGACCATTTTGAAGAAGCTTGTAGACAAAAAACGGGTCTTGAAAGCTAATTTCATTGACCCATCACCAAAAAGTTATTTGCCACTTGTACAAATATTGAAATTGACATTTATTATTGAGAAGAAATCCATTGAATACGAACAAATATTCACTACGCATTTTCATTTATTGAAAATATTTTGGATTATTATATTTGTAAATTAAAATGTCACGCTAAAAATGTGCAAGTAAATTTGTGGACGAAATTTGGAAATGTACACATCATGAAATTGGGGAGTATATATATGTGAAAATCAAAATAAGATATTATAGAGCAATACAAAATCAAAATGTGTATATTATTAATCAAAGCTCGAATAGAAGTTTGGTACAATTTGAGTATATTTTATTGATGTAGACTTTTGTGGTTGTCAAATTTATCAAACAAAAGTACACATATTCATAGCTCAGTGAATTTTTCTATCCGCGTTAGTAATAGGGATTCAAATTTCACAATACGTATTTATTAGTATGTGTAGATAGTTTTCTCTTCATATTATGAGAATAAATATATAAATCGTGCATATATTGATTAATTTTACAAATCCCGATAGACTTGTAAATAATAATCTTAAAATAACGGTATAATTTAGAGAAAAAAAAATTTATCAAACAAAATTTCTCATCGCTTTCGTGTAGTTTTAAAAAACATTATCAAGAAATACTTTTTTGACATTTGGAAGTATTTTAATATGTCTAGATATATTTATATATATATATATATATGCATGCTTATATTTCTAAACTATTTTTTTCTTTTTCTAAAAGTAAATAAGAAAATTTGGTTTATCCCTCATACTTATACCCTTAAGGTTGTGAGTTCGAATCATATTCCCCTTTCGAATTTCGAATTAATTGTAATTATTCAAAATATATATATAAGAAAAACATTTAAAGTATTGTCTAAAGAAGCAAACACTTTAAAATTGGCATAGGAGTGATTGGATTTGTTGATGTTGTATATGAGGCCTCCAACTTCAAGATCTGTAGACTGAAAAGCCCCACTAGGCCCATACTTGAATTACACAGAGACAATCTTTCGCTTATCCATATAAGATAATATCAATTATCATCTGACAAGGATTTCAACTATTATTGTTATTATTATTATTTTAAAATAAAAAGTATTTTTTTTTATGTCTACTCTTAATTTGAGTGGTGCGTACCTACTCATCTATATTAATGATGGAGGTTCAAGTCTTACTATACGCATTTTGTTAGTGCTATGAACAGGGCCGGCTCACAAAGTTTTGAGGCCCTGGACGAAAAAAAAAATTTGTTGCCCTTTGGTGCCCTCGACTAGGGTCAAACTTTTAAAGATTTGGGGTATATTATAGTACTTTACTTTAATGGTTTATTATTATTAAAATAAATAAAATAACCAAGTGTGGTGGTTGGGTCTGGTGGTAGCCCAAAACTAACAAAAAAATAAATAAAATTGCCAAAAAAAAAAAAACAAATTGGGCCTTATTCCATAAAAAAAAATTGAAAAAAAAAACTTGGGCCTAATGGTGCCCCTCTATTGAGTGAGGCTCAGAGCGATCGCCCTGCTCGCCTTGGGCCTCCGCTTGGCCTGGCTATGAATACAAATATAGATATTGAAAATATTACAAAAAGTCGAACAAGACAATACAAAGACAAAAGAAAATCGAGAAGACGAAAATATACAATATGAAGCCAAGGCCCGTGTTTCATATGGTAGCCTTAAAACTAGTTCGTCCTTTACTGTGGGTATGTCTGTCTTTCACGATAAAACAACTTCGTATGATTGTTAGATGACAACTTTGACGAACATAACGACACTACTCCCTTTTTTCAGTGAATTTCTAATATCACTTTTCGATTTGTTTTTCCAAAGCATCATATGCTAATATAAATAATACATGTGGATGAAGAACACAAGAATGAGAGAAGAAAATACGAAAAATCCCTTCTTTTTTTTTTTTTCAGTGAATTTCCGATATCACTTTCAGTCTATTTTTCTCAAACATCATATACTAATGTAAATAATATATGCGGATGAAGAAGACAAGAATGAGAGAAAAAAAAGTACGAAAATTCATTTTTTTTCAGTGAATTTCAGATATCACTTTCGATCAATTTTTCCAAAACATCATATGTTAATTGTGGAAAGCTGTTACAGATGTAAACCAGCAAAATCGGGCAAGGTCACACGTGCACAAAGGTTTTTGGATCTGAGGTCCATAATTTGCACCGGTGTGAGAGATAGCCTCTGAGCAACTTTTATTTGACAACTATTCAAGAGTCAAGCATCTATAAGCTTGAATATCGTTTATATGCTTTCATGTGAGACAATCTTATTTTGTTTCCAACTCTTTAGGTGCACTTTGAACATTAATTTTTCATTCATCCGAAAATTATTTTGATCATATAAATATATCATTTCGATCTTCTTAAATATATCATTTCGATCATATAAATTTGAGTTTCAATATGTCTATACAAAATACCATTTTCCAATATATTTATCATTATATGTGGATAATGAGTATATATCTCTTGTTTATGAGATAGATATCCAAATTGTGTATTTAATAATTTATCTTGGTACATCTCAATAAAACCTCTATTCTCTTTGGTATCAGCTTTTAAAAAATAAAAGTAATATATTAAATTTTAACAACTGTTTTAGATTATGTAAAAAAAAGTGTATAAAAATAATTTTTTATCAAAAATATAAAAAGAAAAAAATTAAAAAAATTAATTTATTATTTTTAAAGAAGGGTAATAATTTTTTTTTTTAAACACAAAACTATCACAATTTTAAAAAATAAATTATTTTAGAATTACAAAACAATTGTCTCTAAGATTGTGGGCTCGTGATCCCTTTTTTAAATTTTAAATTAATTATATAATTTGAAAAAAAAAGTGTTCGATATATATATATAGGGGCGGACCCAATTAGCGGGTAGGGCCGGGCAACGTTTTAAAAAAATTCACTATTATTGCAGCAGACATCATTAATGCAGTTATAGAACAAGCAATGATGGCCATAATTCTTTTATTTATTTTTCTTGGTTATAATAAGATTTTCAACGTGATGATATTCAACCATTTTAAAAAAATATTTACAGTTAATTACTTATTTATCCTCCATAATTTAATAATATTATTAAAAAATCTACTGTTAACTAAAGTAACAATTAACAAAACACAATTTTTTCCTCTTTCGCGATCCAGCACCTCTCATTCAAAGCTCTCTCCCTCTTCTTCTTCTCCTTTACTCACCATTCACCAAGATCTTTACCCTCTGTATGCTTTATTTCTCTCAAGTGTCAAGGAATTAAAAGAGTCAATTATTCAATTTTCTTATTTTTAAGTAATTTTTTTAATTTTTAGTTTATACATTTCGATTAAAAAGTTAGAATTTTGGATTTGTTATTCCTAATTTGAATTTATGTTTTGGTAATTGTTATATTTAATTTCTGAGTTTGTTTGGAATATTAACGTAATCATATTTGTCTAATTCTTAAATTTGATTGAATTTTTTTTCTCCAATTGAAATAAATCTTGATTTGAATTTTTTTTTCTTAGTGTGATTTTCAGTTTGTGATTAAAAGGAGATGTGAGAATTAATTACTTGTTAAATCATGTAAAATAAAATAAGCTAAATTATTCTTTGAATTAGTCAAATTAATTACAAGGATATATTAATAAAATGAAATACAATAGGACAGTATCACAATTAATTATTTTTTTCCTTGATGTGATTTTTATGGAGGCTTGCTACATTAGATACAACATATATCATAATGCATATATTTTTTTTCTATTATTTTATTAAAAAAAAAGATAATTAGTAGATAATGTTCCATCAATTGGGTCCGCCCTTGGCAATTAGCATCTCGAACCTCCATGTTGTTTTTTTATTTTTATTTTTGTGACTAATATCTCTGCCATTCTTGAGGTTTTTAAGCATACATCAAGAACTATTTATTAATTATTACACTGCTGCATTACTGCTTTATTTAATTATTTCCATCAATTTTTTTTATGGAGGCATGTGCTTCTGTGTTATTTTCATTTTGTGATTAAATTTATAATTTTGGTATTATCAATTTTGTTGTTAATATTTGTTAATATGCTATTAGTATAGATTGTGATTGCATAGGATCTAATCTATTAAATATATACTACTGATTTAAATTTTCATCTTAATCTTGATTAATTAAGTAGTTATTTGATCAATTATTTAACCAAAGCGTATGATAATATTAGGTTACAATGTCAAACAACCATAATTCCAAGCCAAGAAAAACTCTCCTTTCATACTTTGAGAAAAAGAGAGATTATCAATTATCGAGTGGGTTAAGTTTTCCGTGTGATGTTGGCGGTTTAAGTTTGCCTACTCCGTTTGAGAATGTTTACACTCTACCAGAGGCAGATATTAACTCTGTTTATTATGAACGTGATTCTGGATTACGTCTCCCAATAGGAGCTTATCCCGCTGAGAAGCATGATGATGTGCGAAAATCATATATAAAAATGAGACCTTTTCAACCTATATTGGATAACTATCCACTTACTTTGGATGGTAAATATAGTCGAAGATTTCAACAATCTTGGTTCCAACGATTTCCTTGGCATGAATATTCGATATCAAAAGATAAAGCATTTTGTTTTTCATGCTTTCTTTTTGATACTTTTCCGTCAAAGCATTGCACATTTACAATATATGGTTTTCAAAGTTGGAAAAGAATCAATTGTAAGGGAAAATGTCCATTTTGGAAATATGAAGGGGGACATAATTCAATACATATGTTTGCCATCCAAAGTTGGAGTAACTTAAAAGATCCATCTTGGCATATCGACACAGTTAGGAGTACAGTCTCTTTACAAAATCGACTACGACTCAAGACATCACTAGAGACGGTGAAGTGGCTAACAATGCAAGGATGTGCTTTTCAGGGTCGTGATAAATGCATCAATTCTACCAATCGTGGGAACTTTATTGAGATGATAAAGTTACAAGTAAAAGTAAATCAAGAAATTGCTGGGATTGTTTTAAAAAATGCTCCACAAAATGCCAAGTATACATCACCTCGGATTCAAAAGGAGTTGTTGAATATTCTAGCTAACGAAGTGCAAGCTAAAATCCGTAAAGAAGTCGGGGATGCCAAATTTTGTATTCTTGTTGATGAAGCAGTTGATGAATCCAACAAAGAACAAATGGTAATTATTTTGAGGTATGTTGATTTAAAGGGATTTGTTAGAGAATGTTTTTTTCAAGTTATGAGTGTTAATGACACAAATTCTTCAACTCTTAAAAGGGAGATATGTAATGTCCTTGCTCGATATAATCTATCGGTTAAAAACTTACGAGGTCAAGGATATGATGGTGCTAGCAACATGAGGGGTGAATGGAATGGTTTACAAGCCTTATTTCTCAAAGATTGTCCATCTGCTTATTACATACACTGCTTTGCACATAGACTTCAGCTTGCTTTAATTGCAGTAGCTAGAGAAGTGCATGATATATAGCTATTTTGTTCGAAATTGAATTCTATTGTAAACTTTATAAGTGCTTCTTTCAAGCGTCATTCTGAATTAAAATCTATTCGAGAAGATGAAGTTAAAGATTTGATCGCTTTAGGCGAACTTGAGACTACTACAGGGGCTAATCAGATTTGCACTTTACAACGACTGGAGCTACTCGTTGGAGCTCCCATTTCACTTCTATTAGTAGATTGATTTAGATGTTTGGTTCAACTTCTACTCTTCTTGAAAATTTGATTAACAAGGGACTGAACAGCAATATACGCGGAGAAGCCAAAGGTGCGTTTAAAGATTTGAGATCCTTTGAATTTGTGTTTATCTTGTTATTATTGCACAAAATTTTGGGAATCTCTGATATGCTTTGTCAAGCTTTGCAATCGAAATCTTAAGATAGTTTAAATGTTATGAATTTGGTGTCAACTACAAAATTGCTCCTTCTAGAGTTAAGGGAGAATGGATAGGATACTTTTCTTGAAAGTGTAGTGTCATTTTGTGATAGGTATGAAATGGATATACCTAATATAAATGGACGTCATTTGGAAAGGAACAAAACGTTCTTGTCAACAGAAAGATAATATCATAGTTGAGCATTACTATCACTTCAATATATTTAATGCTGTGATTGATTTTCAATTGATGGAGTTAAATAGTAGATTTCCAGAGCAGACAATAGAACTTCTTACTTTTAGCATGGCTTTGAGCTGTGTGGATGAGTTTAAATCATTTGATGTTGATGATATTTGTACCCTTGCTGCGAAATTCTACTCTCAAGATTTCGATAAAAATGACATTGAAGATTTGAGAAGACAATTGAGCCATTACAGATTTGATGTTCTTTATAATCTGACATTTCAGAATTTTGCTTCTCTATAAGAACTATGTGAAGGTTTAGCTGAAACAAGAAGGTCAAAACACTATAATTTGGTTGATAAATTGATTCGTTTAGTCTTAACACTTCCAGTATCCACAGCAACAACAGAACGGGCATTTTCTGCTATAAAGCTTCTCAAAACACCACTTCGCAATAAGATGGAGGATGATTTTCTGACAGATTGTATGGTCATATATATTGAAAGGGAGATAACTGATACCATTGATTTAGAACATATTATAGATGAGTTTGATTGTGTAAAATCTCGTAAGAAAAAGTTTAAATAAGGCTTATTTGTATTTTGTATTGCATGTTTTATTTTATTTTATTTTTTTGTTAGTTTTATTGAAAGTTAATGTATTTTGTTTAATATATGCATTTTGAGAGATAAAGTTTATTATGTCCTCATCTAGTTTTATTTATTTTGTATTTTGTTTTAAAAAAAATTTCTTTTATTTACATTCACCCTAATAAAAATTATGGGTACGCCCTTTTATATATATATATATATATATATATATATATATATATATATATATATATATATATAATTCATGGGAGGGCCCAAATGCTTCAATTTCAAGAAGCTTGTTGTAGACAAAAAATGGGTCTTGAAAGCTAATTTCAATGACCCATCACCAAACAGTTAATTGCCACTTGTATTGAAATTGACATTTATTTTTGAGAAGAAATCCTTTGAATACAAACAAATATTTCACTACACATTTTCATTTATTAAAAATATTTTGAATTATTATATTTGTAAATTAAAATGTCACACTAAAAATGTGCAAGTAAATTTGTGGACTACGAAATTTGAAAATGTACACATCATGAAATTGGGGAGTGTAATATATATATATATATGAAAATCTCATTAAAAATGTGTAACGAAATAAGAGATTATAGAGCAATAAAAAATCAAAATGTGTAGATTATTAATCAAAGCTCGAATAGAAATTTGGTACAATTTGAGTATATTTTATTGATTTTCTCTTAACAATTTTGATATAGACTTTTGTGGTTGTTAAATTTATCAAACAAAAGTACACCTATTTATAGCTCATGGGGTGTGAATTTTTCCATCCGTATTAGTTATAGGAGTTCAAATTTCACAATACATATTTATCAGTATGTATAGAGAATTTTCTCTTCATATTATGAGAATACATATCTTCCTATTATGAGAATCAATATATGGGTCGTATAAATAGTGATTCATCTCGTAAATTCCGATAGACTTATAAATAATTTTTAAAATAATAGTATAATTTAGAGAAAAAAAAAATTAACAAACAAAATTTCTCATCGCTTTCCTGTAGTTTTTTTAAAAAAATTATCAAGAAATACTTTTTTGACATTTGGAAGTATTTTAATATGTCTAGAAAGAATAAAGAACTTTGTTTTAATATATATGCTTATATTTCTAAATTAATTTTTGCATTTTCTAAAAACAAATAAGAAAATTTGGTTTATCCCTCACACTTATATCTTTGAGGTTGTGAGTTCGAGTCATATCCCCTTTTCGAATTTTGAATTAATTGTAATTGTTAAAAAAAAAAAAAGACAATAATATAAGAAAAACATTTAAAGTATTGTCTAAAGAAGCAAACACTTTGAACAAAAGCAGTCCTAAATATACTTCAAAATTGGCATTCGAGTGATTGGATCAATTGGATTTGTTGATGTTGTATATGAGGCCTCCCAACTTCAAGATCTGTAGACTAAAAGCCCCGCCAGGCCCATACTTGAATTACACAAAGACAATCTTTCTCGTATAGTCTTTTGTTTTTATTTGAAGCAAATCAGGAGGTGAAAATGTGTAGAAATCACCGATGAGGATTTGTTTAGTTGGTTGAGTATTCATTAGCACCTTGGTAAGATTTAGGTTCGAGTCTCGCTGACAGTCCCTCTTAATGTGTAATCTGTAAGTACCATTGTGAACCGTCACTGAGGCCTGTGACATGCCTTGACCCTGCACTGGGATAGTCTCCCCTCACCTAAACTTTTTTGAATCAGAGAAAATGTGTAGAAATCATCATGCTAGAAAATGAATATTTGAAATGTGTAGAAATTAGCAAAAAGGTTCAGGTGGTTGAAAGTCAAATTCGAACTACACAAGAAAAAAAGAAAAATAAAAAGAACCTCTCTCTTGTTAGAAAAAGTATTGTAGAAAATATCACGTGCGGAATCGTCCTGTATGATTTTTGTTTAAACTTGAATGATATCCGAGACATGGACAATTAGGGTGCGTTTTATATGTCGTATTGGATTGAATTCTATTGTATTAAACTGGATTGTATTGAATATAATACTGTAATTTATTTGGTGTACCATGAGATTCGATTGGATTAAATAAATAGGATTGTATTGGATCTAATACGGTCTTTTATTTGGTGTACAATGGGAGTGAATGAAATAATTTTTTAATGAAATAAATTATTTTTAAGTTTTTAAACAAAGTAAATTAAAATTACTAATTAATCATTTTATGTTTAAAATAAATTATTTAATAAAATTTTGACATGAATAATATTTTGAAATTAATTGTACCTTATATTATCAGTTAAATAAATAATATTGTGTTGAAGGAGAGTGAAATATTACTTTAAATTAATCATGGCCACGGTTCTGGTTCCCTTTTTTGGCTAATCGGAACCGAGACCATGGAGGTTCCCGATCCCTGTTTCAGTTAGAATCGGGGGAGGAACAGCGGTTCCGGTTCCTCCCCCGATTTTTTGGAACTAACGGTTGAACTAGCGGTTCCAAAATCGGAACTAGCTAGAAAAATAATATAAAAAATTATAAATTATAAATAAATTAATAAATATTTTAAAATTTTAAAAGTGAATACTGGGTTGAAATAAAATTACGATAATATCATAAAACTATAAAATTAAAAAGAATTTAAATATATAAATAAGAAATTAGGGCTTGCACTTAATTTAAATTAAGATAAAATATGAGAGATATTTGTTTTTTAAAATCTTTTAATATATGAGATGAGATATATGAGAGATGATGTAGAGAAGAATTATTTTAAAGAGATGAAGAAGGGTAATTTTGTAAAAATTATATTTTATAAAATTACCCTTTTCATCTCTTTAAAATATCTCTTCTGTACATCATCTCTCATATATGATATATCTCATATATAAAAAAAATTAAAAAGTGAGTACTGGATTGCAATAAAATAACGATAAAATTGAAATAAAATTATGATAATATCATAAAACTATAAAATTAAATAAATAAATAAGAAATTAGGGCTTGCACTTAATTTTACCTCAATTTAATTGCCTACGTATCCTCTAGGAGGAATCAAAGCCCATGTAGTTCTTTTATCTATTATGTTCCGGAGGTGATCAATCGTTACTTGTTCCTTCGGTTGCCGTTGTATCCTTGTTGGTGTCGAAAAAGTCATTGTTGTCGGATACCAAATCCAATTCCTGCTGCCAGTATGAGGCCTTGGTCCGGTCGTCAACACAAACCTGGATCTGTATTGAGTCGAGACTGAGCAATGCTCGTCTCTCGTCGAGAACATTGCCACATGCACAAAATTCCTGTTTGACTGCCACGGTCGAGATAAGGGTTCTAAAAATTTGTTTGGCAATGAAGGCTAAAACTGGAAAGTTAGTTTCGTGCTCCCATGTTAAAGTCTTTGCTGTCTAAAAACTCAAAAGAGGTGTTTTATGTAAACATCAACCTCTGATACATAGGTTGATGAAGACGAAGAACTGCCATGCAGTACCGCCCTTGAGTTTTTGGTCAACACGCTTGACCCTAACTTCCTTAATGAGGGAAAGCGAAAACTAGAATGACCCCTAGTACTACCACTTCCGCTTGGTTCCGGTTGGTGAACATTAATATTTAGTAAGGGACCGTATATAGAACGGTATTCGTCATACATTGAATAAAATAATTGCCTAACATTATTATATAAAGCACTAATATCTACGTTCGCTATCCCTAAAGATTGATAATAACGTGTAAAATATTCATATAAACTATCTAATTTACACCTAGGGTAAAAAACTGATGTAAAAGTATAAATCACAGGAATTTCACTATAATAATTTAACCATTTATCTCTCATTGCATAAACATATGCAGTTAGTTCCAATATTTGTGTACATTCATTATGTGCATCTACAATATTAATGGCTTCACATAAAAATAAATGTGGAGTTGGATAATATGTATATCGGATAAAGTTTTAGTTGCATCATGAAAAACTTTTAAAAGCATACAAATTTGTGTATAAACATCCCTATGATGTTCATATAAATTAATGCTACTAACATTATGCTGCATAAATCTAACTAATAATTCTCTATATGCATAGCTTTCACAAAGCAATTTATATGTGGAGTTCCAACGAGTTGGAACATCACGGGAAAACCTAATTGGATGTTTTTCGTTAGATTTACAATACCTAACCCATTGTTTCATAGTGCTAAGATGTTTCCACAAATAGTATAGGGCATCTTTAATTGGTGTAATTCATTCTTGAAGTGTTTACAAAATATGTTGTATACATATATTTAAAACATGGCAAACACATCTTTGATGAAAAAATCTGCCACCAAAGTAGGGTTGACACAATTGAATTAATTGTGGAACGACGGCAGTATTGTTTGCAGCATTATCAAAACCAATTGCAAAAATTTTACTTTCAATACAATATTCTTCAAAAATAATTTTCATTAATTTATAAATATTATTGACAGTATAGGTGTCGTCAAAAACTCTAAATGCAAGAATTCGTTTTTGCAACTCCCATGATTGGTCAACATAATAGCAAGTGAGTCCTAAGTATGATTGTTTTTACCAATGATCACTCTAGATATCGGCACAAACAGACACATGACCCACATAATTTTGCAAATATTTAACTAATGCTTTTTATTTTTTTTTTATTTTTTTTATAAATGTCACACATAGTACATTTTAATGTGGTTCTAGGTACTCTACATGCAGCGAGATTTAATCCATTATGACAATATTTTAAAAAATCAGTTTTTTCGCCAACACTAAAAGGAAGATGTTCGGTCGTTACCATTCTTACTAATTGTTATCTATTATTTATATCACTATATTTAAATAAAGGATGGTTAGGAGATGTGTACTTGATAATTTGATATTGTCCTCGGCTACGCTTATTCTGAGCTTCGACTGGATACTTGTTGTTGATGTGCTTTCCAGTACGTCCCGTACCCTCCGAATTTGTTCCACTTAAATTCCTTGGAACAATAGTTGCAAGTTACCACAACTGCCCTTGATTTCTTCTCCACCCTCATCATATGAACTTTAAAAAGTTCAGATTTGTACTTTGCCAAATCTGGCGGTGGCATTTGTACGGTTTCACTTGGGGGGATCTGAGGAGAGGA
The DNA here is from genome assembly GCA_003430845.1 of Xanthoceras sorbifolium. NCBI lineage: Eukaryota > Viridiplantae > Streptophyta > Magnoliopsida > Sapindales > Sapindaceae > Xanthoceras > Xanthoceras sorbifolium. The sequence goes on along the minus strand of CM010622.1, from coordinate 24,818,958 downwards.
AGCAGCAACAGAGGGATGAGAATACTGAAGAGTAAAATCAGGAGGAGTATCATTACCAAATATTACCTCATCATTTTCTCTGGCTTTTATGTATTGTGCAAAATTTTCATCGTTGTAGTGATAATATTCTGGGGCTGGGGCTGGGGCAAGGGCAGGGGCAGGGTGACTCAATACTTCTTCAGCATTTAAATTTGGAACTTGCTCAATGTTTTTGCTAGAAACGGATCTTCGGCTACCGGAAACAGACTTTCTTAAGCTTGATGCCATTATAAATTTATAAAAATAAATAATAAAATTTAAATTGCAGTATTGAAAAATAAGAGCAAGATTAAGAGAATGACTGGATCTGAATGAGAGAATTACAGAAAGATTGAGAGATTAAAGAATGAAAGAAGTATTGAGAGAATGAGATGAGAGAAATTGGTGTGAGAATGAAGTGAAGAGGAATGAGGCTTATGTAGTTTTTTGGGTTGGGGAGAAAAGTAATATTTTCAAAATTTAGAGAATCAAAATATATTTTATAGGGAGGATTTGTAATTTTCTACCATGGAGGCGTTGGCCGGATGGCCAACGGCTCCATGGTCAGACTGCTGCCACTGGCAGCAGTCTGACATTTGGCTGTTGGCCTGAAAAGGCCAACGACCAAATGTTTAAAATTAAAATTTTTTTAATTTTTTTTTTAAAAAACAAACCGAATAAGAACCAGTTCCTTAAACCGACGATTCTAACCGGTAGTTTCAGTTCTTATTTTCAATCAACGGGAACCGGGACCTTAAATCCCGGTTTCGCTTTTTGGTTCTGAACCGGAACTAGCGATTCGGTTCGAACCGCCCGATTCTAATCGAACTGCGACCATGACTACTTTAAATATAATTTATATTAAGAAAAAGTTGTAGACCATTTTTTAATATTACTTCAATCCCATCACTGTGGAAAACTCATGTAGATAGGTTTCATTTAACTAGTGAACATAGGATACAAAACAACTGTAGTGATTCACAAAAATCTGTCCAGTGTAATGCCAAACACCGAATTTATTTCTCAAAATCTAATATTTTGTCCAATCCAGTATTATAACTAGTCTTCCAAACATATCCCTAGTGTGACAACCTAGTTAAATCCATACGAAAATAAAATAAAAGAGGGCTACACTTAAAATAACTAGAATATAATATATATATATATATATATATATATATATATATATATATATATATATATATATATACTCACACACACATACACATACATACATATATATGTAACATAAAGTACATCTAATACATATTGTTCACTAAGCCTTCTAACACAAATATTCTTATACGGAAGATCAATAAACCTTGTAAGATTGGGAATCCGTTCGAGCAGAGGCGTCAGAACAACAATTGGTTTCAGTAACTCCTCATTCATATCTTTCCATGCATTTTCATTTTTGTTCATGGAACCATTTAACTACCTCTTCCTTTGAGACACCGTACTGCTTCATGTAATATTCAACAGCCGAGCTAACGTGTCCTATCTTCTACTTAAACTATACAAAATTAAATACGATTTTGTTAATTACTACATGAATTATGTTTGCATGCTAAAAATGACGATTTTTAAAATTTGACCAAAATCCAAACTAAATAATACATATAAAAAATTAATTTATTATATAGTTGTTAGAAAACCCTTTCATAGAATTTTGAAACTGAAACGTCGTTTCTTTTTAAATTGGAACAAACATAAGGAGAGTTTTTGAATCGTAAGTAAATTCATTTAATTACCTCATGGGAAACTATGTTTGTAGTGACCAAAATTGGTCAAGCCCAAGATGTTAAAGCTCAAAATAAAAATCTAGCCTAAGTTGCCTAAGTACTAGAATAAATGTCACGTAGGGCCAGAGCCCTAGCCCTCTCCAAAGCCTAATGCCCAACACTTTGAAACACTAGTGAAGACCCAAAACGCAAGACCCACATGTCGACCCAGGACCCATATGTCAACCCGATACCTGCGTGTTGACCCAGGACCAGTATGTCGACTCGAGACCCACATGTCGACCTGGGACCCATATGTCGACTTGATACCCGCATGTCGACCCAGACTCGTATGTCGACCCGAGGACCCTTGTGTCGACCCGCGACCCACGTGTCGACCCGAGATCAGTCGACCCAAGCCCACAACCATTAGACTTCAAATTTGAAGTTTGATGGACTAAGTCAAGGAGGCAATCAAGCTTTCCTTGACCTTGGCCGAAATATCATTTGAGTGATCCACCCTCCAACGGGTGGATCACATGCCCATAAATGATAAGATCCTCACTCAGAGTGAGGGTTCACCTTTTTTACTATCAAAGCATATTTGACTTGCACTATTCATCATCTACAGTCTCCAAGCGATTTTTGGCTAACTCTGGTTGCCATAACCGCCATTCTTTACAACACCGATCATCATTCGATCGCCACTCCGGTCATAACGCCTCCATACCTCCGACCATCCACGATTAAACCTTTGCATACAGGAAGTATATTCACTCATTCTCTCCACACTTTCTACTCTACTTATTCGTACACTGACTTGAACGTCGGAGTGTACTTGGCCGGCACCGCTCTGGTGACCAAGCATTCTATCGACCTCGTATTATATAGTTTTACAGGTTATAGTGCCGCGATCATCTACCTACCATTTTCATGTTGTACAATGCCATCCACGAGTCTACTAATAATTAAGGAAGCCTTAATAATCTTAGGGTTGCTAGACGCCTAGTCAAAGGAAACTTTGGTTGTAATATCTCCCATTCCCACAAAAGATGAGGTTCCTAACATGGTGTAGCCACAACTGAGTAATGAACAGACTTGTATTCCTCCATTGTCGATACATATTTCCAGTTGCACCACTGAGTTTCAATGGAGAAAACTCTAACCAATTGTTTCATCAGAGAAATTAACCAAAACATAATTAATTATGTTTGCTAACATTTCTAATGAAGATTATCATTAATGGATTGAATGAAATGAAGATTCTCTCACCATTTCTTTTGCATAATAAAGGCAGTATAGTTTTCCTTCACCGGACACATATATCTCTAATTCATTGTAAACATCAAGAACAATCTTATAGCACACTTTCATATACTCAGTCAATTGATCCAAATCAATAATATTCCATCTTAAACAACATTACCAACAATGTGAATGGTGTTTTGAAAAGGTATGCCAATGTTGTAAAGAATATTTTATACTAGCACACACTTAAGTTCCATGAAATCTATTTCCTTTGACCAATTTTGGATTCACTTAGAACACTTTTTAATGTTTAGTGTTGAACTATGTTAATGTTTAGAAGTTATATATTGCTTGTCTTGCAATCTTAAAGGTCCATAATGATTTATATGATTGATGAACACTTCAATTTATATAATAATAAATGTTAAAACCATTATTTTATACTATTAGTGTCATCAAATTATCTAACTTGTTTATAACTGCACTTAATTGTTAAACTTTCCATTTTGATGCACGTTCAGTGTAATGGGTATACCTTTGCACTCAAATATCCAATCATTACGTTCTTAATAGTTTTGGAAAGATAACTCATAGCCCTATAAGTTTGGTTTGTAAACTCTGGTCAAATTTGGACTTCTTGAAAGTCAAAAATTGGATTATCTTAGGCTGGTTTGCATGGCCGTGTAAATTGGGCAGTCTTCACTCTTTGGGCCATGACTTTCTCTAGAAAATTCGAAATATTATGAGTCTTATCATTCCAGAAAGATAAGAAAATTATCTGCAACTTTGATGTTCATCACGAGATCTAATTTTCAAAGGAGTAGCGCCTAATGCTATGGAAAATTCGGTGCATGTGTGGAAGACACCAAATTCAATCAACTTGCATTAATTTATTCCTACCGTTTTTGACTTTTTTGCCTCTCAATGTGTCTATAAATAGAGGCCTTATAAAAACTTGAGAGCAGCTTGGGTTCCTTGCCAAGTTCACCTTGCATTGTTGTATTGTTGAACTTTTATGATAATCTAATTTCTCTCTTGCTCATTTTATTTCTTCTACTTATTTTCTTTCTTCTATCATGAGTACCTAAATTATAGTTTTGCTAAGGTGAAGGGTGAAGCTCTTGATATGTGAATAAAGATTTATTTAACTCTTAACATGGTCTTAAAGTTTATATTCATTTGTGTAAATTTATCTACATGTTTTATATTACTTTTCTTATTGAATTGAATTGAATTTTCATGTCTTACTCTTATGTAAAGTGGGGATCTTGACTTATTGTAGACAATTCTTGGCACAATAAATACTTGAATTCGTCTAGAACCGCATGGTTATACCTGTACCTCTGACCAAGGATTCTTGATTCATTGTAGACAAACAACACCATAAATACTTTAATCCGTCTAGAACCGCATGGTTATACCTGCATCTGGTAAGAGAATCTTGATTTATGGTAGTTGATTGGCACAATAAGTACTTGAACCCATTTAACATAAAAAGTGTAGAGTATCCATTGTAATATAACTAAAAGAAAAAAAATATAACTTAATAGATGCGTAAAGAACTTAAATGGTCTAACTTCCGATTGGAACCGCCTTTGTGTGTGGATTCCAATTGAGTGATTAAAAGGAGTGAAATATAACTTAAACCATATACCAGGAGTGGAACCTTTAACCTTAACATATTTTAATTTTATTTGTTTTTCCATTATTCATGCTTTTATTCCATAATATTTTCTTTCCTATCATATTTTCTTGTAGATTTTTTTGTTGGTTTTTACAGGATCTAAATCTTCTTCCTCGTGGATCGACCACGGTCTCACCGGGTTATATTATTACTTCGACACTTCTGCATTTGGGAGTAGAAATCCATTTTCTGAACGTATCAATAATATACATAAAATCTCATTTGGATCCTCATAGCAGTCATCATAATGTATTATTTTGGAATTAGCGAAGATTTTTTATTTTCAGTGAATTTGAATGGTTTAGATTTTAATAAAAGATGCAATCAAACTTTAAAGTAGTGAATGACTTTCTTTGTCTCTTCATTAACTCCATGTCAAACTTGTATTTATAAAATTGATTTTAAGTTTAAATTGTAAAAGGATAGGTGCACATATGGGTGAAAAGCTAATTTTGTTGTTTTTTTTTTAATTACAAAGTAATATATCTTTTTAATTAATTTAGATATAGGCAATTTAATTACAGTTCTTTCACGCCTTTTGAATATTTATTATTAGGTTACAAAATTCTTATAAAAACAATGATATGATCTTTTCTTAATATCCAAATGAATCCAACATTTGTATTTATATTTATTCAGTTACATAAAATTAAACATATATTAATACTATAAAATCAAGGTATGGCTTGGTGGCCAATGAAGGCTTCAAAAGCGTGACCATTATGAGGAGGAGCCGGGCAAATGCACAAATGAAGAGTTAGATCACAATGGCAACGACCCGTTTTATCATTACAATCTGCCGTCTTATTGCATGGACGTGCTACGTTCCTTGCTTCTGCTCCAAGCTGCACACCTATAATAAATATTGTAGAATTAATTGATATTATACACATTTATAATTATTTTTTTCGAACGGGGTACAATTACAATATTAATAACTGTCATGACCTGACGAGGCATTTGTAATTATTAGTATTCTAACACAATTTGAGTTTTATCCCAATTACTTTGATAAAAAAAAAATAAAAAATAAATAAAGTATTGTTATTTTACCCATGATGTTGCAAAATAACATCACTAATAAATTATCAAAGGAAATAGAGTTACCAGCAAAAACCAAGAGTGCAACCAAAAAAGCCAACTTGAATGAAACTTTCTCCATTTCTTTTTCTCTCAAACGATATTTACTTATTTGCGATGGTCTTCTCTATTTATATGGGTTAAATGCATTGAAACTTATAACAATATTTTCCTATGAAGTAAAAAAAGAATTTTAAGTAGTAAATTGTGATTGTAATATTGAAATGGATTTTTTGCCATAATTTAAACATGGCATTATGGAACAACTTTAAAAAGTTGATTAAATAATATCTTATTAGATCTTGAGTATCCCCATACCTTCAAATAGATTTGTTACCATAAATAGGCTAATACTTTATTGAAATAATATATTCTTAAATATATTAATTTAATAATAGTTGATTAAAATTTTTTTGAAAACTATTTCGTGATTTTTATTCAGTTTTTTTAATTACATTTAAGTAAAATTTACTGTAATTTTTTATGATTTAATTTTTTTTTTTTAATCTCAATACTTAATTTAATCTAAATCTTGGTTATTCAATCCTGTGGTACACCCAATAGAAGACAATATCATTTTAATTCAATTTAATCCGATTTAACTCAATCACATGTATTATCTCAATTCCATGCACCAAATTCAGCCTTGAGGAATATTTGGCACATTAAGTTGAACTAAACTTTATAGGATTCGGCACTATATTAATTTAAATTTAATATTTTAGACAGTTTGGTAGATGGAATAAAATCTTTGAGATATCTAACAATAATATTTAATTAAAATAAAATTCAGAGGGTGGAAAGGCAATCTCTTCTCGATGGGCGGGAAAGAAGTTCTTATCAAAGCAGTGGCGCAAGCTATTCCTACCTTCACTATGAGTATCTTCCAGTTGCCTTCTGTTCTGTGTAATGAGTTGTGCTCCATGATTATGGGCTTTTGGTGGGGTGCCTCTGATGGTCATAAGAAAATTTCCTGGGTCGCTAGGGACAAGTTGTGCTCTCCGAAAATCCACGGGGGGCTTGGTTTTAAAGATTTATCTCTTTTTAACCAAGCTCTTCTTGGCAAGCAGGCTTGGAGAATTGTTATGAATAAAGACTCGTTGGTATCTAGAGTTTTTAAGGCAAAGTACTTCAGGCAGGAGGATTTCTTATCTGTCTCACTAAAGCAGGGGAGCTCTCATCTCTGGAGGAGTTTGGTTTGGGGTAGGAGTCTTCTTTTTAAGGGTCTCCGTTGGAGGGTTGGTAATGGTAAGGATATCAGGGCTTTTCAGGACCCTTAGATACCTAGGGCGTCCACTTTCAGACCCTTCTCGATTGCTCCGGTGGAGGATTTTAAGGTTGCATCTCTTATTTCCCCTTCTTCCCATTCTTGGGATTTGGCTAAGCTTGATCAGGTCTTTGTGGCAGCGGATAGGGATTCTATTTTGGAAATCCCTCTGAGTTTAGGTGATTGTGCTGATTCCTTAATCTGGCATTTTGATAAGACTGGGGAGTATTCTGTGAAGAGCGGTTATAGAGTTGCAGCGCAGGAAAAACTCTCCCTTTCTGGTTCCTCCTCGAGTCCGGATTCGAAATGGTGGCTTGCACTTTGGAATCTCAACATTCCCCCTAAAATCAAAATCTTCATTTGGAGAGTTTGTCACAATGCCATCCCGTCCCTTTGTAATCTTTGTTCTAGGAAGATTGTGGTTGACCCGTGTTGTCCTAGATGTGGCGATGCTCCCGAGAGCTCAGCCCATGCCCTTTTTTGGTGCAGCTCCGTGCGCCCTATTTGGGAGTCCACTGTTTTCTGGGATGTCCTCAATTTGCAGCGCCATATCTCTTGTTTTGATTTGATTTTGTGGGTTTTTGTTAGGGCCAAGAGAGCAGAGTTCGAGGAGTTCTGTATGATCCTGTGGGGGGTTTGGTCTGATCGGAATGCCGTGTTTCATTCTAAATCCCCCAGGGTTAGTGCTGATTTGGTTTCTTGGTCTCTTTCTTTGCTTCGTGAATTTCAGGGCACCCAGAAGGTCTTTGGCTCTCCCTCTCAGCCTCCCAGGCAGCCTTGTTCTGCTTAGTGGTCGCCTCCTCCTGCAGGCTCCCTGAAGTTGAACACCGATGCAGCAGTGAAGTCTGGCTTTTCTGTGATGGGTTCTGGTGCTGTGGTGCGTGATTCTCAGGGCAAGGTTGTTGCAGCTTCTGCTAAGCCCCTATTGGGGTTCTTTCCTGCTGAGCTTGGCGAGCTGCTGGCGTTGCGAGAGGGGTTACTGGTGGCTAAGGAGTTGAGCCTTATTATTGAGTGGGTTGAGTTAGATGCTGCTAATGCTGTGGCTAGGATTTCTAACTCGTGTCCTAGTTCTTTTATGGACCCTATTGTTTCTGATATCAAGGCTCTTTTTAGGGTTGTGGGAATTTACAACTGTCATGCCATTCCTCGTTCAAGGAATGGAATGGCACATTCTCTTGCTTCCCTTGCCTTTTCCTCTAAGGAGGATTTTTGTTGGTTCAATCCTGAACCTAGCTTTCTTGTTGGTCTTCTGTAATAGAAGTTTTGTTGAAATAAAAAAAAAAAAAAAAATTCAGAAAAATATTAGATTAGATTGACTGAAATAGTTTTTTAATGAAATAAATTATTTTTAATTTTTAAACAAAGTAAATTAAATTTATTAATTAATCATTTAATGTTTAAAATAAATTATTTAATAAAATTTTTGACATGAATAATGTTTTTTTTTTAGAATAAGTAATATATGATGGATGGTGGAGATTATATTGGAATTTTTTTTAAAAAAAATTGAAAAATCAAATTTTGTTTTTAATGTTTTTAGTGTTCTTGGTGGAGATCCAGTCCATCCATTTGGATGGATTGTGGAGATCCAATCTAGATCTCTACTAGGAACAATTTCAATTTTTATTTTTATTTTTTGGCTGAACAACAAAAAACAAATTTTAAAAACTTCTTAATTTTCACTCAATTTTTTTTTAAAATTACAATAAAATATCCACCGTTCATCAATCTTGGTGGACGATAGAGATCCATTTAAATTTTAAATTTTTTTTTCAAATATTAATATGAAATGACCATATTATCCTTCTAATTATTAATAATCATTTTAAAAATTTCAGGTTAAAAATTACAATTTTGACTCATTTAAATAGTGTCAAGGGCAAATCAATCTTTTTGCCAAGTCTGTTAGGTTTGACCGTTAGAAAATTAATCAAAGAAACCATAATGATACATTTTCAAAAAGTTAGGGCCAAAGAATACCAATAAATGAAATCGCGTTAAAAAATTGATGATTCTCCAAAAGTTAGGTCCGTCCAAATTAATAATTGCCAATCTTCCAAATGCACCTTTAGTGGACATCCTAGCTAGATCTGTATGAAAATAAAATAAAAGAGGGCTACACCTAAAATATCTAAAAGATATATATATGGGTGTGTGTGTGTAACATAAAGGACATCTATTATATATTGTTCACTAAACCTTCTAACGCCAATATTCTTTCAAAGCAGGCAGGGTCTATGAGCAAGGAGGCGACATGGTCTTTCATCAAATAAGAATTTATGTAGCCATCCTCTTCCTTATACGGAAGATCAATAACCCTTGCAAGATTGGGAACCCGTTCGAGCTAGCAGAGGCGTCAGAACAACAGTTGGTTTCAGTAACTCCTCGTTCATATCTTTCCGTGCATTTTCAAAATCAAATAACAAATATCAAAAATAATTTATTGTATAATTATTAGAAAGCCCTTACTAGAGGGGTTTTCATAGCATTTTGAAACTAAAATATCGTTTCTTTTTAAATTGGGACAAATTTCAGGAGAGTTTTTGAATGGTAAGTAAATTGATTTAATTACCTCAGGGGAAACTATGTCATCCATGAGTCTACTAATAGTTGAGGGAGTCTTAATAATATTAGGGTTGCTAGATGTACGCCCAATCAAAGGCATCTTTGGTTGCAATATCTCCCTTACCCACAAAAGATGAGGTTGCTAACATGGTGTAGCCATAGCTGAGTAATGCAACAGATATGTATTCCTCCATTGTCGGTGCATATTTCTGGTTACACCACTGAGCTTCAACGAAGAAAACTCTAACCAAGTTTTTCATCTGAGAAATTAACCAAAACATAATTAATTATGTTTGCTAATATTTCTAATGAAGATTATCATTAATGGATTGATTAAAATGAATCATGAAGGCGGTTTATATTTCCTTCACAGGCCAGATATATCTCTATTTCATTGTAAACATCAAGGACAGCCTCATAGCACACTTTCATGTACTCATGCAGTTGATCCATAGCACTAATATCCCATCTAAAACAACATTACCAACAATATGAATGATGTTTTGAAAACTTATGCAAAGGTTGTAAAGAAAATTTTATACTTGCACACACTAAGGTTCTGTGAAATCTATTTCTTTTGACCAATTTTGGATTCCGATAGAAAACTTCTTATTGTTTCGTGTTGAACTATGTTCATCTTTAGAAGTTATATATTGCTTGTCTTATACGCAATCTTAAATATCCATAATGATTTATACAATGTACCTACAACCTCATTTGGATCCTCATAGAAATCACCATAATGTCTTATAATTGGAATTAAGGTACGTAGATTTTTTATTTTCAGTGAATTTGAATTGTTTAAAGCAGTGAATGATTTTCTTTGTCTCTTCATTAACTCCATGTCAAACTTGTATAGATAAAATTGATTTTAAGTTTGAAATGTAATAGGATAGGTACTCAATTGAGTGAAAAGCAAATTTTGTTGTTTATATCCTTTTACGTAGTTTAGTATATAGGCAATTTAGTTTTAAATTACAGTTCTGTCACGCCTTTTGAATATTTATCATTAGGTTACTAAATTCTTATAAAAAAATGACATGATCATTTCATAATATCCAAATGAATCCAACATTTGTATTTATATTTATTCAGTTACATAAAATTAAACATGCATTAATACTGTAAATCAAGGTATGGCTTGGTGGCCAATGAAGGCTTCAAAAGCGCGGCCATGTTGAGGAGGGGCCGGGCAAACACAGTAATGAAGAGTTAGATCACAATGGCAACGACCCGTTTTGTCATTACAATCTGCCGTTGTATTGCATCGACGTGCTACATTCCTTGCGTCTGCTCCAAGCTGCACACCTATAATAAATATTGTAAAATTAATCAATATTAGCCACATTTATAATTATTATTATTCAACACTATTTGAATCTTATCCTAACTACTTTGATAAAAAAAAAAAAATTGTTATTTTACCCATGATGTTGCAAATAACATCACTAATAAATTATCAAAGAAAATAGAGTTACCAGCAAAAACCAAGAGTGCAACCAAGAAAGCCAACTTGAATGAAACTTTCTCCATTTCTTTTTCTCTTGAATGATATTTGCTTATTGCGATGGTCTTCTCTATTTATATGGGTTAAATGCATTGAAAATTATAACAATATTTTCCTATAAAGAAAAAAAAAAAAGAATTTTAAGTAATAAATTCTGTAAATATTGAAATGGATTTGTTGCCATAATTTAAACATCGCATTATGGAACAACTTTAAAAAGTTGATTACATAATATCTTATTAGATCGTGAGTATCCACAAACCTTCAAATAGATTTGTTACCATAAACCGGCCCTAATAGGTTAACACTGTATCGTAATAATTTATTCTTAAATATATTAATTGAGTAAAACTATTTTTTTGAAACTAATTATAAATGTTTCGGGCTTTTTATTCAGTTTTTTTGAATTACATTTAAATAAAATTTACGGTAATTGTTTTTTTACCTCAATATTTAATTTAATGTAAATCTTGGTTATTAATTCAATCCTGTGGTACGCCCAATAGAAGACAATATTGTTTTAATTCAATTTAAATGATATTAAAACTCCATCACGTGTATGATCTCAATTACATGCACCAAAATCAGCCTTGAGGAATATTTGGCACATTAGGTTGAAGTGAACTTTACAGTATTTCACACTATATTGATCTAAATTTAATATTTTAGACAGTTTTGTGGATTGGACAAAATCTTTGAGATATCTAAATAATATTTAATTAAAATAAAATTCAGAAAAATATTAGATTAGATTGAATGAAATAATTTTTTAATGAAATAAATAATTTTTAATTTTTTTATACAAATTAAATTAAATTTATTAATTAATAATTTAATGTTTAAAGTAAATTATTTAATAAAAATTTGAGCTAATTGCATGGACCTCCCCTGAAGTTTTGCCAATTATAAACGGAGTCAGCTTTATCGTTTATTAAATTTTAAATTTTGTAAATATGATATACTTTTGCCTTTGTAAACATCAAGATTGCCGACGAAATGTATAGCAATGGTATAACAAAGAGTATTTATGCATCACTAGTTGCAGTTTCTATGGTCTCAGAAGAGGATTCTTCTCTTGTAATTATTTTTGTCGCATTAATTATGTTTGTCATGTGGATTGGTCCTAAAGAATTGTGCTACCATCCTTGTAAAACTCCTTCAAAACCTATAGTAAGCATTATGCAGGCTTCCCGTTTCCTCTAGGGTGGGAAAGAGCCTTATAAGACCCAGGAGAGGCATAGGAGAGTGTTGGTCCACCTCATGTGGAATAAAGCATGAGATGCTCATCTCATGTGAAATAAAGAGTGAAGCACATGAACTCTAGTTGTAAATGCTTCTTTCATGGTGGATCAACATAATTGTGTTTGATTCTTTCTACAAATCCTCACCTATAAATAGGTGAGCTCTTAGATCAATCAATCAAGCAAAAACACAACAATTGAGAGAGTGTGTGTGTTGAGAGATCCTCAGAGAAAAATAGAGAGAGTTTTCTGAGAGAGAAATTGTGAGCCAATTTGTGAGGTTCTATCCACAAATTGAAGTTACATTGTTATTGTAATTTGTGAGAGATCCACCCAAGGGTGAAGTTTGTAATCCCATTATTATTATAGTGGAGTTTTTAAGCGGCCTACGGGTCCCGTGGTTTTTACCTTCATTTTCTGGAGGGTTTTCCACGCTAAAATTGTTGGAGTTATTTTTACTCTATTTGGTTTGGGAAATTATCCTGGGGCCGTAAAATTTATTATTTTACAAACACATTTTTTCCCAACAAAGTGGTATCAGATCCTGTATCAGATTCTCTAGAAAATTCTTAGTATGCTCTGTGGTTGCAGTATTATCTGATCTTCCACATCAGAAAAGAATTATTCTTGAGTTTATTGATTTTTTTTATTGCTGGAAGTGTGGTGGTGTGGAAAGTGTATGTCTAGGAAAGATTCTGGCTAGGAAAGATTTGGTATTTAAGTGTGTCCGTTGTGACCCACCTCTCTTTCCTGGGAACTTACCTGGTGTACTGTTCACGACCACGTGCACTATTCACGCATACGAAGTACTATTCATAAAGTACTATTCATCGCTGAAAAATATCAAACTCGGCGAAACTTGTTGACTAACGATCCAAATGGATGAGAGCATAGGCAACATGATCAAGTTGACTGCATTTAATTATGCAGTATGGAAGCCAAAGATGGAGGATCTTTTATACATTAAAGATCTGTGGAAGCCGATTGTAATGCCGAAGGAGGAAGCAGTGACTACAGCTTCGACGGATGCCAAGACATCCAGCACTTCGACGTCCACATCAGACGTTGAGTGGACTGTGCTAAACCGAAAATGTGCTGCTCAAATCAGACAATGGATTGACAGAAGCATTTTCCAAAACTTTGCTAATGAACACGATGCTTACGTTCTTTGGCAAAAGTTGGAGAAAATGTATGCAAGGACAATCGCACAGAATAAAGCTAATCTGATGCGACAATTAGTCAACTTGAAGTATAAAGATGGAAACAGCGTGTCAGAACACATGAGCGAGTTCCAAGGCATCGTAGATCAACTCAACTCTATGAAAATGACTGTAGATGACGAGTTGCAAGCATTGTTGATGCTGAGTTCTCTACCAAAAAGCTGGGACACTCTGGTTGTGTCAGTTAGTAACTCCGCTCCTGACGGCAAACTTACCATGGATATGGTAAAAGACAGAATACTCAACGAAGAGTCTCGACGAAAAGACGAAGGGCATACCCCTGAAAATGAAGCACTTGTTATGGAGAAACAAGGCAAGCAAGAATGGAGGGGAAGGAGTAAAAATCCCCATAACCAAAGTCAGCAAAGAGGACGGTCAAAGTCCCGATCAAGGCATGACAAGAAGTGTCACCACTGTGGTAAGCTCGGACATTTCATTCGAGAATGTCGAAAGTTAAAGGCGGAGCGAACCAGAAATCAGGATGCACAAACCCAAACAAATGACACCGCAACAGTCACCGAAGAAGTTGTCGTTGTTCAAGCTGAGGATTATATCAATCTTGCAAGTCAAGATTCTATATGGGTAGTTGACTCAGGTGCATCATACCATGTCACTTCACGACTGGAGTTCTTCTTAACCTACACTCATGGTGATTTCGGACGAGTGAGGATGGGAAATGATGATGTCTCCAAAATTATCGGCATCGGAAATATCCATTTAGAAACTAACCTTGGATGCAGGCTATTTTTGAAAGATGTGAGGCATGTTCCTGATATCCGCCTCAATTTGATCTCCACCGGAATACTTGATGACGATGGTTACAGCAATTATTTTGGTGAAGGAAAATGGAAGCTTACCAAAGGCAATTTGGTAATAGAAAAAGGCAAGAAAGATACATCCCTCTACCACACAGAAGCCAAGCTATGTAGAGGAGAAGTAAACACCACCAGGAAAGAAGTTCCCACCGAGCTATGGCATAAGCGGCTCGGCCACATGAGTGAAAAAGGTCTCAGTATTCTTTCCAAGAAGGCGCTCTTGCCAGGAATGAAAGGTACATCATTGCCTACTTGTATTGATTGTATTATGGGAAAACAACATAGAGTTGCATTTCGTAGTTCCCCACCATCTAGAAAGGCGAATATTCTAGATTTAATACACACAGATGTATGTTCAATGAGTTGTAAGTCACTAGGAGGTGCTACTTATTTTGTGACTTTCATTGATGACCATTCTAGAAAAGTATGGACTTTTGCTTTGAAAACTAAAGATCAAGTGCAGGAAGTTTTTAAGCAGTTTCATGTAAAAGTTGAACGAGAAACTGGCAGATGTTTGAAGTGTGTACGTGCAGACAATGGCGGTGAGTACCGCGGACCATTCGAGGAGTACTGCAGAAGTTTAGGCATCAGGCTGGAAAAATCAGTACAAAAGACACCTCAACATAACGGTGTTGCAGAGAGGATGAACAGAACCATTTGTGAAAGGGTCAGATGTATGCTCTCAAATGCAAAACTGCCAAACTCCTTTTGAGGGGAGGCAATGAGAACCGCAGTCGACTTAATCAACCTTTCTCCATCAGTTCCGTTGAACTATGATGTACCAGAAAGAGTTTGGAAGGGAAAATACGTTTCTTACAAACACTTGAAGGTATTTGGCTGCAGAGCATTTGTCCACATCCCAAAAGACGAGAGGTCCAAGCTGGATGGAAAAGCAAAACAGTGTATCTTTGTGGGACATGCCCATGAAGAATTCGGCTACAGACTTTGGGATCCTGTTAACAAAAAGATCATCAGAAGTAGAGACGTGGTGTTTCTTGAAGATCAGACGATCGAGGATTTCGAGAAACCCGAGAAGCCACAGTTAGATGAAATTTCAGTTAATCTGGAACCAGTCTCTCCACCAACAAATTCTAATGAAGGGGGAGCTACACCAGATACTGATGATGTTCATCCACCAGCTCGCAGTCCAGAACCAGAACAAGTCCAGCCAGAAGTACAGTTGAGGAGGTCTACTAGAGAGCGACAACCAAGTCGTAGATATTCTCTTAACGAGTATGTGATGCTCACTGACGGGGGAGAACCAGAGAGCTATGATGAAGCTATTACTGACCAGCACAAGACAGAGTGGTTAAAATCCATGCAGGAAGAAATGAAATCCCTACATGAGAACCACACATTTGACTTGGTGAAATTACCACAGGGAAGGAAAGCTCTCAAGAACAAATGGGTGTACAAAATCAAAAGTGAAGAAGGCAACTCACAACCACGTTACAAAGCAAGACTGGTTGTGAAAGGATTCGGGCAGAAGAAGGGTGTTGATTTTGAAGAAATATTCTCACCAGTGGTAAAAATGTCTTCAATCCGAGTTGTTCTTAGCTTGGCAGCTAGTCTCAATCTGGAGGTTGAACAACTTGACGTAAAAACCGCATTCTTACATGGTGATCTTGACGAGGAGATCTACATGGAGCAGCCTGAAGGTTTCCAAGTCAAAGGGAAAGAGAAATCAGTATGCAGACTAAAGAAGAGTTTGTACGGTCTGAAACAGGCACCAAGGCAATGGTACAAAAAGTTTGACTCGTTCATGGAGAAAAATGAGTACAACAGAACGACGGCTGATCACTGCGTCTTCATCAAGAAATTCTCTGATGGTGATTTTATCATTCTTTTGCTTTATGTTGATGACATGTTAATTGTTGGCCAAAATATCGGCAAAATTAACAGGTTGAAGAAAGAGTTGAGCAAGTCCTTTGCAATGAATGATTTAGGACCCGCTAAGCAGATTCTTGGCATGAGGATTACCCGCAACAGACAAAATTGAAGAATCTGGCTATCTCAAGAACGGTATGTTGAAAAGGTTCTTGAAAGATTCAACATGAGCAAAGCCAAATCTGTTAGTTCTCCACTTGCAAGCCACTTCAAGCTTAATGCAAGTCAGTGTCCTTCTAGCGAGGAAGAGAAATCAGAAATGAGCAAAGTGCCTCATGCATCGGCGGTTGGCAGTCTAATGTACGCTATGGTATGCACCAGACCAGACATTGCTCATGCTGTTGGCGTTGTGAGCCGATTCCTATCTAATCCTGGAAAGGAACATTGGACAGCAGTCAAATGGATACTCAGGTATCTCAGAGGTACTTCCAGTCATTGTTTATGTTTTGATAATAGTAAACATGTATTAGAAGGATATACAGATTCAGATATGGCTGGTGACATGGATACGAGAAAGTCTATATCCGGGTACCTAATAACATTTGCAGGGGGAGCTGTCTCATGGCAATCACGGTTACAAAAATGTATTGCCTTAAGCACCACATAAGCAGAGTACATCGCAATTACTGAGGGTTGTAAGGAGATGCTGTGGATGGAAAAGTTCCTACAAGAGTTGGATCAGAAACAGGAAAGCTATGTTCTCTATTGCTACAGTCAGAGCGCAATTCACCTCAGTAAGAACCAAACCTTTCACTCAAGGTCCAAGCACATCGACGTAAGGTATCACTGGATTCGTGATGTGTTGGAAAATAAACTGTTACAAGTTGAGAAGATTCATACCAATGACAACGGCGCAGATATGATGACGAAAAATCTGCCTAGAGAAAAGCTTGCTATATGTAGAGAGATTGCTGGTATGGAGGAACCCTGCTTCACATGAAGTGGAGGGGGAGATTTGTTGGTCCACCTCATGTGGAATAAAGCATGAGATGCTCATCTCATGTGAAATAAAGAGTGAAACATATGAACTCTAGTTGTAAATGCTTCTTTCATGGTGGATTAACATAATTGTGTTTGATTCTTTCTACAAATCCTCACCTATAAATAGGTGAGCTCTTAGATCAATCAATCAAGCAAAAACACAACAATTGAGAGAGAGTGTGTGTTGAGAGATCCTCAGAGAAAAATAGAGAGAGTTTTCTGAGAGAGAAATTGTGAGCCAATTTGTGAGGTTCTATTTACAAATTGAAGTTACATTGTTATTGTAATTTGTGAGAGATCCACCCAAGGGTGAAGTTTGTAATCCCATTATTATTATAGTGGAGTTTTTAAGCGGCCTACGGGTCCCGTGGTTTTTACCTTCATTTTCTGGAGGGTTTTCCACGCTAAAATTGTTGGAGTTATTTTTACTCTATTTAGTTTGAGAAATTATCCTGGGGCCGTAAAATTTATTATTTTACAAACACATTTTTTCCCAACAGAGAGGACCTAAAGTCCCATAGATGTGAGATAGATCCTAATATCTAAATTTGACCATAAAAATTGTTAATCTCATTAAACATTTTAACAATGTTTCCGACATCTAAATCAATAGAGAGTGAAGTAGAGTCAGACAATATAGATAGTTTAGATAGACAATCATTTTATAATATAGAGACAAACTGGAATGAAGAGGACTTATGCAATTGGAATTTACCAAATGCAGACCAAAAGACAATTTATAAAAAAATTAGATGATTAGATTTGAAGACTAGAGGTGGCCAAAAACACTAAAGAAATAAATATAAGATTTACAAAAGACAAAACCTTCACGACCAATCTTTTTAATAAAATAGTCTAAAATATTATGCCAAATTAGGATTTAATGATCTTCATATAGGTCATGTTCAGATAGGAGTAAAACCTATGGTAAAATAAGACTAAATAATTTCATGCTGATAACTTTAAGAGATTGAAGAGTTATTGATTACATGGAGTCAGTATTAGGAATAATTGAGACCAGTCTTAGCAATGGACCAATTTATTTTCAGTTTTATCAAAATTTTCAAGTAGCTTTAAATGCCGATGATCATAAAGAAAAATGTTTAATCATAGACATCCAAACTCATAATTACAAGTTTTTAAATGGAACTAGTCCATATAAACTAGTTTATAGAATAGACTGTAGGATCCTGAGTTTTGGAGTTATACCCAGTTTATCCCTCAACAAATTTCAATAAATAAGACAATTTGTTATAATGCTTCACATGAAGTAAATGTAATGATTCTACAATAACTAGATTGACATAACATCAAATCTGGTTAAAAAAATAAGAAATTTCAAAAGTTAAAAGACCACCCAATTCGAACAAAGAAGTAAATCAAGCAGATATGAACAATCTGAATTTCAAACAGCAAGATAATCATTTTCTAGATTAAGTTTAGAAGATAAAACAAAAATAACTGAACAATTTAAGGATACCCAATCTATAGCCTCATCCTCACAGACAATTGAACCGTTATATCAAATATCTAGAATATTTAGAATCTTTAAAAAAATGACCGAGTGGCTAGGCCTATTCGTATACATGAAACAGACTAAGAATTAAGTGACAATGATTTCTCCCCGACACAGTCACAAGTTCAAACTGAACACGCTAATGACCATATTAGGACAATAAATGTAATTATCAAAGATGATAAAATTAATTTTGATTTTTTAGAAAAGGAATATTATTTCTCCATTAATAAAAAAGAAAGAGAAGAATTTGAGTCCAAATATACAAAAGAGAAATAAATTGAATATAAGATAAAATGGTTAAAAGCAATAAAAATATCAAATGACGAAACTACATTTTTTAAATGGTTCCCATGAAAAAATAGTTAGAAACTCATTGTAATGTTATAAATAAAAAAGAAAAAAGAAAATATAAAACCAAAGACAAAGAAGAAGTCTCAACGCATCCTCCAAAAAAAACATCAACTTTCACTATTGATAATCAAGAAGTAAAAGCTACCCACTTTATGATCAATTTAACTGATTTAGATGACAAAGTCCCTACTCAAAGATAAATATGATACTTAATGACTCAAAACAATTGGACAAATGAATTTTTAAAAACCATTAGAGACCACTTAGACATTATAGAATCATAAGAAAAACCAAATCAACAACAACATTCACAACTATCCTCCACAAAAAAATGTCAGAAATATTCCAAGACAGACAAAAGATAAAAACATTAAGATAACTTTAAAAGCCTTATGGCCAGAACCAATTGAAAAAGACAAATGTTTTGATAATTTTATAATTGAAGATGAACTCCTTAAGAAAATTAAAGACAAACTCTCAACCATCAGAACTGAACCTAATATTCAAACATTAGATGATACAATAAGTAATTCTTCTCAAGCATTTGAAGAATCTAACAAAGAAAATGAATTAAAATTTTTTATTCAGACGAATTACCTCCTAGAAAATCAAAATAGAAATTATGCCAGATAAAAATTTGGTCATTCCTCAAAAGTATATTATCCCATACCAACACCTCCAAATCTTCAGTATAAAGAAACAGTTCCTTACAGAACAAATACTGGAAATGCCTGTTATCAATGAAATATTGATGAATTGTCAGAATACCAAACCTTACAAGTAATCAGATAAACACACACTGTAGGACATATTTACACCAAACAACAAAACATGACTGAGCATGAAGCCTGCATAATACTTACAGGTTTAGAAGGATTTTACAAGGATGGTGGCACAATTCTTTAGGATCAATTCACAGGACAAACATAATTAATGCGACAAAAATGATTACAAGAGAAGAATCCTCTTGTGAGACTATAAAAACCGCAACTAGTGATGGCATAAATACTCTTTGTTATATCCCTTGCTTTACATTTCGTCGACAATCATGATGTTTACAAAGAAAAAAGCATATCAAATTTATAAAATTTAAAATGTAAAAAAATAAGTGACTTTAAGTGGTACAAAGATGTGTTTACCACAAGAGTCATGCAAAGACCAGATAATGCTAACAGTTATTGGAAAGAGAAGTTCATCTCTGGACTTCCTACACTGTTAAAGTTCGTGACAAAATACAATTAGAAGAAGGAAATAATGTAGATTTAGAAGAAATGACTTAGGGAGAAATCATTCGGACAATTAATATTACTGCTCTTCAATTATGCAACGACCTCAGATTAAAAGACCAAATGAAAAGATAAACATTGACAGCTAGAACATAACTAGGTTCTTGGTGTGAACAATTTAGCTTTGACAGAATTAAAGGTGCTTAAAAACATTAGTCCAAAAACAAAATTCATTATACAAACATGACCATTCTTGGACCAGCCAAAACACCTACTCTTTTAAGCCCATTAGCTTTAACAAATACTTTTGGTCCATTCAAACAAGAACCTTTAACCAATACATCCAAAAAGGTAGTATCTTCTTCTATCACCCCACTGTAACACCCCCTGACCCGACCCGACTGGATCGACCTAGGGAGCGTTACTGGGTTTTCAAAACTTTCTCAATTCACTTCATAAATTTTCAAACCATTGTGAGCCCATCAAATAAATTTTTAAACTATTGAAAAACCACATAGTTTATAATTTAAAAACATATTCGAGTGAGCCCATCAAATCATATTTTCAAAAATTTCGGCAGAGTTTCCTTTGTTTTTCAGATTTTCCCAAAACCTGTTTCAAACAATTAAATTCAAATACATTTCACAACAACACTTCAAATCTCATTTCATTCAAATGCGCACTCTGCCGTTTAATGCGACTTTCAAACAGTTTATAAAACATTTCATTAATTACAGTCCTTTGAAACATGTAAAATAGAAAACATAAAATAATTAAATTACAGTACATAATTACAAAACATATTTACAAACCCTCTGTATATGCATGTATATCTAGTTACATTCTACAGAAGTGTCTATATAAGTAACTACCCCAAAGATGGTGAGTATGACTCTGAGCTTTCCTCTGCAGCTGGTACCTCTTCAGTCTTTTCCGTCCTCGGTATCTTTATTATCTACGCGTTAGAAACAAAACTAACGCGCTAAGCAATACTGCTTAGTGGGTGTACACTAAACTCAAATATTAAAATCATAAACAGCTTTTCTTAAGAAACAATAGGGCACAATATAATAATATATATATACATATTACAATGCAAATCATTTTCAGAACTAAGACTATGAAATCAATTCTATATAAACAACTCATTACAATTCATAATCCAGGACGTATAAAATCATGTAGATTATAATCATAAACATATAAAAATCAATTCCGAATTTCACTTATAAACATATTATTCAAATCACTTCAATTCTGGCCCTCTAGAATACCCAACATAAACCAGGACTAGAATATGGGTCGTTCGACCACAGTGACTGTCTGTCGAACATAGCTCCCACTCTAGGACAAATCCTAAGAGTAGTACGTATCTCCCTACCCTATGACCGAGGGTTCGGATCCTAGAGAGGTACATATCTCCCTATCCCAAGAACGAATCCTTAGGAAGGTACGTGTCTCCCTACCCCAGGACGAATCTGTGAGGAGGTACTTGTCTCCCTACCCCTGGACGAATCCATGAGGAGGTACATAATAAATCATCAATAGCAATGTCAATATCGGTGCAGTACTGCTCACTGAACCCAGCTGGTATACCAACCTCCTATATCCATTTCTATGTCTAAGTATCCTAGGGCCGTTTCGATCAAACATTTTCAAATATTCACTGTAATTTACAAATCCATGGGCAACTCAATAACTATATATATATATATATATATATATATACAATTCAAACGATATTCTTAAAATATACATATATGATTTCATGAAAAGTAAACAATATTCATACAATATTCTGACTCGAGTAATTTCAATAAAATCGTGATAAACAAAATACGATCAAAAACAGAAAATCATTCCAAGGAAAATATTATGAACACATAATAACAATATTCTTCAAATAAATCGCAGATGCAAACTAAAAATACTTAATGCTTTTTGTAAAGAATTCAAAAACGGTGGTACACCAACCTGGATACCGTTTCCTTTCGACTATTATTTTTTTTCTAGGTTTTCTTTTTCCTCTCCTTTCTCTTTCTCTTTTCCCTTTCCTTCCTTTTCTCTTCTTCTTCTTCTTCTCTTTCTTCTTCTTCTTTCTTTCTTCTTCTTCTTTCTCTTCTCTTCTTTCTTCTTCTTCTTTCTCTTCTTTCTTCTTTTTCTCGGTCTCTCCCTCTTTCTTTTCCTCTGTTCTGTTTCGTTGGCTTCTATGAGAAGCCAAAATTTTTTTTTATATTATTTTGGTCATCGCGACCGTCGTCGCGACCTGTGGTCGCGCCACCAGGTAGCGTTGCTCACTGGAGCAACTCTACCGCCTTCATCGCGAGCACACTTCGCAGTGCTATGGTCGCGCTGGTGGTCGCCATGCTCACTGCCCAAATTTCATTTTTTTTATCGCGAGCAGTTCATCGCGACCTGTGGTCGCGGTGCTCACTGCCAAGAATCACCATTTTTCATCGCGAGCAGCTCATCGCGATCTGTGGTCGCAGTGAGTGGTCGCGATACTCACTGTCTCAGTTTTTCGCTCTTCTCTTCGTACATCGTTTTCGATCGTTCAATTTGGTCCACTTGAAAACCATAAAAATAAACATACATTTAATTACGTTTTGCACCCCTCATATCATAAATTTTTATATCCATATATGCAAAATTAATAATTCGAAATCCGGGATGTTACACCCACATTCTAAAAAACAAGACCAATTAACCAAGACCAACTATTCCTCCATAATCACTCCACTGCCAATCCCCAATCTGCAAAAATTCGAGAAATATGATTACAGTGACAAACATTTCTTTAATAGATTCTTTGCACTAGAACTTGCTATGCTTCATGAAAATATTTTCAGCCAAAAAAACTGGCTGATGATCAAATTAATGATAATTACTTCAGAATCCTTGAAGATGATTAAAAGAGACAAAAATTTTATGAATTTATTCTAGTAGATACAGACTCTGTATTCTTATCAGAAGTTTATGACAAAATTGAAAAAACAAAAGTAGCATTTCTTAAGGTAAAAATTCAAAAGATTTTGACCTTTGACCAATGGAATTACGAAGGAAATCCAAATGCAAAATGTCGATTTTCACAACCATTCCTTCCCATGAAATTCTCCTATTGAGATTATAGGAATGTTTAGACAAAATATTTTTATGGACAAAATGATTAAAATTTGTTATCATGGTTTTTATACTTTGATAAAAAAAATTTCAATTTCCTCAAACATCATCTAAAACACCAATTCCAATTTATTTCTTGAATGGTGGGTAAATATGAACCAATAATTGATTTTCTCTCACAGACAATAAAATAATCTTTTCAATATTGTATCAAGGGCAAAAATTATTTTGGTCCCTAACTTATTACGAAATATTACATTTTGACCATTGTTTCGTTTTTTGACTCATGTAGTCCCTAACTTTTCAGAAATCAATCAATTTAGTCCTTCTGACTAATTTTTTGACAGTCAACCATGACAAAATGTATTTATTGACCATCTTACCCTTAGTTTTAATTTATTGAATTAAAAATTTGATTTTTCCCTTTATTTTTAAATTTAAATAAACTAAACTTAATTTAAACATTCAATAAAAATCTAATACATATCACAAATTTGTTTTTTTAAATTAAAATTATAAATACACAAAATTTATAAAATATGTCCTTAAATATTTTAAAAAAACACAAAAAAAAATTTCAAAATAACTTAATATTAAAATTAAAAACCTTTAAAAAATTTTATATTTTTTTACAATAAATAAATAATTTATAAAAATTTAATAATTTAAAAATATAAAAAATAAATATTATATATCAAAATTTTATAATATTAACATAAAATAAAACATTTTTTAAAAAAATTAAAATTTTAAAAAAAATCTAGATTAGAAATCCCAGAAAATCAGGGAGGAGGCGCTGCCTCCTCCTAGCAAACTTCTTGGAGGAGGCTGCCTCCTCCCTAAAATTTTTTGGGAGGAGGAGCTGAAGTTTGTTGGGAGGAGGACTTTTTGGAGGACGCTGCCTCCTCCCTAAAATTTTTTGGGAGGAGGCACTGAAGTTTGTTGGGAGGAGGCCGCCTCCTCCCAACAAACTTCAGGGAGGAGGCGCGACTTCCTCCCAACAGTCTTCAGGGAGGAGGCACGGCCTCCTCGCCGGCCGCCAGGGAGGGAGGCCGCACCTCCTCCCCAAGATTTTCGTTCATGGAGGAGGCAGCGGCCTCCTCCATATTCAAGCATTTTTTTTATTTTTTTATTAAATTTTTGTTTAATAATTTTTTTATTATGAATTATTATTTTTATGTATAAAGACTAAAATACCCTTATGACTGTTAATTTTGACTAACCGTTGACTAACAGAAGGATCAAATTGATAGATTTCTGAAAAATTAGGGACCACGGGAGCTAAAAAATGAAACAGTGGTCAAAATGTAATATTTCGTAATAAGTTAGGGGCCAAAATGATTTTTACCCTTGTATCAATCATTTTGACAAACCATCTGATTGGGATATTATCCCTGATTTATTTCTTTTCTATAAATATTTTAATCCTACATGGATCCTCATGTTAGATTATCATATTCTAGAAAAAAATGTTAATAATATTTTGATCCCTTATTTTGGAAGAAAGAACAAAAATTAAATGGTGGGAACGTATGAATCTCTCTCAAATTTCAAAAGGCAAAATAGCTCTTTGGTTTTGTGACAATCCCAACTTGTTCAAAGATCCCATTCAAAAACCTAAAGAAGAAGAATTTTTGTTCAATAAATCTCAAACGCACGAAAAATGAGCTAATGCAAAACCTCTAGAAGAGATAATTGCTATTCTTGATGAGACAAAGAAACTAATTTCAAATTTATTCACTATTAGCTAAGACAATAATAATTCAAGAGGAATCTCTGACAACGAAGAAGAAATTTTTGGTTGTGATCTACAAGATTTTTAAAGATTCTGAATCACCCATGTGACTAACAAAGAGGACCAGCGAGACTCTGAATTACTCATATGACAAAAAACATTTGACGAAAAAGCACCATACACCATGTGATTAATAAAGAGAAGCACTCTACCGATACAAGAAGACAAGTACTTATCAGACCATATGATTAAAAAGATAAGCACTCTGTCGACACAAAAAGACAAGCACTTATCAGACGCAAGGACAAGGATGAAAGCCTAAGATAAAAAAAGTGTATATATATATATATTCTAGTTATTTTAAGTGTAGCCCTCTTTTATTTTATTTTCCTACGGATCTAACTAGATTGTCAACTAAATTTGCGTTTGAAAAACCGGTTATAATACCGGATTGAACAAAATTTTAGATTTTGAGAAACAAATTCGGTGTTTTAGACCCATTTTTGTGAATCCGCTGCAACTTTTCACAATGATGGGGTTGAAATAATATTAAAAAATGGTCTGCAACTTTTCTTTAATACAAATTATATTAAAGTAATATTTCACTCTCCTTCCGCACAATATTATTTATTTACTGATAATTTAAGATACAATTAATTTCAAAACATTATTCATATTAAAATTTTTATTAAATAATTTATTTTAAACATAAAATTATTAATTAATAAATTTAATTTACTTTGTATAAAAATTAAAAATAATTTATTTCATTCAATCTAATGTAATATTTTTCTGAATTTTATTTTAATTAAATATTGTTGTTACATATCTCAGAGATTTTGTCCAATCCACAAAACTGTCTAAAATATTAAATTAAAATTAATATAGTGTCGAATATTTATGAATGATGAATTTGGTGCATGGGTTGAGATAATACGTGTGATTGAGATTTAATGGGATTAAATTAAATTAAAACAATATTGTCTTCTAGTATTTAATAACCAAGTTTTAGATTAATTAATTAAGTATTGAGATTAAAAAAAAAATTAAATCATAAAAAATTACCGTAAATTTTGTTTAAATGTAATAAAAAACTGAATAAAAAGTGCAAAACATTTATAATTAATTTTAAAAAATAATTTTAATCAATTATTGAAAAATTAATATATTTAAGAATAAATTATTACAATACAGTGTTAACCTATTAGGGCCTATTTATGGTGACAAATCTATTTGAAGGTTGGTGGATACTCACAATCTAATAAGATATTATGTAATCAACTTTTTAAAGTTGTTCCATAATGCGATGTTTAAATTATGGCAACAAATCCATTTCATTACAATCACAATTTATTACTTAAAATTCTTTTTTTTTTCTTTATAGGAAAATATTGTTATAATTCTCAATGCATTGAACCCATATAAATAGAGAAGACAATCGCAAATAAGCAAATATCGTTGAAGAGAAAATGAAATGGAGGAAGTTTCATTCAAATTGGCTTTCATGGTTGCACTCTTGGTTTTTGCTGGTAACTCTATTTTCTTTGATAATTTATTAGTGATGTTATTTTACAACATCATGGGTAAAAAAATAATACTTTATATATATATATATATATTTAATTTACTTATTTATTTATTTATTTTTATCAAAGTAGTTGGGATAAGATTCAAATAGTGTTGAATAATAATAATAATAAGATTAATTTTACAATATTTATTATAGGTGTGCAGCTTGGAGTAGAAGCAAGAAATGTAGCACGTCGATGCAATACGACGGCAGATTGTAATGATAAGACGGGTCGTTGCCATTGTGATCTAACTCTTCATTTGTGCGTTTGCCCGGCTCCTCCTCAACATGGCAGCGCTTTTGAAGCCTTCATTGGCCACCAAGCCATACCTTGATTTTTTTTTTTGATTTTTTTTTTGATTTCAACAAAACTTCTATTACAGAAGACCAACAAGAAAACTAGGTTCAGGATTGAACCAATAAAAATCCTCCTTAGAGGAAAAGGCGAGGGAAGCAAGAGAATGTGCCATTCCATTCCTTGAACGAGGAATGGCATGACAGCTGGAAACTCCCACAACCCTAAAAAGAGCCTTGATATCAGAAACAATAGGGTCCAAAAAGGAACTAGGACACGAATTAAAAATCCTAGCCACAGCATTAGCATCATCTAACTCTACCCACTCAATAATCAGGCTCAACTCCTTAGCCACTAGCAACCCCTCTCGCAACGCCAGCAGCTCGCCAAGCTCAGCAGGAAAGAACCCCAAGAGGGGCTTAGCAGAGGCTGCAATAACCTTGCCCTGAGAATCACGCACCACAGCACCAGAACCCATCACTGAAAAGCCAGGCTTCACTGCTGCATCGGTGTTCAACTTCAGGGAGCCTGCAGGAGGAGGCGACCACGGAGTAGAACAAGGCTGCCTGGGGGGCTGGGGAGGAGAGCCAAAGACCCTCTGGGTGCCCTGAAATTCGCGAAGCAAAGAAAGAGACCAAGAAACCAAATCAGCACTAACCCTGGGGGATTTAGAATGAATCACGGTATTCCGATCAGACCAAACCCCCCCACAGGATCATACAGAACTCCTCGAACTCTGCTCTCTTGGCCCTAACAAAAACCCACAAAATCAAGTCAAAACAAGAAATATGGCGCTGCAAATTGAGGACAGCCCAGAAAATAGTGGACTCCCAAATAGGACGCACGGAGCTGCACCAAAAAAGGGCATGGGCAGAGCTCTCGGGATCATCGCCACATCTAGAACAACACGGATCAACCACAATCTTCCTGGAACAAAGATTACAAAGGGACGGGATAGCATTGTGACAAACTCTCCAAATGAAGATTTTGATTTTAGGGGGAATATTGAGGTTCCAAAGTGCAAGCCACCATTTCGAATCCGGACTCGAGGAGGAACCAGAAAGGGAGAGTTTATCCTGCGCTGCGACTCTATATCCGCTCTTCACAGAATACTCCCCAGACTTATCAAAATGCCAGATTAAGGAATCAGCACAATCACCTAAACTCAGAGGAATTTCCAGAATAGAATCCCTATCCGCTGCCACAAAGACCTGATCAAGCTTAGTCAAATCCCAAGAATGGGAAGAGGGGGAAATAAGAGATGCAACCTTAAAATCCTCCACAGGAGCCATCGAGAAGGGTCTGAAGGTGGACACCCGAGGTATCCAAGGGTCCTGAAAAGCCCTGATATCCTTACCATTACCAACCCTCCAACGAAGGCCCTTAAAAAGAAGACTCCTACCCCAAACCAAACTCCTTCAGAGATGAGAGCTCCCCTGCTTCAATGAGACAGATAAGAAGTCCTCCTGCTTGAAATACTTTGCCTTAAGAACTCTAGATACCAACGAGTCTTTATTCATAACAATTCTCCATGCCTGCTTGCCAAGAAGAGCTTGGTTAAAAAGAGATAAATCTTTAAAACCAAGCCCCCCGTGAATTTTCGGAGAGCATAACTTGTCTCTAGCGACCCAGGAAATTTTCTTATTACCATCAGAGGCACCCCACCAAAAGCCCATAATCATGGAGCACAGCTCATTACACAGAACAGAAGGCAGCTGGAAGATACTCATAGTGAAGGTAGGAATAGCTTGCGCCACTGCTTTGATGAGAACTTCTTTCCCGCCCATCGAGAAGAGATTGCCTTTCCACCCTCTGATCTTACGCCAGACCCTCTCCTTAATATCACTAAAGGTTTTCCGTTTATTTTTCCCCACCATGGTTGGAAGGCCAAGATATTTATCATGGGCTTGGGCATTAGCTAGACCCAGGCAATTCAAGATACTAGCGCTGCAGTCATCTTCCACATTTGGGCTAAAAGTGATGTTAGACTTTTGCAGATTAATCCGCTGGCCAGAGGCTTTCTCATAGACATTAAGGATCTGTTTCAACTTTTCGCAATTCTGAACTGAAGCCCTGCAAAAGACGATACTATCATCTGCAAAAAACAAATGACTCACAAGAGGGCTCCCGCGACAACATCTCATACCCAAAGATTGTCCATTAGATTCGTTGCCTTTGATAAAAGTAGATAGAGCTTCTGCACAGAGGAGGAATAGATAAGGAGACAAAGGGCATCCCTGCCTTAACCCTCTTTGCGGAGAAACTTCCCCCACAGACTTCCCATTTACCCGGAAGGAAAGCTTGGAGGTCGACACACAGTCCATAACAAGGGCTCTAAAGTGATTAGGAAAACCTAGCTTCTCCATAATGAACTCCAGGAAACCCCATTCGACACGGTCGTAAGCCTTACTCATATCCAGTTTAATTGCTGCATACCCTCTTTTACCCTTTTTCTGTTTCTTGATAGAATGGAGAAGCTCAAAAGCAACCATAATATTATCAAAAATCAACCGCCCTGGTACAAAAGCACTCTGCTCCGAAGATATAATGAAGGGCAGAATTTCTTTCAACCTATTTGCCATAACCTTTGAGACAGTCTTATAAATAACACTGCAAAGACTAATGGGTCTGAAATCGGTCATACGCTCCGGGTTTTTAACCATTGGAATCAGGACAACATTAGTGGTATTGAACTCCTCGATTGAGCATCCACCATTAAGAACTTTAAGGCACACGCTAGAGACATCCTCGCCAACCACATTCCAAAATTTCTGAAAGAAGAGAGCATGGAAGCCATCGGGACCAAGGGCCTTGTTTGGACCCATTTCGAAAACTGCAGAACGTACCTCAGCTCGAGTGAAGGCCTCTCCAAGTCTGCCTGCCATTTGGGCATTAACTTTACTCTCAATAAAAGAGGAGGCAGCAGAGAGATCGGAGGATGATGGCTGGATAGACCTAAACAAGTCTGAGAAATAATCCAAAACCACACTGGACATGCCCTGCTCTGATTCCCTACGGACCCCTCTACTATCCAGCAAAGAGCTAATCTGATTCTTCTTCTTTCGGGCCGTCGCTCGTCTGTGAAAGAATTTAGAATTCTTATCCCCTGCGAGTAGCCAATCGACCCTCGACCGCTGTTTCCAGTATAATTCCTCCTTGGAGAGGAGGCTTTCTAACTCTCGTTCCATAGACCTAATAGCATCAAGAACCTGATCAGATTGCTTCCGATCGTAGAGAAGATTGATCTCACATCTTTTTCTATCAATGGCTTTCTTCAGAGATCCAAACTTAACTTTACTCCAGTTCTCCAGCCGATCAGCACACAAACCCAGCTTATCTCTTAGACCTGTACCAGAAGTATCACTATCAAACCCTCCCCAGGCCGTGCATATCACAGAATAGCACTCTTCGTCTTTAAGCCAAAACGGCTCAAATCTGAACTTCCGATCACCTCCACCACTACCACTAGGGCCACCACACACAAACTTGGCCGAAATCGGTCTATGATCAGAAAACATAAACCCTAAATGCTCAACTTTAATTTCCGAAAACAAATTAACCCATTGACTGGTAGCAAAAAAACGATCTAATCTTTCTTGAACATTTCTAGAACCCCCCCTTTTATTGTTCCAGGTAAACAAAGGCCCTGAAAAACCCAAATCAACAAAATCACACAACTCAACAATACTACGAAAATTAAACATACCCGGACCAATTCGTTCATTCCCGCCCAGCTTTTCCTCTATGTGAAGAAGCTCGTTGAAGTCTCCGCCACACAACCAAGGAAGTCGGTTGACTGCCTTCAGCCGCCGAAGAAGCTCCCACGAATCGGTTCTATGGTTAGGGACAGGACAACCATAGAACCCTGTGAACCTCCATTTGAGGTTGTTCTCCATTTTTATCACCACATCAATATGGCCCCTAGAGAAGGACAATACTGAGACATCCCACACATCATTCCATAATAACATCAGACCTCCACTTTTTCCCACACAATCCATATGCAGTCCCCCCGAAAAACCCAACTGCACCTTAACTCTCGCCGCCCAGTCGCCTTTTAATCTAGTTTCAGAAAGAAAAACTAGATTAGGGGATTGTTTCCGGATAACCTTCCGGAGAGCTAAGAATGCTCGGGGACTCCCCAATCCTCGAACATTCCAACATAAGATACTCATGGCTCCCGGTTCTTCCCAGACAGAGGATCCCCTACAGTTTCCACAACTTTTCGTTTCCCACCCGGATCTATAGCAAACACTTCAGAAAAAGATGTTCCAGCTTTAGTACCTGAAAACTTGTGACTCAGAGATCTCTTAACTGGTTTTCGATCCCTCCTAGCATAATGCCTGGCTAGCAGCATTTTCTGGATTGGGCTTGGACAGCATGGGATAAGCCTCTGTAAGGGGCTCCCCCTGATTAATCTTTTCCACTTCTTGGAGTTAGGCTTACCATAAGAAGACCCTACCATAACAACATCACCTTCATCACATAGGTTTGACCCCACTATTTCCTCATCCATCCGAGCCAACGCCTCTGAGTGACCATCTTCCGTCGATACTACTGTAAAAACCTCCCTAGATGGGGGATTCACCGGCTGGATAATCTGAGTCAAGATACCATCCTCAGCTATCAATGCTCTATTGGGTTCAGAAACCCCCAAATCCCTACTAGACTTTCCACCACGCTTGTCAGAAGATGTTGGGATAGTGGACAAAGATCTGCTGGCACCCTCTGCCCCTACACCGGCAACATGCTCAATGTCTTCCTGGCCTTTCGGAATAGCTTCTGAAATGTCCTCCCCTTTTTACCGAAACTTGGACCGATCCAAAAGTGATGCTCTAAGCCACCCCCCAAATTTTGGTTCGACCCCTTCCATAATATTTTTCCTCACCTCGCTGTTATAACATTCCCTGAAAGAATGACCGATAAACCCACACCCATAGCAAAAGTCTGGAAGCCTCTCGTATTTAATAAGGGCCGTAATCATAGTATCAAAATTAGCCAACCTCAACCTGATACCCCTTTTCAGAGGTTTAGTAATATCAATGCTAACTTTGATTCTCAGAAATTGCCCCACAAATCTTTCGAATCAATCGGAAAATCAACAATGGTACCAACTTCCTCTGCAATTAATCTCGCCACTTTGCAGTTCATACACGCCAGAGGGATATTGTAAATATGAATCCAGAATTCAGAATATTTGAATTTAAGTTCAGCAATAGCACCAGGCCCCACTGGTTTCTCAAGAACAATGAGATTCTTATCGAAGTGCCAGGGACCCCTGGACCAGACCATCGCTCTATCCTCAAGGGATTGGAAATGGAAGACAAACACATTATCGCCTACCATTTCAATATCCATTCGGCCCACAGTACCCCAGATTTGTTCAATAGTTCCACGAAAGGCCTCCCGGTTCACCTTTCTACGAGAAAGGATCTTCCCTACCAAACAGTGTTCAACGCTTCTAATGCCATCAGCTTGAACATCTTCTGCTATGTCTAGCACTGGACCATCTTCCTCTGATAAGGACAGAGCCTCAAAATTTCATCTGTAGCCATAAGAAATAATACCGCAACTACAACATACTGGCCACCACACCCAGATCCACACCTAAAAAATACAGATCAACACTATGACTTCCACAACAACCGAGCCCAAGCAACTTGAGCACCCAGCCTAGTAAACCATCCACTGCCAAAAGAATGACTCCAGGCAAAATCAGATCCCACACACTGCCACAACAGATTTAACACCCACTGCCAAAAACAAACATACTGCCAAAAAAATTCAACCACGCATCACCTAAACCAGATCCCACACACACAGCCCAAAACAAAACAAGCACAGCCACCTAAACACAACCACCGAATCGCAGCAACACGCAGCTGCATACAAGGCCGCAGCATCCGAAGACAAGAGCACCAAACATCATGATCTAGCTCACCTAGAACCCACCAGCACCGAATCTCATCAACCCCGCTGCCACAGACCCCCGATCTGAATCATCAATAGCCCCAATCACCACAAACACTTCATATCCACTCAAAGCAAGCACTGGTTCAGCTTGCTTTTACGGGATCCAGCGTCGACCAAGACGAAGACGCAGCACCCGGGCGATGGATTTCCGAGCTTCCCAGCGTCAACCAGGACGAAGACGAAGACGAAGCACCAGCAGCTCAAGACACAAGAACCAGTGGATCGGAGACGAGAGAAGCAACACTCGAAACAATAACCCCGAGCAGGAACGATCGCACCCCACCGTGAGATGAGGAGAAGCCGATCTGCCAGAGAAGCAAAACCGAAGACCCTAGCTGCCAAGCCACCTTCTAACGCGAAAAATCAGAAGAAAGCCGGGCCGATCAGGGTAGATCGGACGAGGAACTCACTGAGGAGGCAGGCTACCCTTGGGAAGACTGCTTCTACACTCTGTTTTTTCAGAGAAAAACGAGAGGAGAAGATTTAAGTGTTTTCTATTTGCCATACCTTGATTTTATAGTATTAAAATTCATAATTTTGATTTCAAATATCATAATATCACATTTTTAAACTAGAAAATTCAACAAACAATTCGATTTTAAGCAAATAAGCATTCAACATAAATTATGTATTTTCCAAACCCTTTTTCATATAACTTTACACAAAATTATTTATTTCTTATATAATAAAATTTGTAAACAATAAAGTTTCCAGTAAATCAAATATCACTATATGTACCAAAACATATTACTCAATTACAACTAAACAAAGTAATAAATACGCAGTATACTTTTCCATGCAATTTCCATATGCAATTACACAAATGTGTTTTCTCATAATTTCACACATGTTCTTATCCATAATTTTATTATATATATATATATATATCTTTTAATCCATGCCCATAGTAAACATTAATATGATATCATAGATTGGAATACGGGTTGTTCGACATTGGACACTCGGTGCCTCCTCGCCGAATTATTTCACATATACTTTCCAATTTGACATCGGACACTCGGTGCCTCCCCGCCGAATTGTTTCACATATTTTTTCGTTCTAGGACCGGACACTCGGTGCCTTCTCAAAATCCATAGAATTGGAATCATCACAATGGTATTTTCGGTGCAGTACTGCAATAATTACTCTATTGGCATGCCAATCTCCAATCCCCTCCTACCAATGTCTAGGTTTACTAGAGCCATTCCAATTTTCAATATAATATATATATATATACAGGGCCGGCTCACAAAGTTTTGAGGCCCTGGGCCAAAAAAAAAATTTGTGGCCCTTTGGTGCCCTTGACTAAGGGTCAAACTTTTAAAGGCCTGGAGTATACTGTAGCACTTTACTCAATGGTTTATTATTGTTAAAATAAATAAAATAACCAAGTGTGGTGGTTGGGTCTGGTGGTATATTTCTCTCCTTGGTGCGGGAGGTCCTGAGTTCAATTCTCAGGACATCCCAAATTTAAATTTTTCTTATTAAAAAAAATTGGATAATGGTTTATTATATTTAAAATAAATAAAATAACCAAGTGTGGTGGTTGGGTCTGATGGTATAGTACTCTCCTTGGTGCGAGAGGTCCCGAGTTCAATTTTCATAACATTCAAAATTTAAATTTTTCTTATTAAGTTTAAATGGGCCCAAAACTAACAAAAAAATAAAAACTGTTCTTAAGTTTATATTGTTGGGCTTGGAATAGTATATAAAATTTGAAAATATCTGGGCCGATGGTGCCCCACTTGAAAGTGAGGCCCTGGGCGATCGCCCAGGTCGCCCTGGGCCTCCGCCGGGCCTGTATATATATATATATATATATTCTCACAATTACATTAGTAAACAAACTTTCACAAAATTCATACTTGACTATGCTTTCATTTCCGTTTTTCACGTTTAATCAAATTCGAATGTCACGGAAAACATTTATCAATTCGTTCACACACATATTCGGCCACCCAAGTTCAACTCTTGACATATGTTTAAAATCATCAATTTGCTTTATAATTTATTAAGCATACTATCAATTAACCTATAAGATAACTTAAATTGAACAAAAATACCCAAGTTTACACACATGACCAAATAAGGGCAGCCATGAACTCTTTGCAAAATCAATCAATTTTTATCATTTAACACATTCAAACAATTCACAAACATTATTCACATATAATTTTCAACTTACATTAAATAAAAATATGGAATTCATGACATTTTATCTAGGAATACCATACTAGTAAAAAGAGAATTTCAATCTAAGTGTACACCAACCTTATTAGTGCTTGATTCCACCTTTCCAAGGCTCCAATGGCACTCCTATTACTTTTCTTTCCCTTTTCCTTGCCCTTCCTTGGTTAGGGTTTCTCCTTGCTCTTAAAAAATGAGCAATTTATCAAAATAAATCAAACTAAACAATTCTAATGCATGATCACTAGTTCTAACATGTCTAAAATAAAATTCCAACACTTAAAATTTAATTTCCTACTCACTAGAAATTCTTGGCAGCTCACACACCTTTTTTTTCCTTCATTTTCTTCTTGAATTTTTGCTAGAATCAAGGGGGTTATCACTCCAAATGAAGCATGGAACACTTATATAGCAAGAGAAGAGATGATTGAAGCAATTTGTGGTAAGAAAATTGAAGAAAAAATGGAGGAGAAGTGAAGATGAAGTACACGGCTGGAGTGAAGAAGAAAAGTGCAGAAATGTTTTCCTGAGTGTCCTTTATATAGTCAAACTTCAATGTCTACTTGCTTATTTGGTCCCTCAAAAATTCCTTAATTGCAATACTACCTTTAATCCACTTAAAAGCATTTTGATTGGCTAAAAATTCATCTAGAACACTCTTAATTTAAATGAAATTACACATAAGTTCAAATCAATTAATTCATACCATCAATCTAACTTTTAATATGTCTTGTTCTCATTGGTCAATTTCTCATGATATGGATCACCAATTTGATATTATTTTTTGTCTCTCAAATATATATATATATTTCTACCAATCAAATCATCCCATTCATTTCCAAAATTAATTCCTTTATAGAAAATGCTTCTCAAGAAAATAGAATTTCCTTAAAACTTCACATTAAAATAAATTTCACAATCTAATAAATATTTTCTAAACTTTATTCTTCTCCAATATACTATATACATCACTTACTTCTCTTTTCCATGTTCAATAATAATTAAAGAATACTAATAAAAATTAGGGGCGTTACATTTACAATGAAATAGAGATATATATGGCCGATGAAGGAAAACTATACCGTCTTCATTATGCAAAAGAAGTAGTGAGAAAATCTTTATGTCAATCAATCCATTAATGATAATCTTCATTAGAAATGTTAGCAAACATAATTAATTATGTTTTGGTTAATTTCTCAGATGAAAAACTTGGTTAGAGTTTTCTTCGTCGAAGCTCAGTGGTGTGACCGGAAATATGTGCCGACAATGGAGGAATACATGTCTGTTGCATTACTCAGTTGTGGGAATGAGAGATATTGCAACCAAAGATGCCTTTGACTGGGCATCTGGCAACCCTAATATTATTAAGACTTCCTCAACTATTAGTAGACTTATGGCTGACAAAGTTTCCCATGAGGTAATTAAATCAATTTACTTACGATTCAAAACTCTCCTGAAATTTGTCCTAATTTAAAAAGAAAGGACGTTTTAGTTTTAAAAATCTATGAAAACCCCTATATTATTCATTCATATGAATATGTATAAGGTAGACACAATTCTTTAGTTAGTTTTGAATAATATTCACAACTTAAGATAAAGGTTAGGCGTCATTATCTTGTTTAAAGTTGTAGATTCTTTTGCTAGCATTTGAGTGAGATCAATTGTGTTATGATAGTCTAGAATCATTAAAATGTAGTGTCTTTGGGCAATCTAGTGCATCGGATGTACTGAATAGGATCACAGTAAAACACTTTATCCAGAACTGTCAATGGATCTAAGTTTTAAAGTGAGGACAATCAGAGAGTCTATCTTAATTTCGAGATAAATGAGGGACTTATGGTTGCAACTTATATCATTTGATATATCAATGAGTACGATTACATGTAATGGTTTATCCTCGATGGTATGGTAGTATTCACTTGTTAATCATAGATAACTTCATTTATAGATATGGACATTGTGGTTCCATTTATTAAATGAGAGTAGAATATCGTCTTATATGTCTTTTAAGGTATTAGATATTTAATCTTAACGTTAAGTTTTCAATAGTGTCTATTGAAATATGGCTTCTGGAAAAGCCAAAATATTCAAGTTCAAAAGTATAGTCGTATGATTAAAATTAGTAACTTGGAGAGCTATAAGCGGTCTATGAGCTCTTGGTGATTATTGGTATTCTTCACAAGTATACACCATCTCATAATAAGATTATTTAGGGTACGAATACCATTTCATAATAAGATTATTTAGGGTATGAATGAGAAACACTATCTAGTTCTATCTTTATTTAAGAGTTTAGTTTTGGTTCTTTAGTGGAATGAAGTAAAAATAATAGATTGAACCTAAAAATGAATCTTGGGATGATTGTGATTAGGTTAATCTATTGGAGGTTAAATTTAGATAGCCCGCTAAAATTCTCAATCTACATGAACTTGTATGAGTTACTTAACGTATTCTACCGAACCAAATGCTGGGTCCATTCATAATTATTTTTAGGTTCCAGAACCCAAAATAATTGAAGAGGTGCAGCCATGTGTGTCATCAAGGTTCGCGGTCACTCTTTAGTCACATGGAATGGGATGCCAAGACTGTGGGAAGTCTTGGGCGACCCTATGGGGTGCAATTAGCATTCCATTAATATATTAAGCACATAATCGCTCATTTTAATTAAATTGGCTGAATAATTATGTTGATGTATTAATTATGCATGTGGACTTATTTCTTTTATATAAAAGAATGTGTCTATTTCACATGTGGACTTTTTAATTAAATGTCCAATGGAGTTAATAAATGGAAAAACATAATATGAGCCCATAAGGGCAGCTAGGACTTATTAAAGGCCTAGGATTTTTGTTTTATTTTATTAACATTAGTTAATTAAATGGTATCTCTTTCAACTAAGAGAGGACTTCTAGTATCATGCTTTTGTTGGAAGTATGATGGGATTGAATGACTTCATTTATTGGTGGATAAATATATTATTTATATTTATCTAATTAAATAAGTAGTTATGATAAGTCACAACATTGGAATCTTGGTTATATTATAACTATGTAGTTAAGTCTAATACAATTAAGGAGTTCTAATAGAAAACAAAGTGCTATGAATTAACTATCACACTTGGAGAATTCGGCTAATACAATGATCCTTAACTAAGAGAATTCGTTTTATACTAATTCTCTTGGAAGATAATTTGGATATACAAGATTCTTGATCAAAAACGAAATCGGCCATACAAGCTTAAACAAGCAAGTAGAATTCGGCCACACAAGAGTTTTCTAAGAGAGAAAATTCGGCCAAGGCATACACAAGTGTTATAGTGAATTCGGCCGTAGCAAGAAAGAGAGAAGAAAAAGAATGTTTCGCTTCGACAATATACAAGAAACTTTTGTGTTAAAAAGATTTGTGTACAACGTTGATTTTGGTTCATGCGAGTACTTAACTGAAATAGTTGAGGACTCAAAAATGACCGAACATTCTTTAGGGTCTTTCTTGTTCTTGTTGTGACTAACAAAAAAAAAAAGATATTGTTTTCTCCATCCACAGGTAAAATACACTTCAAAGAAAAGGGAGCCCACACTCCAAGGTGATTCACTTCGTGAGTAGAATAGAAGATCTTGCGGAAAATAAATTTCGACGCAATCTTGATCATCACAGAAAATGTACGATATCTTTTATTATTTACATTATTAATAAAGGGTCAAGATTTATATAAAAATGAAAATTTTTGAAACCTATACCAAAAACTATTTTATTCCGGTGCGTATTTTCAAGTGTTTTTCCTACATCAAATTCATATAAACATTAAGACTTTCCTAGGACAATTATAAGTTAATTATTGTTGTTCTTAGGAAAGAAGAAGTCAATTTTGCAAAGGATTCCTTCTCCTAGAAACACAATAATTTCTAATAAATTGGATTCCTAGCTTAACCAAGTTTGAAGACAACAAGGACACCACATCACCTATAAATAAGAAGCTTTTCTGCAGAATTGAGAATCGATGATTAGAGATCGAAGACCAAGAGCAACATTCTTCTTCTACCTTTCTTTTATTTAGATATTTTGTTTTCAATTATGTTTATGTCTAGCTAAGCTTTGTATTAGTTAGGACTATCTTGAAGCCCTAAATATGATTCCATAGACATGTGTTAATGAAGTGTTAATTTTCTCTTATATGATGATATTAATTTCTCCACAAGAATTGTTTATTCTATTATCTTCTTTCTTTTGATTGGCCATCTTAGGAGCATGACTTAGGATTCTATGTTGTAGAATAGAGTTGGAATGCCTTACCAACGTGTTCTTTTGTGCAACAATTAATTAACTACAATCTAATTAAGGAAAATTGATTGTTGAATACTTAGAATAAATGTCATGTTCTAGGGTTCATGAGGTATTCATATTTTCTTGGTTTTAGTGGGTTCCTCTTATCAAATCTAGTAAACGTCATGCTAGGCTGTAATTAGCAATATATAACTTCTAAATATGAACGTAGTTCAACACAAAACAATACGAAGTTTTCTAAGTAAACCTAAAATTGGTCAAAAGAAATAGATTTCACAGAACCTTAGTGTGTGCAAGTATAAAATTTTCTTTACAACCTTTGTATAACTTTTCAAAACATCATTCACATTGTTGGTAATGTTGTTTTCGATGGGATATTATTGCTATGGATCAACTGCCTGAGTACATGTAAGTGTGCTACGAGGTTGTCCTTGATGTTTGCAATGAAATAGAGATATATATTTGGTCGGTGAAGGAAAACTATATTGCCTTCATTATGCAAAAGAAGTGGTGAGAAAATCTTCATTTCAATCAATCCATTGATGATAATCTTCATTAGAAATGTTATCAAGCATAATTAATTATGTTTTGGTTAATTTCTCATATGAAAAACTTGGTTAGAGTTTTCTTCGTCGAAGCTCAGTGGTGTGACCGGAAATAGGTACCGACAATGGAGGAATACATGTATATTGCATTACTTAACTGTGGCCACACCATGTTAGCAACATCATCTTTTGTGAAAATGGAAGATATTGCAACCAAAGATGCCTCTGATTGAGATAATACAAGTGATTGAGTTTTGAACGGATTAAATTGAATTAAAACGATATTATCTTCTATTGGATGCACCACATGATTGAATAACCAAGATTTAGATTAAATTAAGTTTTGAGATGAAAATAAACATTTACATAATAAAAAATTACCGTAAATTTTGTTTAAATGTAATAAAAAAACTGAATAAAAACCAAGAAATATTTTTCAAAAAAAAAAAATAATTTTAATCAATTATTATTAAATTAATATATTTAAGAATATATTATTGCAATATAGTATTAGCCTATTAGGGCCTATTTATGGTAACAAATCTATTTGAAGGTTGGGGGGTACTCACGATCTAATAAGATATTATATAATCAACTTTTTAAAGTTGTTCCATAATGTCATGTTTAAATTATGGCAACAAATCCATTTCATTGCAATCACAATTTATTACTTAAAATTCTTTTTTTACTTTATAGGAAAATATTGTTATAATTTTCAATGCATTTAACTCATATAAATAGAGAAGACCATCGCAAATAAGTAAATATCGTTCGAGAGAAAAAGAAATGGAGAAAGTTTCATTCAAGTTGGCTTTCTTGGTTGCACTCTTGGTTTTTACTGGTAACTCTATTTTCTTTAATAATTTATTAGTGATGTTATTTTGCAACATCATGGTAAAATAACAATACTTTATTTATTTTATTTATTTTATTTTATCAAAGTAGTTGGGATAAAATTCAAATTGTGTTGAATAATAATAATTATAAATGTTTGTAATATCAATTAATTTTACAATATAGGTGTACAGCTTGGAGTAGAAGCAAGGAATGTAGCACGTCCATGCAATAAGACATCAGATTGTAATGACAAAACGGGACGTTGCCATTGTGATCTAACTCTTCATTTATGTGTTTGCCCAGCCCCTCCTCAACATGGCCGCGCTTTTGAAGCCTTCATTGGCCACCAAGCCATACCCTAATTTTATAGTATTAATGTATGTTTAATTTTATGTAACTGAATAAATATATATACAAAATGCTGAATTCATTTGGATTTTAAGAAATGATCATGTGATTTTCTTTTTAAGAATTTAGTAACCTAATAATAAATATCCAAAAGGCGTGAAAGAACTGTAATTTAAAACTAAATTGCCTATATACTAAATTATATTACTACTTAATTAAAAAAAATAACAAAATTAGCTTTTCACACATATGCACCTATCCTTTTGCAATTCAAACTTAAAATCAATTTTATCAATACAAGTTTGACATGAAGTTAAAGAAGAGACAAAGAAAGTCATTCACTACTTTAAAGTTTGATGGCATCTTTTAATAAAATCTAAACTTCACTGAAAATATAAAATCTACGCTAATTCCAAATATAAGACATTATGATGACTGCTATGAGGATCCAAATGAAGTTGTAGATACATCGTATAAATCAGTATGGACCTTTAAGATTGCATATAAGACGAGCAATATATATGACAAGCCCCTAACCTACTATCTTATGCTAAGCGGCCTGCCGGCAACCCTACGGTAGCTTCCCAGTCGAGGCTTGTTCCGCTGAAAAGCTCTCATGAAGCTAAACCGTTATTTATACATGAAATCTAAGTAATTTTTTTTTATACAAAACTACTTTATTAAAATTTTGACAGCATAACAGCTGCATTTTGAAATATTCCCATTACCTGTACAACAGTTTAAAAGCACTTCTAAATATCAAATACTTTCTCCACTACCATTAGGACTTCAGGTCCATCATAAAACTACAATACAACTAAATCATAAATTTTGAAGTAAGCAAAAGTGGGCAAATCCAATTTTAAATAAATATTCGTGCACTAAACAAATAATACTTACTTAAGGTATTCTTCAAAATATAATTTTACATAAGTGTTACAATAAAACATAATACATATTTTTAAAACAGTCACAGTAATGTCTAACTATTCTTGCTGGTCCTGGGAATTTCTGCAACATCTGCACCTATACCTGGGGAGGTTGATTTATAAAACATAAAAAATATAGTAAGCTAAACGAGCTCAGTGAGTGTTATTAGTTTCTAAACAATTTAATCTTTCTAATTTAACCTCCCTGAAAACTGTACTGAAAAGAATAGAAATCTATTTTCTGATAACTGTACTGGAATGCACAATAATAAAACTTTTCATGTTTTCTGAAAATTCTGAAATGAATAATAATAATACTTTTCTTGTTTCCTAAAAAAATGTACTGAAATGCATAGTAATAAAACTTATTCTGTTTCTTGAAAACAATGTACTGAAATCTGTATCATGAAAACAATGTACTGAAATATGTATCCTGAAAACAATATACTGAAATTTTTTTCATGAAAACTGTTTCCTGTTTCCTAAAAATACTTTAAATGAATAATAATCTGCTTTTTGAATACTGTACTAAAAAAAAGCAATCTGTTTCATAAAAACTGTTTTGAAATCTGTTTTATGAAATCTAG
This sequence comes from Xanthoceras sorbifolium, assembly GCA_003430845.1. Lineage (NCBI taxonomy): Eukaryota > Viridiplantae > Streptophyta > Magnoliopsida > Sapindales > Sapindaceae > Xanthoceras > Xanthoceras sorbifolium. Next base: position 24,776,221 of record CM010622.1, on the reverse strand, counting down.
CCAAGCATAACGTACAAATAATTCTTTAATAAATACTAAAGCATAAGCAAAGCATATATTCAATTATTTCTGTAAATTTAATATCCTGCATTGAAAATCTATAAAATATTTCTGGCTTGGCTTCTATATCTGAAACTCCCAATGGAACCCATAAAGCTCTGACTCATAGGACAACTAAACTGGTGCCGTACCATATGAGTGGGGTCATATGGCGACTAAACTGGCGTCGCTCACTGTGATATCTGAAATAAAACATCTCACTGGCTATGTGGCAGAATTTTCCGTCACCTACATGTAGCGAGATAACACCTTATAAGTGTGAGGGCGACTCACTGGACACGACAGACTCAACCCCCAGGTTAGTGACATGCCCTCCCAACACTTGCCCCACACACAAATAGGGTATTCCGGCCGGGTCATAGTCTGTATCTCTGTTTCTTTTCTGATGGGTAATCCATGGGTTTTAAAAATTATTTTCTTTACTTTAGAAACTAACTTTTAATCTAAAAGGATGAAATATACATAAAAAATATTTCTTTAATAAATACTAAAACATTTGCTCAAGTGAATATAAACTCAAAATTTCTAAGATATAAAAATACCTTAATTGAAATACACTTGATTTTATTTAGATTATAAAACACATATAAATAAATAAATGTATATAAAATCATAAATAATTCAATCAAACTTGGAAACATACTAAAGTACATTTCAATCAAAAACATGATTTTACACTCACTTAAATAAAATCATAACTTGCTATAAATTTTTATAAAACACATTATAAAACTTGAAATGCACTTTTCATAAATAGTTTGAATGCTCACTTAAAACATGTTACTAAAATAAAATTTATTTTGCATAAAATAGCTTAAATATTCACTTGAATAAAATAGTTTAAACATTCACTTGACAATATTACTAAAATGAAATACATTTTGCATAAAGTGGTTTAACACTCACATAAAGCATACTATTAAAATAAAATGCACTTTACATAAAATAGTTTTAACACTCACTATTCCGTGCTTCTCGATAGCAAAACTCCTTTATAATATTTTTCTTCTCCTCCCACACTTGCTTTACCTCTACCTACAAGCTATATTTCATATTAAAATACACCACAATTAATCCCACTTAAAACTTAAGCCAACATTACTCAGTTATAGGCAAACTAGTACGCTAACATATATGTTCTTTATTCTCCATTTTTTTTTTCTTCTCAAACTTACATGCATTAATATTTTTAATGTATTCTTGCATGGTTTTAATTTATATCCATGTCATAGGTATATCAAATGTGACCAATTAGTGAAATTACATCATTGCCCTTCACCTTCAAAGTGGCCAAAAATACCATTTTAACCTTCAATTTACTCCAACATATCTATTTTCATTTCTTTGTCATTATTCCATCACACACCCTTGCCTATTAATCATTTAAGGCCACTAAAAGCATTTAAATCCAAACATATCCATACTTGAACAATATGCCCTTCATAAGTCAAAATTACAAAACCACATTCTACACTTTCCTTTTCAATTTCTTCTTATATAACACAACCAATTACATTTAATTTATTACAAAATCATGTCACTTTAATTTAAACACATTTTAATCATTCATTTCCTCTTCTTGGCCGAAATTCATGCACCCATAATCACCGTATTTTTTTAAATTTCTAGGCACCAATTAGCACTACAAACACACATATACAATTCTAATATCTTATCATGCTTTAATTGAACTTTTCATACTAAATTCAACTTCAAACCCTAACTTTTACTTACTACTTTTCTTGGGTTTTTACTTCTTGATACTCCCTTGAAATTTAACTCATATTTAAAGACAAATCTACTTGAATTCAAGCCAAAACTCAAGTCAATTTAAAGAGAAAACCAAAATCCAAAATAGTTCTATAAATTCAAGCATACTAGTACACAAACTTACCACTTTCTCACTTCTTGTTCTTACTTGATCTCTTCCCCACTTAACTCACTTAGCTAGGGCTTGAAATGGCCTTGATGACCTCTTCTTCCTTCTTCTTTTCTCCCTTGGCCGAACCTCCCTCCTTTTCTCTTTTTTTTTTTCTTCTTTCTTCCTTCTTGCACGGTTCTGCTTGTGTTTTGCTTCTCACGGCTGCTTGTGTGTTTTGTGAGTGAAATCTCACACTTTAGCATGCTTATATAGGCTCTTAACAATTGCTACTTACCCCTTGACCTTTTTAAAATCATAAAGTGGCCACAAATTGAAAGTTAATCATATGTAATTGGCCAATAATATTTTAATTGTCAAACTAGTCCACCAATCACATTTCATCTCATTAATTTCACCACCCACTAATTCTTGGCTTGACATTTTATGATTGGTTCATTTTGTTTTACATGAATTGTGCTTCTTTAGGGAGAAATTTTCCATATAATAACTCATGTTATTTCCATGAAATTTAAATTCCAAAAATATTCCACATTTATCCAATTACTAAATTGACTTTACCAATGTTCAATTGGACCTATTATCATCCAAATGCAGAATGAAAATAATATTTCTAATAGGGGTTAAATCAATTAAAATTACGATTCATTTTTACACTATATAACGAATATATATTTTTCTATCGAAAATACGAATCGGGTTTTACACTTTTCCAGTCTTGGCCGACTTTCTCTTCTTCTTTTCTTTCTTGAAGTCTTTTGATTTCTTTAATGACTTGGTCTTTATATAGTCTTTGATTTTCTTTAACTTTTTCCCTTAAACTAGCTTAGAATTTACAAGAATGCCATTGGTTAGGGATGATGAAATTTGATTGGTTAATTTCTAATGGAACTCTAATGGTTAGTTAATTTCTAACTAAGTCCATAAAAATCCACTACTTGACTTTTATTTTTCCATATCCCTTAGCTTGATTCATCCACTTGTTCACCTCACATTAATTCACCTAATTACTTTCCATCACACTTTTAAAACACCAATCAAATTTCAACACTTAAATTATTTTTCCATCAACCAATCAAATTACAATACCTAAATTACTTTTTCATCAACCAATCAAATTACACCATCTCATGTATCATAAAATATATTATTTAACTTTCCAAAAATACCCTTAATACTCCAAATTTATGGGAAATCCTTCCTAGGACCTCCGAAACTTATAATTGGATCTCATATACACTTTACGGAACCTTACTAACCATCCTGAACATTTCGCATATCCTTTAATACCCGTACGGACACATTTTGTAACTTTTTTGGGTCTCCAAACACCTTTTTAAAAACTTCCAGATCTGTCCAGTAAATTTCTTTATAGCACCGTTAATACATCTAACATTCAGTTTACTTATAATAAGGGCATATTTATTCACACGTGCACCTTACAATAAATTCTGGAAAAATATATTATTATACATATACGTGTAGAGTACAAACTATCGAGAGGGTGTATTACAATATAACTTCTAAACATTAACATAGTTCAACACTAAACGTTAAGAAGTTTTCTACACTACAAGAAAATCTACTTTTAGAGAGAAAAAAAATTGTCACAGGAAAGGAAAACACAAAAATAGTCACTTATACATCCATCACTAAAAGGTGCTACTTGCTAGTGACGGTTAAAGTCATTTCGTCATTATAGTTAGTGACAATATTTTATATTTATTATAATAGACTTTTAGTGATGCATTATTAGAGAATCTTAATGAGAAATAAAATAAAATTTGTGTCACTATTCACAAACTTAGTAACAGTTAGCTATGTGAAAATTTATCACTATGCACATATTTAGTAATCATTTAGGCCATGTTTGGTACATGGGACTGGACTGAACTTGACTAAATTTTAGTCTCATGTTTGGTGCTTCTCTGGACTAAAAAAAAGGGGACTAATTATCCCGGGCCCACACTAAAAATTGCTCAAAACCTTACTATCTTGACCCGCCAAAAACTTGGGTCTAATATAGTCCCCTCCACATTTGTCCAAATCTAAATAGTTTTATTTATTTTACAATATAATTTATTTTTTTTATTTTATTGAAAAATTAAATATTTTCATACTATATATAATAATTTAAAATAATTTAATTTAACATTTTAACCATTTTGATAATTTAAAATAATTTAATTTTATTTTATTTTATTTTTAACCAATTTTATTTTAATTTAAAATATTTAAATAATTATATTTTTCTTGTAATTGATTTTAAATGATATATTAGTTTGATCAATTTTATATTGTATCAAATATAAAATACAATTATCATTTTTTTCAATCTCATTTAATACCAATCAAGAGATAGTGCTAGTTTTAGTTCAAATTATATGTCTAGATAACTGATAGACTATTTTAATAGTCCAGTTGTTAGTCTGATGCATACCAAATATAAGTCAGGACTTAGTCCCAGTCCAATCCAAGCCAGTTCAGTTCAGTCTAATCCCAGACGAGCCCTTATTGTTTTAATATTATATCACTATTTACAAAGCTAGTGACAACTAATCATACGAAAATTGTGTCACTATATATAATCTTAGTGATAGTTTTTTTTTTTTTTTATTACAACAAAAACTTATATTATAGAAGACCAACAAGAAAGCTTGGTTCAGGATTGAACCAACAAAATTCATCCTTAGAGGAAAAGGCTAGGATGGCAAGAGAATGTGTCATTCCATTTCTTGAACGAGGAATGGCATGACAGTTGGAAACTCCCACATCCCTAAAAAGAGCCTTGACATCATTAATAATAGGATCCACAAAAGAACTAGGAAAAGAGCTAAACACCCTAACCACAACATTAACAGCATCTAACTCAACCAATTCAATAACCAGGCTCAACTCCTTAGCCAGCAGCAACCCCTCTCGCAACGCTAGCAACTCGCAAAGCTCAACAGGAAAAAACCCTAAGAGAGGCTTAGCTGAAGTTGCAACAACCTTGCCCTGATCATCACGTACCACTGCACCAGAACCCATCACAGAGAAATCATACTTCACTGATGTATTGGTATTCAACTTCAGGGAGCCTGTAGGAGGAGGTGACCATGAGGCGAAACAAGGCTGCCTAGGAGACTGGAGGGGAGAGCCAAAGACCTTATGGGTCCCCTGAAATTCACCAAGCAAAGAAAGCGACCAAGAAACCAAATCAGCACTAAACCTGGGGAATTTAGAATGAGTGACAGCATTCCTTTCAGACCAAACCCCCCACAGGATCATACAGAACTCCTCGAATTCTTTTCTCTTAGCCCTAATAAAAACCCACAAGATCAAATCAAAACAAGAAATATGGTGCTGCAAATTAAGGATGTCCCCGTATACAGTGGACTCCCAAATGGTACGCACGGAGCTACACCAAAAAAGAGCATGGGCTAAGCTCTCGGGAGCATCATCACATCTAGGACAACACGGGTTAACAACAATCTTCCTAGAGCAGAGATTACAGAGGGACGAAATGGCATTGTGACAAACTCTCCAAATGAAAATTTTGATTTTTGGAGGTATGTTGAGATTCCAAAGTGCAAGCCACCATTTCGAATCTGGGCACAAGGAGGAACCTTTAAAAGAGAGTTTTTCCTGCGCTACAACTCTATACCCACTCTTCACCGAATACTCTCCATTCTTATTGAAATGCCAGACTAAGGAATCTATACAATCACCAAAACTCAGAGGAATTTTCAAAATAGAATCCCTATCTGCTACTACAAAAAACTGATCAAGCTCAGCCAAATCCTAAGAGTGGGGAGAGGGGGTAATATGAAATTTGTATCATTATAGGTGTAACTTCAATTTAGTTCATACTTTTTGATAAAATACTTTTTTGGTTCGCGTGATCCCTAACATTTCCTAAATAGATCAAATTGGTCATTCTGACCAACTTTTTGATGGTCAACCATCACAAAACTTCTAAAAGACAATTTTACCATTAAAGAATTCAATTAATAGAATTACAATTTTACCTTCCAATTAAAATATAATAAAAATAATTAAATAAAATAATATTAAATTAAATTATAAAAACATAAAAATATAAAACCTATTAAAAAATATTTAAATTAAGTTAATATTTTAGGAAAAATTAACATTTAAAAAATTAAAGAATAAATTAAAAAAATGGAGAACTAAAAAAATAAAAAAAAATTCAAATTAAGTTTATTTTTTAGGAAAAATTAACATTTAAAAAATTAAAGAATAAATTTATTTATTTAATTTTAGTTTTTAGCATTTTTTAATCTTTTTTATTCTTTATTTTTTAAATGTTAATTTTTCTAATAACGTAATCTAATTTAATTATTTTTTATCAGGTTTTATATTTTTAAATTTTCATAATTTAGTTTAATAATATTTATTTATTTATTTTTATTATATTATAATTAGAATGTCAATTTGTTATTCTATTAATTCTTCAAGGGCAAAACTGTCAAATAGTGATGGTTGACCGTCAAATAATTGGTCAAATGACCAATTTGATTTATTTATGAAATATTAGGGACCACACAAACCAAAAAAGGAAATGTAAGTAAAAAAATGTTGTTTTTTTTTTTTCAAAAAGTAGGGATTAAATTGAAGTTCCCCTATCATATATATAAACTTAGTGATAACTAATTGTTTAAAAATTGTATCATTATACACAAATTTAGTGACAGTTGAGCATTTCAAATTGTGTCACTACACGCATACTTAGTAACATTTCAATTTACTAATTTTTTTAGTCTCTACTTTGATAGCATGATAATTATGTTTATATTTGTCAGTAATATTAATATTATAATAAAATGTTAAATTTTTACAAATAGATTGAAAAATCTTTGCTAAAAATATATAAAAAGAGATATATATAATATCTATATTTAATTATTCGATGAAATTTAAACAAATATAATATTGAACATCCAAAATTAATATAAAAAAATATGACAATAAAATACGATACAAAGTGGTCAATCTAATCATAAGATGAAATTAAAAAATGTTCTAAACCAAAAAAAAAAAAAAAAACTATAGAATCCATTAACAAAACATATCAACTATGAAAATTCAAATGAATCTGAAAATTGTTGTCAAAACCTCATCAAATTCGCCAAACTGAGATTCCAATTCCTCTATCATTTTAAGGTGAGATCTCAATCCATTCATTTTAAGGTCTCAAGATGTTTTATCTTTTTATTTGCTGCCTTTTTTTGGATTCTCTCATCCACAAACATGTTTAATGTCTCATATGAAAAGAGCTTTTACCTTTTTTTTGGATGAACTTCAATTCAGTCCCTACTTTTTTGAAAAAAATATCACTTTTTTACTTACGTTTCCTTTGTTGGTTCGCATGGTTTCTGATGTTTCATAAATAGATCAAATTGACCCTTTGATCAATTATTTGACGGTCAACCATCACTATTTGATAGTTTTACCTTTCAAAAATTAATAAAATTACAATTTGACATTTCAATTATAATATAATAAAAATAAATAAATAAAAAATAATAAAATATTATTAAACTAAATTATAAAAATTTAAAAATATAAAAATTGTTAAAAAATAATCAAATTAAATTATGTTATTAGAAAAATTAACATTTAATAAATAAAGAATAAAAAGGTTAAAAATTGCTATAAAATAAAATAAAATAAATAAAATTTAGTTAGAATTAAATTTTATTCTTTAATTTTTTTAAATCTTAATTTTTCTAATAAAATAACTTAATTTGAATATATTTTTATTTTTTTAATTCTCCATTTTTTAATTTTTTAAATGTTAATTTTTCCTAAAAATTAACTTAATTTGAATTTTTTATTTTTTTAATTTTTTCTTTAATTTTTTAATTGTTAATTTTTCCTAAAATATTAACTTAATTTGAATTTTTTTTAATAGATTTTATATTTCTATCAACGAGACCGCAATCATCCAAAGCATCTCGAAAATTGGTGACCAAACAGTTAGGCCTTGGACCCCCACCAGCTTTTTCAGAATTATTAAGCAACTTATTCCAATCGCCCCCACACACCCAAGGCAAAGAAGACAGCTCATGCAATCGATGTAACAGTGTCCACGAGTGAACACGTTGAACACGTTGAAAGGCATTCGGATTCCCATAGAACCCGGTTAATCTCCAATTTCTATTATTCCTAGACACCACATGCACATCAATATGGAACCGGCCAAAAGAGAGTAAATTAACATTCACCTAATGCTTCCAAATCAGCACAATCCACCACTTCTCCCAACTCTCTCAACAATTAATTTACCAACAAACCCAAGTTTCAACTTGAAACTCCTTTGTTTTGAAGAAAAATCCCATCATCTCTTTAAACCCTACTATGTAATTTCTAGACCAAAGAAAAATAATATGTTGCTCAAAGAAGGCCAAAACCAAAATTGAATATTCAGGTTTCCTCTCAAAAAAAAAATTCTAGTCTCGATGTTCCAAGAACTTCACAAAATGACTCATGTTCTTGACACCATAATAAGTTCTTTAGCATCAGCACATACATATCTTTCTAATAGATAGTTAACATATCGCTCTTCACCCATCTACAGCATTACAAGTGTAAATAGTGAACCATCAATTAGTCTAGCTACACCATTACTTCTTTAAAACACTGTGATATGCATCCTTAATTAAACAACAGGAAAATGATTTTCAATACTTACACAAACACCATAAAAAGTAATGTAGCTTTTAGCATATTTTTGTTCTAACAAATCGCTAATATACAGCTCCTTAACCATATGCCTACCATATTCCCAGTCACTACAATCTCACTTAAACTAATTATCCACCATACACTACCAAATCTTCGAATAACAAACTGTTTTGGTCTTCAATCTCTATAAGTGTCTCAAATACTAACACCAAACCAGAACTACCAAATAAACATGAAAATAAATAACCTATATGATAATACAAATCTTCAATAATTAAAAAAAAAAAAAAAATTCAAGTTGCAGCTGCATAAAACAGGAAAAAAAAAACAATGTAGTTTGTTTAACCTACATATGTGAATCAAGATTTCCACTTTCCTCTCTATGTATATTGTTCACAATAAACAAAACCACATGTAAACAAACAATTGAATAAAGAAAAAAATTCAATAACTCTATCAAAACCTCTGCTGAACCCAGTTAAGAAAATCAATCAGAAAACTACCACAACAACAAAACAGAGGATTTAAACACAAATTTGAGAGGACCCAAATGAGAAATAATCAACAAAAGAGGAAAATGAGAGGAGGGAGTGAAGTGACAGTACTTCTAACCATAATTTTGCTTGTTGCCTTCGTAATCTGACTAGTCTGAATGAGCTGCTTGTTGCCTCCGTGCTGACCGTCCTCTTGTTCGAACACGATGCTCGGCACCTGACCGACTTTCCTCTCTTGAACGGAGATTTTCGTGCCGGAATAAGCGCAAGGAATGGCGAGGATGGTCTCAGCGTACTTCAGATCGGGCCTCGGGAACCATCATAGGATAGCGGGCTAGTGGGTCTTCGTGGATTATGGCAGCCGCGGGGCGGATTGAGAGAAGTGGCGGAGGCGGAGGTTTAGGGTCTTGGCAAGCAGGGCCGGCCATGAGCTTGCGGCTGAATAATTTTTATTAAAAAAATTCTGTTAAAGTTGTCCGGATCGAACTGGAAATCAGTAAGTTATAAGACTGACACTCTACCACTAAGCTATAGGGGCTGTCATTGCAAAAAAAATTAAAGACTCATACTCTTAAGGACTTGTGCCAACTTAAATTAAATTTATATGTTTGAATTGAGATTGCAGAGAATGAATTTACCTTTTATACATACAAAAATACAGGGCCGGCCCTAACTAATTTTTTTTTTTCTACACTATGATAGAGGTTTGAATTGAGATTGGGAGAATGAATTTAACTTTGGTACATACAAAAATACAGGCCGGCCCTAACTAATATTTTTTTTTTCTACACAATGTGATAGAGGTTTGAATTGAGATTGGGAGAATTAATTTAACTTTTGTACATACACTAATACTATTTTATATTAAAAAAAATTCTAGGCCTTAACTAATATTTTTTTTTTCTACACAATATGATAGAGGTTTGAATTGAGATTGGGAGAATGAATTTAACTTTTGTACATACACTAATACTAATTTATATTAAAAAAATTCTATTAAGTTACTCCCATGCAGGATGGAACTAAAAACCTCTAAGTTATAAGACTGACACTTTATCACTGAGCTATAGGGGCCGTTGTTGCAAGAAAACTAATATGGGCCCTATATAAGACTATTTTTTAGTTTTATATGTATAATAAAATTATAAAATATTAGGCCCTCCTTGAGCTTGGGGCCCTGGGCCGTCGCCCCTTGCATTCCGGCCTAGGGTCGGCCCTGTTGGCAAGTGGCACCACCTGCAACAATCACTCCCAAATTAAATCTTCTTCCCCCAATAACATTAAACTTTATCCAACCCTCAATCGGAGGCTCGCACACTCAGCTAACTGAAATACTCTTCTTGTGTAACTTTAAAGCATAGTTAGCAGCGAACCATTCCTTACTATAACTGATAATAGTCAAATGGGGCCACTGAGGCATAACAAAATCAGTTTCAAAAACCTTTTCACATCTTCATTTCCAAATAAACCATAACACAAGAAAGAAGATGAGATAATTAGGAAGAATACCTGTCAGATTGCTATATTTAAGATTCACCAACAACCAGTCCTCCATATTAGCTTGATAAATCTGGAGATCAGTACACCATTTTCGAATATCCTCCCAATATAAATTTAGAGATAGCACACCCTCTCATCAAATGCTCAGAACTTTCACAACAGCCTTCACATCTGAGACATCTACTGTCACTCGAAAGTACATCTAACCATTTTGTGCCTATTCCCACGCAGAAGAATCTATAAAAAAGTTTGCACCCAAGGAGGCAGTATGAGCTTCCAAATAAAAGACCATTTCAATGGATTTATCATCTTCAAAGTGCTTTGCGTAAGTAGTGTTAACAGAGAATTCCCCGTTATCGGAAGGGCCCCAAATGACTTTCATCAGTAAACCTGTTCTTATCAATATATAAACTAACTACTTTGAGGACAATGTTCCAAGGAAGCACAGAAGAAAGTTTTTGTACATCCCAGGACCCATTTCTGATGTAATAACTAACTTTCTCTAGCAGCTGATTATAATTTAAATCAACGGTGGCACAATGTTTAAGAGAAATCGAGTTAGTGACCCAATTGATCCTCCAAAAATAGCACCCTATCCCCACTGCCAATTCTCCATCTTAAACCATCAACAAGTAACTTGGCACCAAAAGTGATGCCCCTCCCAGTGCTAGAGGCACCACTCTTATGCCTATAATTCAAATCAAGCAAATCATTATTATTAAGATACTTATTTTCAAGAAGAGAACACCAAACACCACCTTCATCTTGAGTAATACGGCACCCAGTCTTAGCAATGAGAGCTCGATTCATGTTCTTAGGTTTTCTTGATCCCTGGACCTCCTCTATTCTTGGGGAGGCAAACACAATCCCAATTGACCAAATGAACAGATTTTTTGTCAGTTGTATGGCTACAAAGAAAGTTCTTATTGATTTTTTCCAGCTGCTTACAAATAGTACTAGGCAATTTGATGGATTGCATAGCATAAACTGGCATAGCAGAAATAATAGACTTAATAAGAGTGATACAGCCTGCCAAAGAAGATTAGCACACTTCCAAGCAGTCAATCTCTTCCGAGTCTTCACAATAAAATCTTGATAAGTTCTTTTTAGTGGCCATACCATGAATAAAAGGAACTCACTGTTAGGAATTACGTCGAATCCCAACGCAGCGGAATGGTTTCTGCGATTAGCCAACCTCATACTCAAGCACAAATAACAAGAATAATCAAACAAAACAGAAAATAAGACACAAGAGAATTTTATGTAGTTCGGAAAAACTTTCCTACATCCACGGAGCACACCAACACTTAATCCACTATAATAGGAGATTACATACTCTATTTCTCGCTCTTACTTTTCCTTTTGATTGCCATTACATTAATGTACAGAACATACTGTATTTATAGTCTTAAACTAGGTCTAGGGTTGGACTAAGGAGAACCATTTTGAACAGGAAATAAATCCTTCAAAAAATGATAGATTTGCTAGAATAAGGATATGCACAGCAACCTTGTCGGGCGACCACCTGGTCGTGGTACTCTCTGGAAAACTGACATTTCCTGCTTCGAGCAATGTGACCTTGGTCGCCGCAACCGATCGCTCGACACCCTGATAGTGCGACTCATTGTTCTTCACTTCTTGAGTTTGATTCATCTTCACAATCCCAACAATCTCTCACTTGAAGATTGAAGTAGAGGATCACTTTCTTCCTTCACATTCAGTGGCTATGGTGCACTCATCCACTGGTTTTCATCCTTTAAGACCTACTAAAGTTGCGAACGGCTCCAGTTTCTCATAGTTACTGGCTTAGTCAGCATGTCGGCCAGATTCTTACTTCCTTTTATTTTCACAAGCATTTATACTTCATCATCCAACAATGACCTAATGAAATGGTAACGAATGTCAATATGCTTGGTCTCGAATGAAACGTCGAGTTCTTTGCCAGGTGTATTACATTTTGATTGTTATTATGCACACATTCTTCATCTGCTTGAACCCAAGCTCTGCTAGCACTAGTAGGTATTGATCTTCTCCTTACTAGCTTCATTTATGGCCACATACTCAGCTTCAGTTGTAGACAAAAAAATGATCTTCTGCAACTGAGACATCCAATTACCCATACCAGTAGTGATTCTCTTGTGATCTACCTTACCAGCCACATCAGTATCTAATTACCCATGTATCATCAACTCATCTCTCTCGAAACGCAGGCATTTATTGATAGAACCCCACAAGTACCTCAGTATCCACTTTACTGCTTCTCATTATTGCTTTCCAGGATCTGACATATATCTGCTCACAGCTACCACTGTATGAGTAATATCTAGTCTCGTGCAAACCATTGTATACATCAGGCTATTAATGGCAGAGGCATATGGAACCCTTTCCATGAAGTTTCTCTCTTCATTTGTCACTGGACACTACTATTTGGATAACCTGAAATGATTGGCAAGCGGCGTCTAGACAGGTTTAGCATCTTTCATACTGAATCTCTGTAATACCTTACTGATGTATTCTGCTTGAGATAACTCCAGAATACCTCTCTGCCTGTCCTTGCTGATCTTCATCCCTAGAATTTACTTTGCTGCTCCGAAATCCTTCATCTCGAATTCCGTAGACAGCTATTTCTTCAACTTATTAATCTCCCTTAAATCTACACCGACTACTAACATGTCATCAACATAAAGTAGCAGAATGATGTAACTGGAATTAACATGTTTGAAGTAGCAGTAGTTATCAACATTGCATCTGAAGAAGTCATTCTTCTGCATGAAGTTGTCGAACTTCTCGTACCATTACTGTAGTGCTTGTTTCAGCCCATACAAGCTCTTGGTCAACTTGCACACCAAGTTTTCCTGCCTCTTTACTACGAAACCCTATGATTGTTATATGTATATCTCTTCTTCAAGGTCCCCATGAAGAAATACGGTCTTCACATCTAGCTACTCTATATGCAATACCTCTAAAGTTATTATGCTCAATACTGCACAGAGAGTTGTCAACTTCATAACTGGAGAGAAGATATCTATGTATTCAATGCCTTCTTTCTACTGAAAGCCCTTGACCACTAATCTAGTCTACCTTGATGCGGTAGACCCACTTATTCTGGAGTGCCCTCTTACCTACTAGCAACTCTGCCAATCCCAATTCTGGTTCGATATAAGCGACTTTAACTCTTCATTTATAGCAAGCTCTCATTTGCTGGCATCACTGACTTGACAAGCCACACCGTAGCTTTTAGGCTCACCTTCATCTGTCCGTAGAAGGTAGTTCAGATACTTCATGTTCAGAACTTGTGGTACGACATGCTGGTCGTGTGACCTTGAGGTCGCAGGTCACTAGTTTCTATGTCCTAGTCCGCGCGAACTGAGAGTTGTTGGATTCTCCTTCTTCAAGTGTGCGAATTGTTGCACGAGTTAATAGTCGCACGATCTCCAAGTTGCACGACTCACTGGTGCCTACTACCTTATCCGTGGGATTTGGCATGCAAGCAGGTGGTCACGTGAGCTGGGTCGTGTGACTCACTAGTCCAGCTCTATTTTTCTGCCCTTTTCTTCCAAGACCACTATGGGAGATGTTTTCAGGCCTGAAAAACTCATGTGACACATCTAAAACCCTTTCCGATGTCGTGATATCCTTGTCCTTGTAAACCAACGTCTCGTTAAAGACGACATCCTTACTTCTGATGATTTTCTTCTCCTGTCAGTCTCAGAACCTGTAAATGAAATCATTTTCATCGTATCCTACGAATGCGCACTTGATCGACTTTGCATTAAGCTTTTTCCTGCCATGATTACTAATGCGATAATACCAAGCACTCTAAGGTGTGAAAGCCTTACCTCCTTTCTCATTCATACTTCCTCAGGTATTCTGAACTCCAAAGGAATAGAAGGTCCTCGGTTGATCAAGTCAACTGCTGTGTTAACTGCCTCAGCTCAGAATTGTTTAGGTAACCCTACATATATGCGTATACTTCTGGCTCTCTCAGTTAGCGTCCTGTTTCCGTTCTAATATTCCATTCTGCTGTGGTGTTCCCTGCTCGATCCTCACCATTTTGATGTCATTATCGTTGCAAAACTGTTTGAAGTTAGAGTCTTCATACTCCCCTCTATTGTCAGCACTGAAGCTTCTTAATCCTTAACCTAATCTCATTTTTCACCTATGTCGCATTTATGTCTCAAGAAGTATACCCGTACCTTCCTAGAGTAATCATCAATAAACATGACGAAGTAATTTTTACCTCTTATTGATGATATGGAAGCTAGTCCCCAGACATATGTGTGTACAATTCGAGTCTCGTCTCTTTCGGAGTTCTGCCATTTTTTCTAGAAGCTAACCCTCTTTTACTTCCCTATAACATAACTTTCACACATATCGATATCCATCGATTTCATATCTTCCAGCTTCCTTTTGGCATGCATAATTTTCATCCCCTTTGTACTTGTATGCCCCAGCCGTTGGTGCCACAATATTAGGATCCTCTTTACCCTAACCATTGTAATGAACCTAACTCCATCATTGGTGATATATAGTGATCCGTTCTTCTTACCTCGAGGGATGGTCTTGGCCCTCTTCGAGACCTTCCACATACCCCCTATAAAAGTGGTAACATACCCATAATTTTCTAACTGCCCTATGGAGATAAGATTATTCTGAAGACTCAGAATATGCCTGACGTCAGTTCAGCTTTCAGACAGATCCAGTCAACTTGATCTCCACGTCTCCCTAGCTGACGATATCACAATCTTGGTCATCACCACAATACACCTTTTCCAGGTACCCAGGCACATAATTCTTCAATTGACTTCCGCACGATGTGGTATGGAATGACGCCCTTGAGTCAAGAGAACATATCAATGTATCATTGGAGACAACGTTAGCTCTTATCTGTCCGTCGTTACCCTTCTTGGCACTTCTACAGTCGATCTGATAATGACCTATCTTACCGCATTCCAACACTTAACATTCTTCTTTGGCTTGGAATTAGATTGATAGTCCCTGAACTTTAATATTCCGAATCTCTGCTTTGATTTACCTTTGTTGCCATGTCTATGTTCTTACATTTACCCCTACTTTCCATACTCAAGGCTAGTGATGAACTGCACCCCTTTCTTGGTTTCTTCTAACCTCTTCAATTATGATCATGTTTATGACTTCTTGAAACTTTAGCGGCTTTATCTTGAATAATGTGTTGATTGACTGTCTGGCCCCTTTCTAGCTATCTGGCATCTGTCCTAAAATCAGTAACGCTTGAATTTCTCCCTCGAACTTCAAGTTTATCGAGTTCAACTGATTCGTGATCTCGTTGAATGCATTCAAGGGCTCCTTGAAACAATTGTTTTCAAATATCTTCAACTTAAATAACTTTTTGATCAGGTATACCTTGTTTACTGCTGATAGATGTTCATACATTTTTGCAAGGGTGCTCATCCATACTGCAGTACTCTCATGATTCTTTACGTTTAATGCGACTGACCTCGCTAGACAGAGTCGAGTTGCCCTCAATGCCTTTATGTTAAATACAGCCCATTCTGCCGGCTTTATTATTTTTGGCTTTGGTTCTATCATTGGTAGGAATAGTTTTTTATGATACAGATAGTCCGTCATCTGCATCTTCTAGAAACTATAGTTCATTATGTTGAACTTTTCAATCTCAAATCCTATTTTTGATCCCATACCTCCTGATGAAATCGAATGTCCCCTGAGTCTCATGAGTCTACTAGAACCGTGACACCCAACCTAAGACTATTATACAAGTTGTTAGGAATTACGCCAAATCCCAAAGCAGTGGAATGATTCTGCGGTTAGCCAAACTCACACACAAGCACAAATAACAAGAATAATCAAACAAAACAAAAAATAAAACAAAGAAAATTTTAGGTGGTTCGGAAAAACTTTCTTATATCCACAAACGCACCAGTACTCAATCCTCTATAATCAGAGCTTACAGACTCTCATTCTCGCTCTCACTTTTCTTTCTGATTGCCGTTACATTGATGTATAGAACATAATGTATCTATAGTCTTAAACTAGGTACACGGTCGGACTAAGGAGAACCAGTTTGAATAGGAAACAAATACTTCCAAAACTGACATTTCTGCTAGAATCAGGATATGCACGTGACCCACTAGTCGCGGTATCTGGAATCCGACCTCTTCAACTTGTGCGACCTCGCGGGACGTGACCTTGGTCACCGCGATCTCATGTCGTAACCAAATGGTCGCAACACCCAGATCGCTCAACTCATTGTTCTTCACTTTTTGAGTCTGATTCATCTTCACAATCCAAACACTCCAAAGTAATTCCCTCAATTCTTAGTGAGAAGAGACCTGTAAACTTTAGCAACTTGGAGGCTAAAACAAAATTAGTATTATTGGAACAAAAAATCCTAGATTTTGGAAAACTAACTTGCTAGCTCGAGACTTATAAAAAATATTCAGACAATCCTTCATGGCTTTAGCTTGACTAATAGAAGCATCACCAAAGAGAATCAAATCATCGGCGAAAAAAAGATGACATATTAATCGGACTGAATGTTATGTTTTTATCCTCTTTTATCTCATATGTTGATCTTGTTTTGAAGTGAATTTGGTGGGTTTAATGTGTGTTTCGAGCTGGTGCATGTTACATTTGATTTTCAGGGAAGATATGCTATAGTTTGAAGATTGAAGCTTAAAAGTGCATTTTTGACCAGTGAGTACCGCGACCCATGTCTCGCAACCAAGGGTCACGACATAGTTTCCACTTTTGGACAGTGAGTACCGCGACCTAGGGTCGCGAATGGGGGTGGCAACAGCAGACCCGACACCCTAATTTCGAGCGCGTATAAAAAGGAAGATAAGAGAAAAGAGAGGGTTTCGGCGATTTGAAAAAAGAGCTCGACTAGAGACAAGAAAATTCACTCCAACACTCATACTTCATCTTTTCTTGAGTTCTTCTGATCCAAGACACAAGAGGATACAAACATATGGCTCATCATCATCACCAATCATTAAATGGATAAGGCGAAGCATTGAAGAAGAAGGAATTTCAGCTGGACCAAAGCGGGATCTCTTCGGATTTGTGCTTCATACTAAAATGGGTTTTATCTATTTTCCACTTCTATCTCTTGATTTGATTTGTAATATGTTGAACTAAACCTATAGTTAGGAGGTCAATGGACCATGATTAAGTTCTAGGGTTTGTAATTGAAGAACGTTTTATTATATTTGAAGAACTTTATTCCTAGATATGCAATTATATTGATTTGTAATTTTTTTTGTTTGCAATATGAGAGTTTTTGCTTGAATGTTGAATTACAATTAATAAAAAAATTATAGCCTATTTAGGAATCATTAGGTTACAATTGAGTTTAATTTGTAATTCTAGGAATTAAACTTGATAATGGATTTCTAATTATTTTCATTCTAGAACCAATAGATGGATTAATTGGAATTACAGCATCAATGCATGACCAATATAATTTGATGTGCCATTGTAGGGTTAATTCACTTCTTTGAAATATTGTGCTTAAAATAGTTAATTGCAATACCAGGGCTTATGACTGGGACTATTTAACCACCTAATGTTTTCTCACCCTTGGCAAAGCTTTTTTTTCGAAAGTTGTTTTAGTTTACATTTTACTTTCCGTGATTCAAACTTTCAAAATCTTGATTCCAATATTGTTTAGTTGACAACTTAGTATTAGTATTAGTTATAAAACCGCTTCCTTATGGATTTGACCCGTGCTCACAGGACTTTATTACTTCGACACATCCTACACTTGAAATTTTATCTCACGCGTTATTAGTGCATCAAATATACCAGGGCCATTACGAGAGATCTTAACAGGTGTTGGCACCATTTGTTATAGGAAATGGAGTCTTATATCTCCGTGCTTTTGTCTAGTTTCGGGCAATTATGGGATGCATTTGACGGTTTTCCTGAGTTTGCAGGTCTTTAGGTTCAGTCGGAGACTTCGGTAGATTTCAGCCACTTTCACTCTAGTGCTTCGCTACTTGGAGCCGCGACTTGGCTCACCGCTTAAGCAAGTCGTGGCTATGCAAACAAGACAAGATTCCAGAGGCTCAAGTGAGTTGCAGGCACGACTTAGCAAGTCGTGAGAGCCAAATTCCAGCAGAAGGCCAAGACTTATGTGACTTATAGTCGCGACCAGGGTAAGTCGCGAAGATCAAATGAAGCCACACTCCCG
This sequence comes from Xanthoceras sorbifolium, assembly GCA_003430845.1. NCBI lineage: Eukaryota > Viridiplantae > Streptophyta > Magnoliopsida > Sapindales > Sapindaceae > Xanthoceras > Xanthoceras sorbifolium. The sequence continues at coordinate 24,757,407 of CM010622.1, read as the reverse complement.
AGGCTGTTGCGACTTAAACGCGCGACTTGGACTGCGACTTGGCCAAGTCGCGAGCGTTACTTTCTAGACCTAATTCGAGCATGTATAAAAGGAAAACGTGAAGAAGAGAGAAGGAGTTCAGCTGGAGTTCAGAAAACAGAGAAAGATAAGATAGAAGAAGAAAAAAGAAGAAAGACAGAGTGCTAGGAGACTAAACGTCTGATTGAAGCTTCGTTCATCTTCATCAACGGAGGAATCGGGATTGTCGATCGAAGAGTTCGTCATAGACGGAATCAGACGAGAGTCATTCCGTCGAGAGTTCTATTTTGCAATTCCTTCTTTTTGTTGTATTTTGGTTTTCATGACTCTATTGTTGAACTTGATTTATTTTGAGTTATTCATGGTGAACTAATTTTAATTACTAAGGAAGATGATGGAACTTTATAATACTTTCAGTTGATTTTAGATATATGCTTGGGTAACTTTAGATTTTGTTGGTTGAGTGAAATTTTAGTGCTTAATAGGTTGCTAATTGAGTGATCACCAATTATCATGATTATGTTGTTGTGGGTTAAGTACTGAGAGGAGACGTTCACAACGTTTTCGATAAAATGCCCACCACAGCGTCGAAGTCAAATAAAGACGTGTTGGCTTACACTGTGTGATTGTTAATATTCTGTTGTATGTATTGCATTCGCATTTAGTTTGATATCCATCGAGAGATAGGGTGTTAGTGAATGTAGGAATATGTCTGATTTACCTTGAGAGAGGATTTTGGATAATATAGTTAGCATGATCACCAATCAGTTTTTCATTTAGTTTCATAGGCTTTTTAAAGTTAGATTTAGAAATTCACAATCTTTAATTGGATTATTCGGATACAGTTAGACTTAGTCAATTTTAGTACTTAGCACCTTTAACGTCCTCGTGAGATCGATATCTGGACTTACACTTTATTATTTGTAATGACCCCGTATACTTGCGGGTAACCAAAAGGCGCAACAACAGGCTTCCAGACTCCTTCACTCAACTTTTGAGAGATCAAATGATGTCATTTCTCCATACACAAAATAAAAATATAAGGAGATAATGGATCCCCTTGCCCAATATCACTCTAAAGGACAAAGCAATTTATAATCTCCCCATTAAGCACAATTTTGTAATTCACACTAGAGATGCAGGACATAATCAAATTCCCCATTTTGCCTATAATACCAGCCTCCTCTAACACACTTTTAATAAAATTCCACCGAAGTCTGTCAAAATTTTTAGCTAAATAAATCTTCAACGCCATGAAAGCTTTACCACCTTTACATATTTTGTACGTATGTAACAACTCTTGAGCTACCAATATTTATCCTGAATTAGTATCCCGAGAATAAAAGCAACTGGACTAGGACAAACAAGAGAAGGTAAGAATCTTTTAAGTCTTTGAACAATAATCTTACTAATGATCTTGTAAGTAGTGTTACACAGAATAATAGGTCTCAATTGGTATATCTCAAGAAGGCTGTCAACTTTAGGAATAAGAGAAATGAGAGTTTGATTGACATGACTAGAAACTTCCCCTTTTTCAAAGCAGTCCACAACAAACTTAACAAGAACATTTTTACATATCCTCCATGTTTATGAAAGAAAATAGTATGAAAACGATCCAGTCTAGGAGCTTTTAAACAACCAATATTATCAAGACTACTCTTAACCTCCTCTTCTCTCACGGCACAATTAATATCTCCAAGCTATCACTAAATAGCCAATTAAACATCTTGGGAATAACATTCAAATCCAACCTATTAACCCTAGCAGCAAACAACTTAATTAGAAAAGTAGTTAATGGTAATTCTTTTCATATCCTCTTTATCAATCATACACAACTCCTTCCTTATTTTTTAACTCAAGTTTATTACATCTTCTTCTATCCATAGTAGCAAGATGAAATAAATAAATATTTATTTTATCTCTGTCCTTCAACCAGGAATACCTGGACTTTTGTAACCAAAATAATTCTTTTTTCTCAATAATGGAATTAGACTCCTCATGCAACTTAGATTCAAGTTCGATAATACTAGCTCTAAACGTGTTCTTTTCTGAATTCCCTCAAGTTTAGCTATAATTCTCCTTTTATTATGAAATAAACAATGAAATTTCTCTTTATTCCAAATCTGCAGCTTACTAACAAGCAAGTTAACCTTATCAATAATAGTAGCCGCATTAGTACTCCAATGCTGACTAACCAGCTTTTCGAAATCATTATTTTTCATCCACATAGCCTCAAAGCAAACTGGTTTAAGAAGATTATTAGGACTACGATAATTGTAAAGCTGCAATATAATGGAACAGTGATTGGAATTAATTCTAGGCAAGTGTCTAATAAACCCCTTTGAGTACTTCAACCTCCAATCAATAGAGCACAAAGCCCTAATCTCACCCAAATGTCCTCACTAACACCCGTCCTAGTCATCCAAGTAACTAGGATCGCCAAACTGCCCAACTTTCTTCTCAAAATTACAAGTGATCTCATTAAAATCCCCCAAAATAAGTCAAGGCCCTTCAAAACAATTCCTAATGGCATTAAGATAGATCCAAAGCCCTTTCATAGTACCCACATAGGGACTAGCATACACAAAAGCAATAACCTATAACCTACTACCCTCCGCTATCGCATTAATGATAGTTTGCCTAGAATTACCTATCATTTATATTTTAATATTATAATTATTCCACAATAGCCTCAACAATAAAGCTGTCCGAAAAAACCCAAACTATTGATAACCTTTCTAGCCCTAGCCCTACTAATCCTAGGCTCAAGAACAATAAAGATCTCAAACTTATATAAGGATTTAAAATCAGCCACAGTTTTAAGAATACATTTTTTTCCCAGCCCCTCTAACATTCCACATACAAAATTAATAACTAAAGAAAGAAAAAAAAGCACCCACCACTAGAAACACCTATTCCAAAAGCCTCATACATTGCCTCTTTAAGCTTGGAAGTAACAATTTCAAGGCCATTGTATCTGACACCTTAATTTTATGTTTCACCATATCAGCATTAGTATCAGTAGAATTGCCATCTTGGATGTCTTCATGCATCCTAACAGCCTTTCCATCCTGATTATTGTGAATATTAGTGGTCATGGCAACCATCATATCTTCGTGAAAATTTTTTGAACTTTAGAGACATCTAGATCTTCCACCATGCCAACATCATGATTGGGCTGCAATTTCACCAAACCCTCTAATGAATTTTCTGTAGTAGCCGGCCAATCCAAGGAACCCATGGACCCCTTTTGTCGTTATCGGAACAGACCATTCTTTTACTACTTGTATTTTAGTGGGGTCAACAGAGATGCCCTCTTTTGATATAATATGTCCCAAATAGTCCACCTGTGTCACATCGAATTGGCATTTCGATTCTTTAACAAATAACTTGTTAGTCAATAAAATTTGAAAGATTACATTCAAGTGTGTGAGATAGAGTACACCAGTATATCATCGAAAAACACCAATATCCATTTGCGAAGATACAGGCGAAACAAGTCGTTCATAAGACTCTGGAAGATAGTAAGGGCATTAGTAAGCCCGAAAGGCATGACAAGGAATTCGTAATGTCCTTCGTGCATTCTAAAGGCCGTCTTGGGAATGCCCTCCTCCTTAACACGAATCTGATGGTACTCGACTCGCAGGTTGAGCTTAGAAAAAAATTTCGAACCATGTAATTTATCCAACAACTCGTCAATAACTGGAATAGAATATTTGTCCTTCACAGTTTTGTGGTTAAGGGCCCGGTAGTCCACACAAAATCTTCAAGTTCCATTGGCTTTCTTCTCTAACAAAACCGAAGAGGAGAATGGGCTATTGCTTGGGCGGATCAAACCTGTCTTCAATAGCTCCTGCACCATCCTTTCAATTTTAGGTTTCTAGTAATAGGGATAACGATAGGGTCGGACACTTATAGGTTCAGAATTGGGCAGTAACGGAATGTGATGGTCATGTGGCTGTTAAGGTGGCAGCTCCTTTGGAGGTTTAAAAACCTGCTGAAATATTTGAAGGAGGTTTAAAAACCTGCTGAGATATTTGAAGAAGGTTTTTTAGATCATTTGAGTAACTTAAAAACTGTGGAGGAACATTGATGGCCATGATTTGTAACAACACCCCTTGCATTTGGTGCATTTTGTTTTCTGTTAATGCCTCAATGGCAGCTTGCTGGAGTTCTTGGAATGTGTGTATCATTCCTTCACTCTCAAGCCATTGCACCCCTAGCACCACTTGACATGCTGCAGCCAGTAACACATAATAATCTGCCGTGATCAAAAGTCTTTGAATGTCCATTGATAAGGCTTGACATTGCCCTGCACAGTTGACTCTTTTACGGTTGGCTACCATCACTTGGAACCTCTTGTCTTTGATTACTGGTAGCCCAAGCTTGGAAACTATATTCTAATCGATGAAGTTGTGTGTGCTTCCTACATTGATCAATACGGTCACAGGTTGATTTTTTACCCGCCCTTTAACACGAATGGTTCTTGGATGTTCAGCACATGCGATAGCATAGAGCGAAATTTCTGGTATGGTCTCCATCTCCTCTTACAGGTTAAGGTCATCCAAAATATTATTTTCGTCCCTTGGAAAGAAAACCTCCATCATAAATAGTTGAGGACGCTCACATCGGTGCCCTACTACATATTTCTCATCACAATAATAACATAGGCCCTTTTGACGGCGCTCTCGTGCTTTTTGGCTCATAACCCTCTTGATTGTAATGGGAGGTTGAGGGAAACCAGCTGCTGATTTCTGCCTTGGTGGGGCTCCAAGCACACCAGTGGTGGCGTTGGGGGCTGTCCGATGAGCTACGACTATCGGCTGTGATCAGTAGGGCTAGTGGTTCTTTCTTTGTAAAGTATTTCTCTCTTCAATGAGGCGAGCAATGCCGATGGCATTAGCCAAGGATCGAGGTTACTTGACATTGACATCCAGGCGCACCACATCCTTGAGTCCTGCAATGAAACAACTAATCAAAATTTTTTCCGGTAAGTCATCAACCAAATGTGAAAGTTTCTCGATTTCCTCTTGGTAATTAACTACTATTGATGTTTGTTTTAGGCGAGTCAACGCTTCAGAGGGATCATCATAGTCCGTCGGTCCAAAACGTTGCAAAACGGCCTTCGTAAATTCCTCCCAAATGATGGGACCCTTAAACTTGGTGAACCAACGGTGCCACTGCAAGGCAATGCCCTCCAGGTAGAACGAGGCTAACTGAACGTGGCAATCGGAGGCGACATTTTTGAAGTTGAAATATTAATCCGCTTTATAAATCTAGCCATTGGGGTCGGTTCCATCAAATTTTAAAAAATTTAGTTTTAGGTGGACATGGTTAGCTTCTGCTACTGTAGTGGTTTGGGTGACATGGGTTTGGTTTATTTTGGAAGAGGTTGAAGTCGAAGCAAAGGGATTGACTCCCATGCTACTGGCAAGGGAATTTTGAGCTATACGGAGTTATTGTAACTTAGTTAGAACCGTTTGGAGGGTGCCATTGAACTGGTCGAAGTTGGATTCATGATGTCCCAAGGTTTCATTCACCTCATTGCAAAATTCAATGTTCGTTTTCCTATGAGTTTTCGTAGTTGAACCGTGCTCTGATACCAAATCGTTATGTAATTTGCTGGAAGAGAAGAAAAGAACAAGAAATAGCAGAACTGGAAGTAGATAAATAGAAGACAAAAGAGTTATGTTGGTAATATATTGCATACCTTTATTATCCAATCAACAGTACATTAGATAGTGCTACAAAAGAGAAATAATAGCAATAACTTGATAACAACACAACTATCTAACTTATTATTAGGATCCACTAAGGATTCCTAATGACTCTCCTAAATGTTAGCTTGACTCACTCAACAGCTAACTCATTCAACAGCTCCTAACATTCTGACTCTACTAATAACAAACTAACGGCATTCAACAGCCAGCTACCGTACATACTCTCATAAATCCATATCAGATTCCTCACCCAAGATAGTGAACCTAGAACCCTCCACTTTAGCTAAGGCAGAGCTACCTATCTTATGTTGGAACTTGATATGCCTACTGGATCCACCTTCACCCACTTCATCAACTCTCCCCTTCTAATTAAGTTCCACCACCGCTATACCAGCACCACTCCTAGAACTGCTACTCTTATTAATACTACAACCATTTGAGAAACCTCCCAAATTATAATTCCTACCATTCCTATTCCTATAATTTTTTTCCCATATGAGACCATCATCCAAGGCCCAAAAGGATCCTTACTAGACCTCTTGATTTCTCCACCCTTCTTCTTCGGATCCTCACCATTAGACTGATCCCCAACCCCTTCCAAACAAAACGCTTTAAATATATCAATCTTTACACATATCCTTGCAAATATATTCCTAGCTTTTGTATCTGTGATCGGATCCATCTTATAAGTAGTTCCAAGTATCCCTCTAATATTCCATAGCAAATGTGTTTCTATCCATTCCGTAGGAAGCTTAGACAATCTTATTCACACATGGATTTTCTTGATATCCTCTTCCCCTGGCACAAAATTAGGACGCCATTTCTAAACCACAAGATATTGATTGGCAATCACCCATAGACCCCCAATAAGAACATGATCCAGATCCTCTCTCATATGAAATCTAACAATGAAGTACCCATCTTCCAGGTCAGTTAATTGCCATTGGCCAATGAAATTTCACTTCTGTCTCAACTTAACCAGCATGAAATTCAAAGTATGAGGTCTTTCCATAATTTTCAGTATTAAAGCATTCCCCCAAGACTTATATAGTTGTTCTTTCAACTCCTGCTACAATCTCATCACTGGCCCACTTGGTCCCTCACTCACTGTGATATCTCCTTGCGCAATCTTCAACCTATTCTTACCAGCTCCAAGACCCATCCAGCTACTAGGGCTATTCACGTTCATCAACTTTGATTTGAAGCTATCGCTCGTTGATTTCCTTACACTATCGGCTCCATCATCCTCGATCATTCGAGCTCGTTTCGAACACAAATGTCCACCTGGCGGCTTATCCTTCACCTCGTCCATCTTCTCAATTGGTTGTTGAGCATAAAAAACGAAGACTCTATCCATTTCTAGTTAGCACTTGGGGCAGTGATAACGACGTGTGAGATTAGAACCAAAGGTATCAGGGGACGCAATGGGCGTGTTCAAAAGTCAACATTTATATTTTCATGAGTTATTTTTTTTTTATTTAAAGCAAATCAGGATGTGAAAATATAAATCATCATGTTAGAAAATGGATATTTGAAAATTTGTAGAAATCAAAAAGATTCAGGTGGTTGAAAAATGAATATTTGAACTACAAAAGAAAAATAAATCCCTCTCATCTTAGAAAAAGTGTATAAATTATCATGCAGAACCATCCACATGATTTTTGTTTGATACCATAACCGCAAGAACTGGTGACATAACTTGGATGATATTCAAGACCTAGACAATAAGTGCTCAAAATAAATCCATATGAAAATAAGGTACAAATGTCTATATACGAGAATGACTAGAAAATATGTAACTAAAAACATGTGATATCAAGGAAAATTATTACAATTATTCGCTAGACCATTTATTCCATATACAGATAGGGATAGAAATTATCATGTAGGGACCATTCATATAAGTTTTGTTCAATAACAAGATTTGGAGAACTTGAATGATAACTGAGACTTATACAATTAGTGGACAACCTAGCCAGGTCCATACGAAAATAAAATAAAGACTTCCACACTAAAAATGACTAGAATATAAAGGACATTTATTACATATTGTTCCCTGAACCTTTTAACACATTATTCATTCAAAGTAGTACAGGGTCTCTGAGCAAGGAGGCAACATGATCTTTCATCAAATAAGAATTTGTGTAGCAATCATCTTTCTTATACAGAAGATCCATAACCCTTGCAAGATTGAGAACCCGTTCGAGCAGAGGCGCCGAAACAACAGTTGGTTTCAATAACTCCTCATTCATATCTTTCCATGCATTTTCAACTTGTTCGCGGAACAATTTAGCTACCTCCTCCTCAGAAACACCATGCTCCTTTATGTAACATTCAACAGCTGAGGCAACGTGTCCTCTCTTTTGCTCAAACTATATAAAATTAAAATGATTTTGTTAATTAATACTTGAATTATCTATGCATGCCAGAAACGAAATTCTTAAAGTTTGACCAAAATCGAAAATCACTATGTAGTTTTGAAATTAAATAACATGTATCAAAAACTCATCTATTGTATACTAGTTAGAAAAGAAAAAAAAAAAAGGCCCTCTAGTAAGGTTTTCATAGAATTCTGAATTAAAACGTCATTTTGTTTGAATTGGGACAAATTTTATGAGGGTTTTTGAATTTATAAGTAAATTTATTTAATTACCTCGTGGGAAACTATGTCATCCATGAGTCTATTAATAATGGAGGAAGCCTTAATAATCTTAGGGTTGCTAGATACCCAATCAAAGGCATCCTCGGTTGCAATATCTCCCATTCCCACAAAAGATGAGGATGCTAGCGTGGTATAGCCACAACTAAGTAATGCAACAGCCATGTATTCCTCCATTGTCGGTACATATTTCCGTTCACACCATTGAGCTTCAACGAAGTAAACTCTAACTAAAGTCTTCATCTGAGATACCAAAAACATATAATTAATCATTTTTACCTAACACAATTATAATGAAGATTATCATCAATTGATTGATTGAAATGAAGATTATCTGACCATTTCTTTTGCATAATGAAGGCGGTATAGTTTTCCTTCATTGGCCAGATATATCTCTATTTCATTGTAAACATCAAGGACAGCCTCATAGCTCACTTTCATGTACTCAGGCAGTTGATCCGTAGCACTAATATCCCACCTAAAACAACATGACCAACAATGAGAATTTTTAATATATAAGATTATTGTATCAATTAATACTAATATTGACGATTTGACATGATCAATAGTACTCATTTTCAGGTGTGAACTGTCTGCATGCCTTGTATAATTTTTTCTAAACAAAACAAGCTATGTATATAGAGACTAATCCGCACCTGATAAAAATGATTGTTGTGGATATGATTAGATAAAAATGAGGTGAATAAAGTGGAGATCAATTAACCTCTCGATTGCCACGGTGAATAGCTCAAGTTCTTGAATTGTACCATATGAATCATAGATGTCATCGATGATAGAAATCATGGAAATCACTTTGGTTAGTATCCTCCTAGCCATGGAATGCTCTGGCTCAAAATACACTCCTATTACCCAAAAGTATAGCTCCACCACTCGGTCTCTGACAAATGGTAGCTTTTGCGAAATGTTTAAGCTTTTCCACCACCTAATCACATGTAATTCAGTCAAATATCGATTAGTGGACCAAGTTCAAATACGTATGCAAATTTAGATATAGAATACAAAATAATATATGCAAAAAAAAAAAAACAAAAATAGAGCATATTTTGGTTGTTGGTTGTTACAAACATGCAATAAAAAAAAAGAGCATATTTTTCAGAGTATTAAACAAGTAAAAGATGAAACACACATGCATTAAACATCCAAAAAGTTGTGAATAAATTCTATCAAAAAAAGTAAACTCTATCAAAAAGCACTTAAAAATTAATCATATTAATTAGAGTTTGCTTACTGAGTAATATCACTGAGTTCCTTCTGGTGCAGCTTCTGTAATATGTTAAAATCTAACTTTGCAAAGGCTAACACAACTTCATTGTGCAATGGATCTTCTTGATAGACAGACATGTAATGCCTTGCTTCTGGCCTAATTAAGCTCTTTCGAATAGGTCGATCTAAGGCACGTCGAGCTTGCTCTGCAAGTGGATTACTAGAGCTGAACTGATCATGGGCTGCCATTGATGATGAATCAAGGTGACTGGTAGTGAAAGCAAGTGCTTCATCAAGTATATTCTCTCCATGAACCCTAAGATGTGCAGCCTCATATAAACTTATCATTCCTCGAACATCACTTACAAGTGAAGCCTTGAAGCCGCCATTGCTGTCCTTGAACTTTTTGAACACATCTACACCAACCCACATGTAATATACGTAGATGTAAATTAGAAGTTTCGTACTGAAAAACGTACAAAATCCACCCTTATGGGCTCTCACACCTAAAACATACTCATATATAATAATAATCAAAGTGTGTGTGTGTTTAATCTACATACCGCAAGAGATTTTATAACCATGTTGTCGAAGTAATCTAAATTGAAGAGAGATGTGAAACAAGTCAGCGTCACCATCGTCGTCTCCGAGATTCCACCTATTTTCGTCCTCGAAGAAAATTTCAAGGATTTCATCTACTTCAGTTTGAAAATTGTAAGACACACCTAAGTGCTGGATTTCATCAATCAGTTCCAGTACTTCTTGTGGAGGCTTATTGGCATGATCAGCTAGCATTCCTTTTATTTCCTCCTTCAGTTTTTGGTGCTTTTTATTGTCATCATCATCAGCTTCCTATATAAAATCCATTAGTAAAAGGATTAAAATAGTTTAAAAATTTTAAGCCGCTGAAATAGTTTGTCATTCTTATTGACAAAAACTTTCAATCATTATATTCATCTAAACAACTCAAATATTATGTCATGTATGCATGGACACATAAAAGCACAATCAAGTGAAACATTTCATCTTTTTCTCTAAAAAAAAAGGAAAAAAAAAAAGAGAGCAGAGAAGCATTTTTACCATGGAATCATGACTAGCATAGGAGAGGAAAAAATCCCCCCAGATACTAGGATGATAATTTGCCAAATGACGATTTGCATCTTGCTCATCATTTTGGGCACTTAAGGTAGGAGCCTCTAAAACTTGAGGATGAGCCATTATTTTGTAATGTTTCTAATTAGAGAAAAAATGATGGACTCTTGATGACAAGAAAATAGAGATATATAATATAATTAATGTGTTTGATAGCTTCTTGTGCTTCAACCTTGGTCTGTTGTGACACATATATATAGAAATCTCTACCCATATATCTACCAATTCCAAGTGTATCATATAATCATATATTGATCTCATACTACTTGGTGTGTTCTGGTGGGTGAGCAGACGAATATGCCCACCCAAGTTGTTTTTTTTTTATTTTTAACCCTAAAAAAATAACAAGAAGATAGGTAAAGATGCTTTCAATGAACACAAAAGACCAAGAAAATGATGATATATACCTACAAAGGCATCTATGGAGGACAATAAAGGAGAGTGGTTTCCTAGTTAATTAGTTGAATAACAACCTCACTTATCTACATTACAAGTTATACAAATTTTAATACGCAAAATTTTTGTTTCTTGTCAGAAATTAGTTAGTCCCCTATTTAATAATTCGGGGGAGGCTTCACCCGAAAATGATTCCTTATTTCACTTGAGAATTATGTCACATTTAAATATTTGTTTTTTCATTAACAAATGTCTTTATATTGTATTGGTTTCAATAAAAAAATATTTTAAATAATGTAATTGCACTTAAAAACGATTTCACGTACATGGAGTTACGGTGGAGGATATGTGGATATACTTTTGACACATGTGAAGTTGATTTTGTTGTTGTTGTCATTTGATTTTGGGTACTTGCCAATTGGAGAATTTTGTTTGGACATATTATTATGGTGACATTGACCATATTAACTTTTTGAATTTGGTGAAAAAAATTATAATTTGTACATTTTAATTTTATCATATAAATTGTAATCTTGTATTTGTACAATTCGTATCTTTTACAAGTATTTTTTAATTGAAAATCTAAATTGGTTCGAAAAAATAATATTGGTTTTTTTTACAAATAAAAATTTTTTTGGCAACACACATAAAAAGTTGTCTTAAACAGGCTTTTGGTAACACACATTGTATGTTGCCTTATACAGTTTTTTTGGCAACATACAAAACAAAGTTGCTTTATACAGTCTTTTTGGTAACATGCAATTTGATGTTTCCTTACATATACCCTTTTAGCAACATACGTACATGTTGCCATAAACATACTTTTGGCAACACGTATCGAACGTTGCTTTAACTTTACTTTTGGCAACGTATATCTAATCTTGTCTTTAAGTGCTACAACAACATACCGTTTACGTTATTTTAAATGGTTATAACAATGTACAGAATTCAGTGTAGTAAAGATTATGCACGTTGCTAAAAACATACAATAGCATACTATGCGCGTTCCGAAAAGCCTACGGCAACATTCAATGTGTGTTGCGAAAAGCGGCTGGACTTTTAGCAACATGGTTGTCAGCAACGTATGGCCGTTTTTTGCTAAAACGTTCGGCAACGCATTTTGCACGTTGTGGTATGTCATTTTTTTTGTAGTGCACATATTTTTATTTGATTCTAAAATACAGTTTTTCTAAATGTTTTTATTTGATCTAATTTTATCCAGTCTAATCATACTAAAAAAGACATAATTTAAGTCAAATCCAAACAATCCACCATAACTATATTTTTATGTTGGACTCCAAACAATCTCTGTTACCAGTTGTTGGAAAAAATGTTAATGCAAAACCGTTGCCTAATATTCACCATAAAAACAAATAATATCTAAACACAAAAATAAGATGAAAAAAATGATAATCCAATCATACAACACAAGATTTACGTGGAACCCCAAAATAGAGAAAGAAATCACGGCCGTCAGGACGACAAGAGAAAAATATCATTATGTAGAAAATTGTTACTACTACACGCTCAACATTCTTTCTCTAACTCCAAACCTCAATTACAACAAATGCTCACAGCTCTCTCAGTATCTCCCAGATATTCTCAGGCCCCTAGATATTCTCGGTCTCCCCCAGTATCCCGAAATCTCCCCCAGATATCCCCTGAGTCACAACCAACTCTCTCTCTAGTTTCTCCAGGTGTCTCTCTAGTGTGTTACTTTAACAAAGAATAGCCATCCTACTTATAGGCTTAGTATTCTTAGTCCCAAATTAATCAGGAAGTTCTTAAACAAGACACTTCTTAAACTAACTAGATTCTCATAAAACACTTCCTATAATAATCAAAAGTTCTGATATAAGACACTTTCTAAAATAATCAGACCTCAGAAACCTAGAAAATACCCAACAAGAATTTCCTAAAACAGCTTAAATTTGTCGTCGTGCGATCTACAGGTTGCGTCACTCACTGCTGCATTTTTTATCTACAGGACCGGTCGCTTCAGACAGCACATGAGAGCGTGTCCGGCCTCCTCTTCTGACGTCGTTTACGTTGTTGTCTTTATCTTGATATCTTATTTCCATCGGTTTTTGAATCACCTCAATCAGACATCGTTTGCTATACTTTCACATCAATTAATTACGGGTGCATTTCAAGAATACGAGCCAAACCCCAGCATTTTAGGCTCCTCCAATAAGCCTGAATCTCTTAACTATCAAGATTTATAACAAGTTTTACAATAATAACTTACTTAATCAATCACATTAATAGATTCTCCTGCTCTTAATTTCTCACTACACACAAGTAAAGAACCTCATCTCAAAATGAGAGAAATATTATTTTCATTGATATACTTAATGTGCAATGATACAACGATTATATATAGGAGATGAAAGAAACTGTTCTGGGAAAAAAAATAATACAGAGAATACATGATCCTATAATCTCGGAGAATCACTAGTTGTCTTTGTTCTATTGAGACTAATTAGGAATATACAACTAATTTGACACTCCACCTCAAGGTTGAGCATATATGTTATTAATGCCCAACTTGCTAAGTGAGCTATGAAAAACTCCATTCACAGCGTCCATGTGTGCTTCACTTAGAGCATGTGGTCACACCATTTCTATACCTGTTTTAGGCACCTATTCTTGTTATTTATCTAATTTTTCCAGTGAAATTGGTGGACAATGTGTTTTGTGAGTATTGTGTAGGTTATCATCCCTAAATAAAATATTAAGCTTAATTGAAGAGTTTTGGAACTAAAAGGATCGAAATTGAAGAATTGAAAGATTTATTGTGCAGAGCTATCATGTTTCGAAGGCCACAAAATATTTTATAGGATGCAATGGGTTACGGGCCACATTTTCCTATAAAGCTTTAGATGTCTAGTTTTTCGAAAAATTTTATGGTTCGTGATTCCAAGTTTTCTAGAAGAAGTTATGCTCATTTTCATAATAGTGTGCAGTCTGCCAGTGTGTTGCGCGCCCAAGACCGCGCAACCACTAGAATGTAATGACGCATTTTTGAAGAGTTCGAGATTTATCCGGAGAAGAAAAACCTTAATTTGGTAAAGCTATATATAGGGATTGTTTTTTAGCATCAAGGAAGATGAAAAGGGAGACTTCCAAGCCACTGACAGTTTTAGTCCGTTGGGATCGCCAGAATGGATTCTATAGCTGCATAGATGTGGTCAAGCATAAATTTTTTAAATTTAAACCTTGTTTCAACAAGCTTTGTAATACTCAATAAAATTGAACATTTTCTAAGGAGATAAAACTAATTTAAAGGTCTAAGTTTAAGTAATTTTTGTCTAGAAAAATAATATCAATTTCTCATTTACTTTAATAAAAATTTGAAAATATTTTTTTTTTGTTATTTAACATTTTTAACTCAATTTATATGTTTATATAGAATCTAAGTTAAACTTAGTTAAATTACGGCTGCAACATTCCTTGTGTAATTAGCAAAATTTAGTATGTATCGCTCACACCTATATGTTATATCATTGAGATTATGGGTTCGAGTTTTGTCCTCCTAGATCATAATACTAATCCAGATTATCAACAACACCAAACTGTTAAATGAACCTCATCGGTACACCTAGATAGCTAACATGTATATATTGCCACATCATTGATTGAGTGATATAGGATATAGTTAAAATTAGTTACTATTCATTACTCTTGGTCAACTAATTGTGATTATTTGTTAACTCATCATATATATATATATATATATATATATATATACAAACCTGAGTTACTATTGAAATAACAAATACCTGATTTCATTTCTCTCTCAATTTTTCTCTCTCGAATCTTCTTCTAGGGTTTCTGTTTTCTCATCTTTTTATCAAGCTTTCACCCCTCTCCCAACGTCAAGTGAATTGTAATGGTTAAAAAAAAAACTACTAAAAAAAAGTTAGAATTTTTTTATGGTTTTGGGTCTATGTAAATTGAAACTGAAAGGTAGGGTTCATCCACACTCGAATTATACACAAAGACAATCTTTCTCTCTATTTATTTTTTTTTTATTTAAAGCAAATCAGGATGTGAAAATATAAATCATCAAGTTAGAAAATCAATATTTGAAAATGTGTAGAAATTAGCAAAAAGATTCAGGTGGTTGACAATGAATGTGCTTAACTTAAATCCATATGAAAATAATGTATACGATAATGACTAGAAAGTGTTAAGTTTGTACGCTTAGTGTTTGATTACATAATGGGTATATATATTGTGGATAACCTTATAACTTAAAAGACTAGCACATTGAGTTATGGTATCTCTTAATATATATACCATTCTATTGCTTTATATTTTTTTCAATGTGGGATTCATCTCATCTTCTATTAGTTTCATATGTTGGTTTTCTAACACTCTCCCTCATATGTGAGCCCGATTGGCTTTGGCCACCATTTTTCAATTACTGTTTGGCAGACCACGGCCCAGGCTCTATGTGACGTTAATCAAACGTTCTAATACCATGTAAAAACTGCTACCCTACCAGCTAGCACGAAGAAATTAGAAGCAGAAAAGAAGAATAGTAGCAAAATGTAAAAATCCTCTTAGAACCTCCGTTGATCAACTTCAAGCATTTACAGAGAAATCTGACTACAATACAATCCTAACAAACTTTCCGAGAATCCCTCTCATCCAGTCAATCATAACAAACTTGTAACAACCTCATTCTAGCTCTTCACTAACCGAATTACCTAACTTCCTAACTAATTAATTCTGTTGTTTAAATTTGTTTAGACAATTTTACCCTTACAAATTCAATGGAATTGCCAAAAACATGAGCCCCATATAGCCACTGATTATAAATATGGAAGCATCACAAGTTTGTAGCAGTGAGGTTAATTGGGGTTGTTAAAATTCAAAAAATAGAAAATGCAAATGTGGAAGAAGAACTGGTTTGGGAATTTCAAAGTCGAAGGTTAGACTTTGGTCTTCAAATTGTATATCTACTGTGAAAAGAGGTCATGCAATCATTATTCATTTTGGTTTCAAATGAATTTCATCAAGTTTGGAATGAAGATGTTGTTTAGAATAGAGAGACTGGATTGAATGTTGATCAACTTTTGCATGAAATTCGTGAAGACATGAAACATGTTGTTTCCATTGTTGAGAAAGTCGATAAAGGGACCAATCATGTGTTGGTGTGAGTGGTTCGGCACTCTCATCCCTTAAGCAAGATCGTGGGTTCAATTTTCCTTGTGAACGGAGTTACACATATTGGGAGCACTTTACCCCTTAGTGGGCCAAGCCAGTGCGAGTCTGGATTAGTCGGGTGTGGACAGGGCTGATTGCACTGTATGGTGGATCCGCCCCACCCGGAAACCGGATGGTTTAAACCAAAAAAAAAATGGATAAAGGGAATGGAAAGCAAGATGAGGGCAACAACACCATCGGACATTTCAACTCATCAATGTACACTTTGCATGTAATGGAAACAACGGTTGATTAGAAATAATGTTGAATTTCCATAAAATATTACGTTATCTAACACTACAATATGGTGCCCATGTACCAGGTCCTTCAATGACAATCTCCTAGCCTTATACATAATACAACACATTTGTCTAATTGTTCATGCGTAAAGTTGCAATTTTGACATAACTAACCCAATAATTATATTGTACTTAATCAAATCCAACTTCCCAAGCACTAGCCATCACCAACTTTTTCAATCTATCAAAATATTAATCTAACTTTCTCAATCCTTTTTTTTTTTTTTTTTTTTTTTTGCGCGAGTCTGTGAAGACCAAAAGGCGCCAATGACTTTTGTCAGCTAATATGAGTTGTAAACTACGTGCTTTTTACTATTTATGGCATTGCACATTTTTCCATAATTTTAAAATATTTTTAATCTAACTCTGTCTGATAACTTCATTCGATGATCATTTTACCCTTCCTTGGTTAACATCTAATGGCTCCCCACTAATGATAGGGGATTTTTGTGCAGTTTTAGGTAAAAGTCCATATGCGTGCAATTATCCCTTCTGTATTTTAAATGTTTATATCTTATATAATTTTATCGAATCTAATCACTTACCATAGTAAAAATAGGCATGATTTCAGTCAAATCTCATAATCCACCAAATAATGCACCATAACTATATTTAATCTACTCTAATAAGCCTTACAAAAAAGCACATGTTCAATCCCATAAAATATTCAAATTCAATTCATCCAATTATATTTTCTTAACTAAAACTAAGGGTGGGCACAAAATTCGTATCCGAACCGATTTGAAGCGCATTCGAATGGTAATTTGTAGTTTAAGTCGGTTTTGGGTTTAAATTCAGTTTGGTTTGATTTTGAATTTCAAAAAACTGTATTGAATTCGGTTTGGTTCGGTTTTTGGCAGCCCAAAATCGATTTGAACCGTCATATAAAAAGAAAAGAAAAGAAAAACATAAATATTTCTCACTAACTCACAAGTCACCACTCACCAGACCTCACCCGCGCTGCTCTCACAAAATCACTTTTGAAAAGGAAAGGTTGTTAAGAAGGGTGTACAGGTAGGTGGTAGGAAGGGTAATAAAAAATCATATTGACTTTAGAATTCTAGCTCCATTTGGATTATATTTATTAAGGTAGTTTGGATTGTTATTTGAATTTAGGATGTAATTTTGAACTTTTGGAGTTTGAACTTATTATTTTAGACTGTTATTAAATTTTGTTATGTGTAATTTTATTAATGGATTGATCAGCAGTTAATGGAAAAATGTATGGATAATTATATAGAACTGATCAGCAGCTATTTTAGCGTGATATTTTAGACTGATTAGCAGCTAATGGAAAAATGTATGGATAATTATGAAATAAATAAGTATATAAAAACTATAATCCAAATCAGCTTGAATTCTAAAATCAAATACCCCAAAGGCTAAAACTAAAATATATAGTCCAAATTAGCATTTAAAACATACTAAAATTTAAATACATGAAAAAGACACATTAGGCCCAATAGCCCCAAAACCGTATTAAACCGAACCGAATCCAACTGTATTAATTCAATTCCAATCAATTCGATTTACACCTTCAATTCGGTTCGAGTCAGTTTCAATTTTTAAAAACCGCATAAATTTCATTTCGGTTTGATTTCAACTAAAATCATACTGAATCGAACTGTGCCTTCCCCTAACTAAAACTGTGATGAAAATTCATCTTGGATCCCTCCTGATTTTCTCTAAGCGTTAGGCAGCCCGGCCAAAGCCTACATCTACATGTTGAGAGCTATCATTCTTACTTGGGATACGAATTGATTCCACGAACAAGCATCCGGCCTTTATATGTTGTGGGAATCGAAATGATTCCACAAATAAGCATCCGACCTTTATATGTTGTTTTGGGGGGTGCGGGTGGTGTTGAATTGAGTTTCTAAAAATGTAACAGATTCCTATCCATAAAATTGCAATTATAAATAATGTCAAATAATAATTAAAATGAATTAGCAAGTAATTAAATGATAAGAGATTGAACACCAGATTTAGGGCTTGTTTGGCAGGACTTTTTGAAGCTTGCTTTTAATTTTTTGAGCCCAAAAGTTCTTTTGGGAGTGTTTGAATTTGTTTATATGTTGTTTTGGGGGTGGGGTGGTGTTGAATTGAGTTTCTAAAAATGTAACAGATTCCTATCCATAAAATTGCAATTCTAAATAATGTCAAATAATAATTAAAATGAATTAGCAAGTAATTAAATGGTATAAATGATAAGAGATTGAACACAAGATTTAGGGCTTGTTTGGCAGGACTTTTTGAAGCCTGCTTTTGACTTTTTGAGCCCAAAAGCTCTTTTGGGAGTATTTGGATTTGAGAAGAGCTTTTAACCTTTAAAAACTCTTCCAGGATAAAACAAAAATATATGGTTTTTATAAAAAGATCTTCTAAAAAATCAAAGGCCAAAAGTAAAAACTCTGTCAAACTGCGCCTTACAATAGTTCAGCTAACACTTGTCTACATCCACCTCACCAAGTTACACCAAGCTTTAGTCGCTTCACTATCAAGATTATTTACAAGTTGTAAAATGATTACTCACTTCACCAATCACACTAGAGATTATCCTCCTCTTAGTCTCTCACTACACACAAGTAAAGATTGATAGAGGTCGTTTGTTTTGTTGATGGGGGTCATTTGTTTTTTTTATTTAACATTTAACGAGTCTGAATTGGACATATTAAACTGTTTTTATTTTTATTTTTTAGTGGTCAAACAACTTAGAAATACTAAAAAAATAACTTAAAATAAAAAATTAAAAGTCATGACTTAACACTTCACACCTAATCACTGAATTATAATTATAATATTTTTTTCTATAATTATAATATATTCTTCCATGAATTATTAATCTTAGGAATATTATTATTTTCCTCCTAAGATATGAAAATATATCATTTTACTCTCTGCTTTTAATCTATTACCCAGTGTCCTCCTGTTGTTACAAAATCTAACATAACCATTAAAACAATGTTGTCTGGCACTAAAAATACCAAGTTGCCCTTCTCACACCTGTTTAAAAAAATAAAAAAGACATCTATACCAAGTTGCCCTACCTACACCTGTTTAAAAAATTAAAAAGACAGATATACCCTTAAAAGATGACCGTTATAAAACAATTGAAAATTTTGCTTATAAAAACCCCTCACTTTAACTGCTCATTTTATCACCCTAACTCATCAGTGTTGTTTACAGTTCACTATCACATGCAAATATTCATTAATATCCAAGCAAAAGTGGATAATATCCATCATTAAGAATCATATAAATACTTAATCATCATCATAACCTACATCAATCATACCAACTTGTTGGCTACTAGTGACAAAAACAGTAAAATGAAAATATCATTCATAACCTACCTCAATCATCCTAACTCAAAATAAATGTATATCAATAATCATGCATAAAAGCCAAAATATTGTACTAAGTTATAGTGTCTTGTTACTATATCAATCATCATCCTAATGAGTTCAAATCCACTGTAACCTGAAACTGGGTGTTGCTTGAAAGCAGTGCTTAAGGTTGTAAAGAGGAGGCAAAATGAGCAAGAACCTCAAATAAATCCATTGTTCCTATCAATAAAAAATAAAATAAAATAAAATAAAAAACAGTACAAGTCAAATTGTTTTGTTACATTAACTTAACATAAATTAAACATTATCAATATCAAAATCGTTAATATTAAACATTGATTTATCATCTGTGCAACCCATTTTAATTATTAAAATATTATAGTGATTTTAATATTCCCATTGCACCCAATTAAGATTTATAATATTCTTACTGCAGTTTTTAATCATTAATATATTAAAGGGTTCAAAAGCAGTTTTTTTATTTAACAATAATGGATGTATAACACCCCCTGACCCGACCCGACTGGATCGACCCAGGGAGCGTTACCGAATTTTCAAACTTTCTTAATTCTGTTTTATACATTTCAAATCCTTATGAGCCCATCAAAATAAACTTTTTACAAAAATTTCGGCAGAGTTCCCTCGGTTTTTCTGATTTCCCAAAACCTGTTTTCAAATAAAACTCAATTCAATACATTTCACAACAACACTTCAGATCTCATTTCATTCAAATGCACACTCTGCCGTTTAGTGCGACTTTCAAACAGTTTATAAAATAATTCATTAAATTACAGTCCTTCGTAAATAAAAACAGAAAGCATAAAATAATTAATTACAACACATAATTACAAAAATCCTCTGTATATGCATGCATATCTAATTATAGTATACATAAATATTTATATAACTAACTACCCCAAAGATACTGTGACTCTGAGCTCTTCTCTGCAGCTGATGCCTCTTCAGTCTTTTCCGTCTTCGGTATCTTTATTACTTACGCGTTAGAAACAAAACTAACGCGCTAAGCAAAGTTGCCTAGTGGGTGTACACTAAAATAAATGGTAATATAATATAAAACAGTATATGTAAATTCAGAAATTCAAAAGTGTATATAAACAATAAAGCTTAAAACCAGTACTTTCAGAAATAGAAATATCTATAACAAACGTTTTACAATTACTAAAACTAAGTAAACAGACAGTATTTCAAAACTTTCTGGAATTCAGTTTCATATCATTTCTTTGTTTTCCATAACATTTTCTAATCATAAATTCTCAATTTGGCCCGTGATACACATAACAGGGTGTACAGGACTGGATTACGGGTTTTACAGTCGGGTTTCTCATCTCATATGAAATGGTATCCCTATATAACAGTCGGTTTTCCATTTCACGAGGAAATGGTATCCGGATATTCTCACAGTCGGTTTCCCATTTCACAAGGAAATGGTATCCGTGGTAAACAGTCGGTTTCCCATTTCACGAGGAAATGGTATCCGTATAATCAATAATCAGAGACATCATATATCACGGTGCAGTACTGCCATAAATTCACCCAATTGACATGTCAATCTCCTAAATCCAAATATCCCTATACATATATCAGGGCCATTAAGAATCATAACAAACCAAGTCTTTGGTTTCAGAAATCAACAAATATCATTTTAAATCACAATCCAGAAATAGGAAAATCAAACAATAATTAGAAATCAGATTTTGAAAACACACGTTTTTCTTCGACTGTTCACAAGAGTAAAATAATGCACAAATAATCCAACAATATACAAAAATGCAAATAGGTATAAACCAATCCATACGAATATATATAAAATCCATAACTATATTTCTAAACGAACTAAATCAAAACATTTATCAAAAATAAGTTCAGAAACGTGTGTACACCAACCTGGATACCGTTTTACTGCTTCTACTCCTTTTTCCTTCTGAGTTTTTCTTTTTCCCTTTCTTTCCTTTCTTCCTCCTCTTTCCTTTCTCTTTCTCTTTTCTTTCTTTCTTTTCTTCTTCTTTCCCTTCTCTTCTTCTTTGTTTCTTCTTCTTCTTTTCTTCCTTTTCTCCTTCTCTTCTTCCTCTTCTTCTTCTTCTTTTCTTTTTCTCTCTCTCTCTCTCTCTCGGTCTCTCTTTGCTCTTTCTGTTTTTTTGTCTCTCTTTTTCCAATTGGCTTCCTCAACAAGCTTCTCTTTTTTTAAAAAAAATTTTCGATAGTTGCGACCGTCGTCGCGACCTGTGGTCGCGCCACCAGGTCGCGTTGCTCACTGGAGCAACTCTACCGCCTTCATCGCGAGCACACCTCGCGGTGCTTTGGTCGCGTTGGTGATCGCCATGCTCACTGCCCGAATTTTATTTCTTCATCGCGAGCAGTTCTTCGCGATCTGTGGTCGCGGTGACTGGTCGCGGTGCTCACTGCCAAAAATCACCATTTTTCATCGCGAGCAGGTCATCGCTATCTGTGGTCGCGGTGACCAGGTCGCGATGCTCACTGCCTCGGTTTTCAATCTTCATGCAGCATTTCTGGACCGTTCCATCTGGTCCACCTGGAAATCATCTAGTCACAGATTTACTTTTAATTACATTTACACCCCCTCCAATCACAAAATTTATATTCTCATATTCAAAATTAATTATTCAAAATTCGGGATGTTACAGGATGGGTGCAGTTTACTCTTTATGCTAGCTAAGTAACTCAACTTGGTGATCCTCCACTGTGTTGTCAAAACCCAAAAGCAACCTAACACAAATAAAAAGCAGACTCGATTTACATTAATATTTAGAACCAAGTAAATCTGTGACTATCTAATGCATGGAAAATATAGGTACATATTAAATTGGAAATATAGGTATGTGAGCGAGAATGATCAACTTATAAACTCGTTGAAAATGTAAGTGATTAAACAAAGAATACAAGTAAAAATGGTTAAGAAAATAATACAAAATTTGGTAAACGCTGGAGTTGCAGCTTCGTGTAGAAGAAAATTATTTTACTGATCTCTAAGTTCAGTATTCCTTTTCTTTTGCATATATGGTACGTAAATCTGTGACTATCTGATACAGGGAAAACATAGGTATAGATTAGATTGGAAATATGGGTAAGTGAGTGAGAATGATCAACTTATAAACTAGTTGAAAATGTAAGTGATTAAACAAAGAATACAAGTAAAAATGGTCAAGAAAATAATACAAAATTTGGTAAACACTGGAGTTGCAGCTTCGTGTAGAAGAAAATCATTTTACTGATCTCTAAGTTCAGTATTCCTTTTCTTTTGCATATATGGTATAAAACTAACACAACAATTCTATAACAAATCATTAACTTGACAAAAAATAACTGAACAAATCAAACAAACAGAAACCCTGAATCGTAAAAATTAAAATTATACAAAAACTCATTGCATGTTAATTTGACATTCCAAAACCCCCAATTGCTATTTTCCTAAGTTCAATCATAAAATTCCAAAATTTTAAAACCCTAAATCAATCAGAATAGAGAAGTAAACACATGCAAAACAACTAACAGTCTCCATACAATAACATACTTTAAATAAAAATAAAATAAACATTAAAAAAGGAATAAACTAACCTTGAATCATTCCTCGCAACAACCACTTCAAACCTCTCACTTGTCTTTTATAGCTCTAAAACAACCCCGCTTGCGATTTGCAAAATAACAAGTTGCAGCTTTAGGGTTAAAGAACGAGAAGAGTAGCAGTTTTTTTTTTCTTTTTTTTTTTGTTTAGTAACAATGAATTTGGCGCGCATGGTCTGGTGAAGAAGACGAAGTCACGGGACCAAAAAGGAGAAATTGGTCTATGAGCATTCAAGTGGCATATTAGCTTTTTAGGGTTTTATTATGATCCTAATAATCTAGATTATATGGTTCCATCACTACCGTTAATTTAATTAATAAAAATATTGAGATTTTTTAAATATTCTTTACATATGCAATTACGTTCATGCCCGTATGGGCAAATGGTCAGTTGAGTATTTTGATAATTTAGTAACAGTAGTGGGGATATTAGGGAATAGTTTAAAAATATGGGGTAAAATAATATATTTTCATACCTCATGGATAAAAACAATAATATTCCTTATTCTTATATTAATATATTTTTAAATTTATTTTTATTCAGATATTTCTATCTTAAAAAAATAAACAATCCATACTTTATTAATCAATAGTTAAAAAATAAAAAATAAATAGTAATTATGGAATTATGGCCCTATTCGAGAGTAGCTATTATACTTATAGTGATTAGGGGAACGATGGCCTTCTTCGAGAGCTCATTATGGTTCCGATGATTAGGGAATGATTGTCCTCATAAGTATCTACTAATCGCTGTTAAACGATGATTAAGGAACGATGGCCTCACGGGTATCCATCAATTTCTAATTGAAGGAAGGTTTTTTTTAGTGCACCATTTTACTTCCATCATACATCGCTATACATTTTGATAAATGAAACGAAAATGAAGTCAAGCATACAAAACTTGTTCGTATTTGAGTAACAATATATAAAACTAGATTTTTTATTTTTTTATGGAAAATTTTATAAAATTACACCATTTAATATTTATCATAATCCAAAAACATGTATGTATATATAGTTATATACTGCCATGGCCGGACGCATCAGGCTTGCTTTTAAAAAATATATATAATTATATAAAATAGATTTTCTTGCAAAAAAATTATCTCTAATTTACTACAAGATATTCATTTAAATTTAATTAATTATAAAAGCATCTCCAATGTAAATATGTATTTTTGAGTATCAAAATAGTATCACATCAGTATTTCTAGATAATATGGATCCACCTTGTCAAAAAAATTATATAAATGCATGCTCACTTCTCCAATATAAATATCTAACTAGTAATTTCGAACTAATGTAAGTATCTAAATAGTAATTTCGAACTAATCACTACAAGTCATTTGTCACACACTCTCTCCAATTCAATTAGACAATTAAATGCATTGAGAAAATGTTAAAAAAATTTTGTGGGAAAAGTTAGAAATTTTGGTCAACATATCAATAAGGATATCTACAATTAGAAACTCTACTTGATATTCTCTAACTTTTTTTTTTGCCACATCATATCAATACTGAAGTTAGGTAATTGCATTGCAGAGGATTTTTTTTATAACTTTTTCAATATATACCCTTTATGGCACTCAATTTTTTCCAAATGCATAATAGCATTAGAGATGCATTAAATTATACAACTGAACCTACCTAAATTTAAAAGTAGAATCTCACAACAAATAAAAATAAAATGTTAAAATTTAGTGAAATATGAAGTGGTCCATTTTTATTTTTACTTACTTTTAGAAAAACAACTTTGTTTTTTTTACATTGGTAAAAATTGAATATTGTAACGTAAAAATTTGATGGAGTCCTGTCTAAAAAAATATATTTTGGTGTATACCACTTAATATTCATTTGATTATAATCCACATATATACATATATATATATATATATATATATATATTCTCTTAGTTTTAATTAATTATTGGATTATACAATTGAAACTACCTAATTTTAAAAGTAAAATATCATACAAATAAAATGCAGTGACTAAAACTCTATTTTCTTACCATCCAATAGTGGTAAAGGATATTTATTAAGCCTGATAATATTATATGTTTGCTTTATGTACCGCACCGCATATAGTGTGTGTATATATATAGGGTAGGATCGACAGCCCCTAAAAATTATGCAAATTATTACTTAATTAACCTTTAAATTCAATGAATTAAATTATTAAGATGTATATTTTTAATTGTAATCACTTTAATACATTTTAAATACATCTATTTGTTCTCTCTCCTTTCTCATAATTAATAAAATATTTAATAATTATTTCTCTTTTTTGTCTCCCACTTTTTACATTTCTCTCATATTTTTATACTTTCATTTCATTTTCCTTACCAACCTTTAATTTGGTTAAAAATAAAACTATAATAGCACCATTTTTAATTTTAAAAGCAAGAATTTTCCTACACATACAAGCTAGTAATGAATTTTTCCCTTTTAAAAAAGAGAAAAAAATATATATTTTATCCATTTTTATTTTTATTTTTTTTTTGAGAAAAAGCAATTTGCATTCAAAGGCAAAAATTACAGACTTCGTTGGCATTCAGCCAGGATAATAGTACTCAGAGATTCATGAATCTCTTCCATCCACACAACCTTGCCCTCTAAAAATAAAGCTAATCTAGACAAAGCATGAGTTGCTACATTAGACGCACGAGGGATGAAAGAAAAAGAAATGATTGGGCTTCTGAGATGATGGCTCCGGATTATGGTAACAAGCATTCCCAACTATGTGTGAGAGTTGCCTAAACCATTGAGCAAATCCACCACCCTTTTGGAATCTAATTCAACCAGAATTGGATGAATTCCAACCTCCCAAGCAAGTTGAATACCTTCAAGGATAGCCAATGCTTCTGCAATATCAACTGCCAGCCCAGAATTAACTTTGCAGGAGCTAGCAGCCATGACCAAGCCAAGATCATTGCAGATAATAGACCCAACCCCCACAAAGTTATTCAAATAACCCGTAGAAGTATCACTATTGAGCTTAAAGCAGCCAATAGGGGGTCTCTTCCACCGCGTAGGGGATAGACCACTGGAAGTCGGATGAGGAACAACTGAAACAGAATTATGAGTCATAGCAGCAAACTGAAAATCAGCAAGAAAAATTCAGGCTCAATTAGAAACAACATGAGGCGGCAGTTCCACTTTAAAGTTCACCCATTGATTTCTACAATACCAAATACGCCAAACTAAAATAGTAAAGAACTCAAATTCAGCTCTAGACAACTGATGATAACAAGCCAAAGCAAAGTCAAAAAACTCCATACAATCAACAGTAGGAATCGCCCGAATAAAAGAACAATTCTGCTTGATAACATTCAAATAGGAGCACCCCCAAGAGAATAGAAGGTAGATTCCTTATATTTAAAGCAAAGAGGACAGAGGTCCCTAGCTGAGACACCATGGCGAACTAGATTATTATAGCAGGGCAACCAATTAAGGCAAGTTCTCCAAAAGAAGAAACAAACCTTAGGAGAAATCTTCAGCTGCCAGAAGTTGGACCATCAGGCCGAAATGGTTGTGGAATCCGAACAGCTAGGTTTCTTGAGGCAATCTCTCGCAAACCAATAACCACTCTTGACATTATAGTTGCCAAAGTGATCATAGCACCAACTAAGGATATCAAGGCTGTTAGAATCCAGATAAGGCAAGGCCAAAATGGTAGTAGCTTCATCCTGCAAGAAGTTCTGGAGGATTGTTTCCCTGCACCAGCCACTTGTAGGGGATTTGAGGCTGCACACCATGACCGAGGCAGGGAAGGATCGATAAGAGATCACTTTGAAGGAAGATGGTGTAGGAAGCCAGCGCTCATTGTAGATGGAAACAGTTTGACCTCTACTAATAATCCACCTACTGCCTTGCTCTATAATTTCTCTCCCCTACAATATGCTGCGCCAAATGAAGGAAGAAGACCTGCTGATCGAAACCTGCAAAAATGAATTGTTAGGAAAATAAATGTGTCGAAGCACCTGAGCGACCAAAAAGTGAGGGTTCATGATTAAATGCCTAGCCTGTTTAGTTAGAAGAGCCTTGTTGAAAAAGAACAGGTCGCGGAAACCTAAACCACCATCCTTCTTGTGACAACAAAGTTTATCCCAAGAGGCCAAATGCATTTTTTTCTTCTCAACCGAGCTGCCCCACCAAAAACCAGCTATCATCCGATGGGGGTCAGGGATAATGGCCGAGGGAACGCAAAACAGACTCAAACAATAGGAAATGATGGCTTGAAGCATGGATTTAATGAGAACCTACTTGCCTCCAGCCGAGAAAAGCCTCCATTTCCAGCCTTTAATTCTCTTCCAAACAGCTTTCTTTATATGGCGGAACAAATTAATCTTATTGCGACCTGAACAACTAGGAAGGCCCAAATAACGAGTATGGCATGGGACGACATGACATTGAAAATGCTTACAATTTCAGCTTGAGTGGCCCCTTAAGTACTATGGCTGAAGCAGACCACCGATTTTGCAAAATTAACTATTTGATCCGAAGCAACTAAATACAACTCTAGCACATGCTTAATTGCTCACATATCCGAACCACTAGCCTTCGAAAATAGGATACTATCATCTGCGAAAAATAAGTGGGAAATTCGTGGCCCACAACGACCATAGCGAATTTCTTGAATATCACCCCTTGATTCTGCTAGCCAGAGAAGTGTCGAGAGTCCCTCCGCACAGATCAAGAAGAGGTACGGGGAGATAGGATCTCCTTGACGAATGCCCATATTTAGAACCAGCTTCCCACAAATTTCTCCATTCACAAGAAATGAATACGACACATAGGAGATACAATTTAAAATTTTATCAATCCAGGATCTCAAGAATCCCAAGTTTACCATCATTCCTTCCAAAAACCTCCATTCAACTCGGGCATACACTTTTGACATATTTAACTTCAAGGCCATATAACCATTTTTCCTTAACCGATGCCGATGCAGCTTATGAATGCATTCGAAGCCAATGATGGCATTATCTATGATCAGCCTTCCTGGCAAGAACGCATTCTGCACATCAGAAATCACCTCCCCAAGAATAGAACAAAGTCTATTGGCCAGCACCTTAGAGATAATTTTATAAACGACATTACATAAACTAATAGGATGATAATCAGAAACCCGCAGAAGCTTTTTAATCTTAAGAATTATAGTGACAAGGGTCGAATTCACCTAAGAAAACGAACCTCTATTGTTCAGAACATTTAAGCAGGATAGGGTAACATCACTGCCCACTAAGTCGTAACGCCGCTAAAAGAAAAGGGCAGGCAGTCTATCAAGGCCTGAAGCTTTTGATGGGGACATTTGGAACAAGGCTGCCTTCACTTCCTCAGCCACAAAAGAAGCATCCAGATGCAAATTCATTTGAGGGGACACCCTGATAGATACACAGCTAAATACTTCATCACACGCTGCGGCCAAAGGCTGCTCAGATGTAAAAATATCAGCAAAATAGTTCTGGATTGCTTGCGAGATATGCTCATCACTCTCATGCCACACATTATACTTATCAAACACACCCACAATTGTATTTCTTTTACAACAACTGGAAGTATTATAATGAAAGAACTTCGTATTCCGATCACCCTCCTTCAATCAACTAATATGGGATCGTTGGCGACAGTAATTCTCATCGGTATCTAGCAAGCTATTCAGCTTCAACCGGGCCATACTAGCGAGCCTCCAAGAACTGATAGTTGGATACCTAGTAAATGTCTCCAACTGATTGCGCTACCAAGCAATGCCACGACAGAGCTTATGTAGGGATCGATAGTTCTACTCCTTTAGTTTATCTACACAGTTGTTGATGTTACGAATAATATTGTGAAACTCCTGACTAGGAGAATCTGCACACCAAGTCGACGCGATTATACTCTTGCACTCATCAAGCTCTACCCAATATTGCTCG
This sequence comes from Xanthoceras sorbifolium, assembly GCA_003430845.1. Taxonomy (NCBI): domain Eukaryota; kingdom Viridiplantae; phylum Streptophyta; class Magnoliopsida; order Sapindales; family Sapindaceae; genus Xanthoceras; species Xanthoceras sorbifolium. The sequence goes on along the minus strand of CM010622.1, from coordinate 24,727,861 downwards.
AAGTGAAACCTGCTTCTTCAGGGCCTCTTCCTGCCTTCAATCACCCTACTATTATTAGAAAACTCTATCAGGATTGGACAATGATCCGACTGCCAAACATCCAGATGATCCACTCAAAAATAAGGGAGCTGAGAGTGCAACTCATCATTACACACAAAACGATTGAGTCTTTCCAACACAAGAGCACCAAAGTCTCTTTTATTCGACCAAGTATAACCCGAGCCATTGAAGCCTAAATCCTGTAAATTGCAATTGTCTAAGGCAGACCGAAAATTATCCATCAACCTTTTATCACGGACATTACCACCCATAAGAGAGATAACCGCCGTAAAAGATTCCAACCATAGATTCTTTGAGCCACTTTCAGGTGCCCATAAAAACCAGTAAACCACTAACAATTACCATTAAGATCATCAACTAACACATCAATATGAAAATTTGAAAAGGAAAAAAGCTTAATCAAAACAGAATTAGACCAGAGCAAACATAAACCACCCCTTCTTCCTACCCTATCCACCACCAGTTTACCTATCGTACCCAACTGAACTTGGATAGTCTTCATTTGATGATGATTTGCCAAGTCTCGCACAAAAACACCATTCCGGGGCACTGATCTCGCACGTGGCGATGAAGAACTTGGACCGTACAGGCGTTCCCTAATCCCTGTACATTACATGCTAAGCCTGATCATCAGGACCCGCCGATGGAACAGAAGAGGAAACATTGTAGGACAGAGTAATTTTGTTATTCTTTAAAATTTCTGGAACCAGTGCTTCACACGCATCAACTCTTCTTTTAGCTAGAAGGGGTTGAGTTTGTATTAAGGGGGAAGGAGGGTCCACGGATCCACGGGCTAGTCTTTTCCACTTGGCCTTCCTACTATTTAAGTCTCGGCCCAAGAGGTGAGTAGGATCCAGTTCAACTGGACCAGGAAGATCAAGAGGCCCATTAAGTTTGATTGGGGACGTTAAGTTGCATGGCTCCAAGCCTTACATGGGATCCACATCATAATCACTCAGAATAACTAGTGTTGGATTTTTGGGCAACAAATTCGCTGATGGGGAGACAACTTCCTCTTTGTTTGAAATCTTCTTTTTAATCTTCGATATATTTGTATTAATTGGCTTGGATTCCTCGGTCAATTTAGGTTGATTCATTTCCAATATCACGAGATTCTGATAGATTCTCACCATATTTCTAGAATTTAGAAAAGTTGCCAATATGGTATGGGACCAGGAAATATTTTCAGGCGATGCATCCTAGTTGACGGCAGCCATAAATGTGGAAACCAGCCCTTTACCTTTGTTTAAGACATTTGTAACCGTATGGTTTATATCAGGAGACTGGGATTCTAGTCTAGAATTTCGCAAGGGTTTAGCTTTTGTAGCGCTAGAAGCCCGAAGCCAACTACCGTAGAGTTACTGCTCGATTGGTACATACCCACAATCCGATGGACTTTTTGAGCATTCTCAAAAAGGATGGCCTATCATTCCACACCTAAAACAGTATCCCGGAAGACGTTCGTAGCATAAGATTAGAACCGTGGATTCTTCAGACTCATCAAGTGATACTTTTAGGCCCCTCTTGAGAGGTTTGGTTATGTCGATGCTGAAGCAGACACGCAAAAATTTCCCCATATAGTCCCTTGAGGCTCCTAGATCAATCTCTTTGACCCTACCCACCTACTCGCCCAAAAGCAATCCAATTTCCTTATTCATGCATAATAAAGGGACATTGTGAAACTGTATCCAAAACCCTGCTAAGCGAAAGCTCATTTTGTTAAAATCACTAAGACCCTTGGGCTTTTCCAAAACCAGAAGGGAACCATCAAAACTCCAAGGACCACCTGCCAGCATCTGTCGTCGATCAGCCTCGTGCGAAAAGTAAAAAGCAAAGACGTTTTGGCGAACAACTTCCACCTCCACCTCCGATGAAGTTCGCCATATTTTAGGAATGATATCCCAGAAGGCGTCACGATTGACTTGTCTATTAGCCAAAATCTTACCAACTAAGTATAGAGAAATCTTATACAGCCCACTCTTCTTCAACCCTTTTGAAATTTTAGCGCTAGGTCCATTTGATTCGGTTAACTTTAGTGACTCACACAATTTTGCTCATTCTTGCTAGTCCATGATCAGTATCAACACAAGTAAATAAGAAGATTGCACAAAGAACAAACAAAGAAAAGTATAACTACATTCACAAGAGGAATGAAAACTTGTCCAAAGACTTACGGCTCCTACTACTACGGTTCAGAGAAACCCTTGAGAGAAGACTCGGCAATAGGTTATTTCCATTTTTATTTCTATAAACTTATAATTTTAATTTTAAAAATAAAATATTGTATGTTTTTATTAAGGTATAATGATTGCTCTTCTAACATGTTATGATGAGTATTTGAATTAAAAAAGAGTTGACAACATTAAAATTGTATTTATGGGGATGAATTTACTCAAAATATGAGTAAGAAAGATAAGAATGAAAACAAAAATAACCGGGAGAGAAATGACAGAAAAATAAATTTATGAATATGAATTCATACAATGTGATAAATATGAGTGAAAAATAGAAAATAATAAACACATAGAGAAATAATTATTAAATGATTTATTAATTACAAGAAAAAAAGGAGAGAGAACACATTTTTTAAACTGCACTAATTTGATTACAATTAAAAGTACGAGTGCATCTCAACAATTTAATTCATTGTAGTCTAAGAATTAATAAATTGTATAACAATTTATGTAATTTTTAGGGGCTGCAATCACGCCCCATATATATAATATATATAGGGTGAATTGCACTAAGGTACCCTGAGTTTATCCTTAATTACACGCATAATGCCAGTTTACCGTTTATTATATTCAAGTACCTACGTTCAGTTGACCAAATTAAAACTAATGGTTGACCAAACAGTTCATAGGCAAATTGGTCTTTTATGTCTAAATTCTTTTTAAAAAAATTAAAAAAATCATCCAACCAATAAGAACACGCTACGTCATATTTTAATTCATTTAAAAAAGGTAACAATATTTTTAAAAAACATTTTTTTAAAAAAAATTTTCAATGTTTCCTTCACATTAAAGAAACTAAAAAAATAAAAAAAAATTCAAATGAACTTCATCCACATTACAAAAAAAAATAAAAAATAAAAAATAAAAATCAAATGGAAGAGATCTAGAAATTTCCAGATCTCTTCCTTCACATTACACAAAAAAACATTAGAGTTTACTCCATCGCATGGAGATCGTTCTCCGTCGTGTGATGGAAAAATAATTTTCTCCATCTGCATTCCTCCATCACCGCGTCGCTCCCTCGCCGCTCCTTCGTCTCCCCAGCCGCTGGTTCGTCGCCCCCGTCGCTGGTTCGTCTCCTTCGTCGCTGGTTTGTCTCCCCTGCTGCTAGTGGGGTAGCTCGCGTCCCCCGCTGCAAATGAAGGGAGGCAGATCTAGGATGGTTCGTCTCCCCCTTGCGATTTGGGTTTCTGGTTTATAGGTTCTTTCCTTTTTTCTTTTTCTTTTTTTGGTTTATTGTGTTGCTGGTGACATTTTTCATGTTATTTTTGCTTGGTCTTGGATTACGTTTAGAGCTTCATCGTACTAGCTTTTGCTATGGAGTTTTGCTTCTTCTTTTTTTAGTATGTATTGGATAATTTTGAATGTGATTGTGGAAGATGAATGAATGGTGGTGAGGATGGTTGATAGATTGATTTTGGAAGATGGATAAGAGATTGAATGAATTAAATGTGGAAGATGATGGTTGAATGAGGAAGATAATGGTGGTGGAGATGGTGATGGTTTAATTATTATTATTTTTAAATATTATTTTTAATGTTATTTTTTTATATTTGTTAATAAAGGCAGTTATGTCATTTCACAAAAAAAAATTGGTCAATCGTTAGTTTTAACTTGGTCAACTGAAAGTAGGGTACTTGAGTGTAATAAACGGTAAACTAGCATTATACATGTAATTAAGGATAAACTCAGGATACCTTAGTGCAATTCACTCTATATATAAAAACATTTTTTTCCTTACTATCTTAACTATTTATTGTTAAATTTAATTTTAGATAAAAAGTAAAAACCTTCTACCGGGTTTTTGAATATACAATAATGAGATTTTCATTTAAATTAAAAATTAAGAAATTTATGAGAAATAACATCAATCTCTTCTCATTTTGTGAGAGATTTAAAAAAAATAATATCATTTTAGATAAGTTTCAAAAAAAAAAAATCATTTTATATAGCTCCACTTTACCTTTCTAACTTGATTTTGTTTTCTTCTACCTTATTTATTTTGACCTCTTCGTATGTTCATTTATTCTGAATTTGTTCTCTAAGTATTTTTCTCCTCTCTCATTCGAGTTCTTCGCTTTGCACGAAGAGCTCTCTCTCTCTCTCTCTCTCTCTCTCTCTCTCTCTCTCTCTCTCTCTCTCTTTATTATCCATCTCTTTTTATATCTCTTTGAAAAATCAAAGAGGAAGTAAGCATTATACAAACAAGGAATGCAGACTCCTATAGAAGTCATTGAGAGATAAAAAAAAAATAATGTAGAAATAAATATATCGTAATTTGAGATGTATAATTAGATAGTTATTGAGTTGTAAAAGTTCTTGAATGGGTTAGTCAAGTAGATCCACTGTTTTGGAGTTGTAAACATGCATTACTTTGAGGTTTGCAACTTTTTTTTTTTTATAACCCGTGAACTAATACATGTGGCCGTGATCTAAATTTGTTTTAACTATGATCTAATTTTACTTTAGCCGTGATCTATTTTCTTTGGTTGTAATCTATTTCCTTTAGCCGTGATCTTTTTTTTTTTTTTGATGTGATTTATTTCCTTTATCTATGATATATTCTCTTTGACCGTGATCTATTCATTTTGACGTGATCTATTTTATTTGACCGTAATCTATTTTTTATGGTCGGACTCAGGTAACGGTGTCACCGTGGTCAACGTCCTATCGTCATTGTCAGTGATTTCTCGATGTCTCTCTCTCTTTCACCGGTGAGCTCATGGTCCGAGTCTCTCTCTATAATGAGTTCAACATTTGACTTTTACTTTTAAAAAGTTTGTCAGTTGAGTCAGAGAGAGGTATTTTAGTCTGATAACTTATTTAGTGTTATTTCCACCAAATTTAATAAGAAACTAACTCATCATAAGTAACATAAAAAAGAACTCTTAAAATTATAAGGTTATATTTGAAAACCTGTCAAATCTCGGAAAGTTTTTGCAATTCTCTTTTTCTATCTATCTATCTATATATATATTGAAAAAAAAAAAACCACTATCGGGGTGCTGCAGAGTTATGAACCGTCCGATGCTGTTTCTCCGGCGGTCTAGACTCAAGCTCAAAGTTGATTTTACCGACTATCTTCAACAACAACGCTCTCTATCAACTGCCTCCTCCTCCTCCTCTTCTTCTTCTTCTTCTTCTTCTTCATGTACTCACAACAACAATCTCCAGACTCTACTCAAAACTGGTTCCACTCCCACTCTCCAATCCATCAACAACTTCCTCGTCTTCCTCTTCCAATCCCACAAATTCCACTTGATCATCCACTTCTTCTCTGTACTCAACTCAAACCACCTCAAACCCACCTCACAGACCCTCTCAATCCTCGCCTGGGCTCTCCTTAAACTGGGAAGATTCGAAGAAGCGCATCGTTTTGTGATGACCCACATGACAAAGGCTTCGTTTTCCCCCGAAATCCGGCTGCTGGATTCTCTGGTTCGAGGTCTGGAGCCCGAGAAGGCGCTGCTCGTGTTGAAGGACTGGTTGAGGAACCGTCACGGTTTGTTTCCGTCTTCGTTTACGTTTTGCTCGTTGATATATAGGTTTTGCTCTAAGGGCTGTATGAGTAGAGCTGTTGAGGTGTTGAAGTTGATGTCTGGTGAAAATGTCAAGTACCCATTTGATAATTTTGTTTGTAGTTGTGTGGTTTCTGGGTTTTGTAGGATTGGTGAACCACAGCTTGCTATTGAGTTTTTCGAGAATGCTGTAAATTTAGGAGCTTTAAGGCCTAATGTTGTCACCTATAGTGCACTCGTTACTGCTCTTTGCATGCTCGGTAGAGTCAATGACGTAGAGAGTTTGCTTGTTAGGATGGAGAATGAAGGATTGGCTGTTGATGTTGTTTTTTACAGTAGTTGGATTTGTGGGTACTTTAGGGAAGGGAGTTTGTTGGAGGCATTTCGTAAGCATAGGAAAATGGTGGATGAGGGAATAAAATTGGATACGATTAGCTTCACTATACTTGTAGACGGGTTTTCGAAGGAAGGGCATGTGGAGAAGGCTGTTGGGATTTTGAATAAGATGGTAAGAAATGGTTTCAGGCCTAATTTGATTACTTATACTGCGATCATCTTGGGGTTTTGTAAGCAAGGGAAATTGGAGCAGGCGTTTGCTGTTTTCAAGAAAGTTGAAGATTTAGGAATTGTGGCAGATGAGTTTGTTTATGCAACTTTAATTGATGGGGTTTGCAGGAAAGGAGATTTGGGTCAGGCGTTTCGTCTGCTAGAAGACATGGAGAGCAAGGGTATAAAGCCGAGTGTTGTTACTTACAATACCGTTATTAATGGATTGTGCAAGGTTAGGAGGACATCTGAGGCAGATGAGTTCTCAAAAGGGATACTTGGAGATGTTCTCACATACAGCACATTGTTACATGGGTACATTGCGGAAGACAACGTGAAGGGGATAATGGGGACAAGAGAGAGGTTAGAAGAATCGGGGATTCGTATGGATGTTATTATGTGCAACATACTTATGAAAGCTCAGTTTATGGTCGGTGCACCAGAGTATGCTCGTGCACTTTTCCAGGAAATGCCAAAAATGGATTTGATTGCAAATTCTGTTACCTATTGTACAATGATTGATGGGTACTGTAAAGTAGGTAGAGTTGAGGAGGCATTGGAGATATTTGATGAATTTAGGAGGACATCAATTTCTTCAGTTGAATGTTACCATTGTATAATTAACGGGCTTTGCAAAGAGGGAATGGTGGATGTCGCCACTGAGGTGTTTATGGAACTCAATGAGAAAGGTGCTGGTCTGGATTTAGGTATCTACAAGATTCTGATCAATGCAACTTTTGCAGAAGAAGGTGTGGTTGGAGTGTTAGATTTAGTTCACAGAATTGAGAGTTTGGGACAAGAAGTATATGAAATTTTATGTAATTATATTATTTGTTACTTGTGTAAGAGAGGTTATTCTGAGGCTGCAAGTGATGTGTACGTGTTAATAAGGAGGAGCGGGTCAGTTGTGTCTAGCAATTCTTACTGTTCTATATTGAAGGGGCTTACTGCTGATGCCAAAAAGTGGTTGGTTGGGCCTTTATTGAGCATATTTGTGAAAGAATATGGTTTGGTAGAACCTTTGGTTAGAAAGACGGTAATACATTACTTGTGTGTAAAGGATGTGGCCAAGGCCCTACGGTTTATCAAAAAGTTAAAAGAAATTTGTTCACCTGTCACTTTTCCTGTCATTGTTCTCAAAGAACTTATAAAGGAGGGTAGAGTTTTGGATGCATATAAACTTGTCAAGGAAGCTGAAGATAGTTTACCATTTATGGATGTAGTTGATTATACGGTCATGGTTGATGGCCTCTGCAAGGAAGGATATCTTGATAAGGCCTTAGATATCTGTGCTTTTGCTAGAAAAAAGGGAATCGCTCTCAATATTGTCACTTTTAATTCAGTTATAAACAGTTTATGCCACCAGGGATGTCTAGTTGAGGCATTTCGACTATTTGATTCATTAGAAAGAATTGATTTGGTCCCCTCTGTAGTTACATATGCCACACTGATTGATAATTTATGTAAACAAGGACTATTGGTAGATGCCAAGAAATTGTTTGAGAGGATGCTTCTCAAGGCCTTGAAACCTAATACACGTGTTTATAATTCATTCATTGATGGTTATTGCAAGTTTGGTCAACTAGATGAAGCCTTGAAATTTCTGAATGATCTAGAGAAAGAAGGCCTTAAGCCTGACACATTCACCATTAGCGCTGTGATTAATGGCCTTTACCAGAAGGGGGATATGGAAGGGGCTCTCCGATTCTTTTTTGAGTTCAAGATGAAAGGTATATCACCTGATTTTTTGGGCTTCTTGTATTTGATAAGAGGCCTATATACCAAGGGAAGGATGGAAGAAGCCAGGAACATCTTGAGAGAAATGCTTCAGTCAAAATCTGTTTTGGAGCTAATGAATAGGGTTGATACGGGGGTTGAATCAGAATCAGCAGTAAGTATTCTTGACCTATTATGTGAGGAAGGTAGTATAAAAGAAGCTGTTGCCGTCCTTAATGAAATCAGATCTGTGTTTTTTCCTATTTGGAGTACTGATCATGGATCTCAAAGAACAAATAAGCAAGCAATTTTGTGACTGCTGCAGCCTTATCACTTATTGCAGCCTTTCTTGTATGAACCTTTATCACCTATTTGTTCTGCGACTGCTGCAGCCACCAATTTTATTAATTCTCCAATCTGTCTTTGGCTTAGGCATTATATAAATGGACTTCAATATGTTCAGTATAATCCCTACCCAGGCTATTGAGCTTGGAACATTTGAGTGTGTCAAGCAAGCAATGACATCAGAGCAAGAGAAATGGAGTCAGACTTAATGCCCAAAGGTGCAAATTGGTCCTGTCAGTTTGGACTTTTCTCTCGGAATTCTCCAGTTGCTGCGGATGGTGCAGCTGCTGGAATTATTACATGCCATCCTCTTGAAGTTTTGAAGGTATCTGCAGTCATGGACCGTTGTCCTTTTCTATGAAAAAGAGAAGTATTAGAAACCAAATTTATGATTTGTTCTTTTGTTTTAGTCAGATTTCCCTCTTTAGTCCCAACAGAGTCTCTTATACATTGTAACTAAAATATTAATTAATGATATTATCTTGTAGTTTCTTTGTCTTTACAGATCTACTATCATGTAACTTGTTGCTTTTGCTGTGAAACTTATTGTTTTTCCTGGTAATTTCTGCAGGATCAGTTGACTGTGAGTCACGATATGCATCCCATTTTAAGCATTGCAATCAGCAAGATTACAAGGATGGTGGAATTGGTGCTTTTTATGCCAGTATTTCACTTACATTGATTGGCATGATTCCACACAGTACATATTACTATTTCATGTATGAGACAGTGAAGACATCTTAATGCGAAACAAAGAATTAGAAGTCATTAAATCATCCAGAGATGCTCATGGTTGGAGCAATTGCAGGTGAGAAAGCTGGCCTAAATTTGTTGGTCTGTATGAACAATTCCTTCTTGGTTTTTCTGATTAGCACCAAACAGAAGTGCATTAATCTCATAATGACAGACTATAGAGTCACCCTTTTTCTTTTTGACCATTAGGTAATCTTGAGTTATCTTCAAAATGTTACGAATTCTCGCTTGAATAGAATTGAGGAGCTTTGCTTTCCTAAATGGCTTTGGTTTCCTGTTCAGGACCTTCATAGGACTGATATTTTGTTGGTACTTGGACAAAGTTATTACCCTTCTGTTTGTCAGGGTCCTGAGGACATGCATCTTGGGGGCTGTTTTTACGGAAATAATATGAGGTCATTGTTACTCTTATTCTTGTTTTCTTTGCATGTGGTATTTGTTTCCATATATGAAAGAACCAAAAGATTTGTTTGAACTAAACTAGATTGTTCCATTGCAAGATGTAGTTCCATTGGTTTAACATATCTCCTTGTCAAAGAAGTGGTAAATCTGACTTCCACTATGAATAAGAGACTGTCGGGCTCAATGTACCAGCAACTGTCAAATGTGTTTATCATCTTCATACCTGCCACAGGCAACATAGAAATCTTAGTTTTCCCTGTTATCTTGTTATAGGGTCCTGAATGATTAGACGAGCCTTGATCTTAGCTGATGATTGATATTGTTATTGCAATCACATCTCTCAGCTAATTCAAGTTCCCTCATATCTGAATTGGCCAGGTTTGACAGCTAGCACCGTCAGCTTCCCCTGGAAGTTGCCAGAAAAACGGCTGATGGTAGGAGAGCATTGCAAGGTAAGTGTCCAGCCCACATGGCAGCAGCACTTCCGGAAGTCATATGGGAGGAAGGTTTGATGGGGCTTTGCAGGGGAGGGTGTGCAAGTTGTTTAAAAGCGATGCCCCCCTCTGGCATAACCTGGATGTTTTATGAAAGCTTGGAAAGACATAATGCTCAGTGAGAAACGTCTATAACATCTCCGGTATCTGTTTGAGATGATCATTCCAATACCTAACCAAAATATTTGGAGAGCTTCCAATTTTGGCATCCCACAAAAGATTTGAGACATGTATCAACAGGTTTTTTCACTATTAGAGCATGTTGTTTCAGATGCGTCGGAGAATTGTTGTCCTGTATAATTCTTTTGTTATTTTGGTTGCCTTGGTACTCATAAGCAAAACCAAATTGGATCAGTAGATTCATTTGAATCTTAGCAAGACAGGCATTTTTAATGGGGAAGAAAGTTCATGTTGGTTATTTGAAAGACGTTGGCTTTAATCATATAGGTGGGGAGTTGTTGAAGATTGGATGTTTTGATATTAAACTGGAAAGCCCATTGGGCCCAATTATTTTGCCCACAAACCTTCAACCAGAATCCAAAAATCCTTACAAAACCCTCCTTTAAAAATTTGGGTTTTCACTGTAGTCCCTAAGTTATTGTAAAATATCATTGTTTAAATTATACTTTTACAAATACACAGAAAATTCCTTTATAATATTTTGTGGAGGAGTTCACTCAATCTTCCCATTGAAATAAAATTTGTAGATAACATATCAACTGTTAATGGCCTCCACCAATTCTTTTAATTAGTTTCTTAATTTTTTAATTATTTTAAAATGAAAATATTTTAGTATTTTATTATTTACCTAATTCATTTTCAAGTTGACTATACGGAAAATTCAATTGATTAGTTTTGTATCACTTTTCTTTGGTTTTGTTTGACATGTGGCATTTTGTGTAGGATTTAATATAACCAAATAAAAATTCCCTTGGAATTGTTGAGTATAACTAATGAAAGATTAATAAAAGATGAAAATATTATATTTTTTTACAAATTAAAGATCAAAAATTTAATACATAAAAAGTATGTTATAAAAATAATATTTCGCGATAATCTAGTGACTAAATTGAAAATCTCCCTTGAAAATTCTATCAAAATATAAAAGCACACAGCGCAGCACAAACGCTCAACACTTTTCTGTACATCGAAATTCAAAAGCATGAAATCGAAATAATAATGTGGAAGAAGCAGCAGAGAATATGGTGGGTTTCAATCAGGCACTACTCGAGAGTCTCTCCACCGCGGCCCGCCGTCATCCGGGTGTCCAACAACGTTTCCCACCTTGGCCCGCCCAAGCTTGGTCCCAAGCCGCGGCAGCTCCTCTCTCTGCCGCCGTTTCCCGGCCACCACCTACCCGGCAAAAACTGGGGGCAGCCGGGTCGCGTGACTGCAGTCAGCTGGATCAAGTATTACTTCGATGAAGTTGAAGACTCTGTCATCCAATCTCATTTCAACAAGGGTCTTGTAAGCATCAGTGATTTTAAAAAAAAAAAAAAAAAAAAATTAATCGTTGTTATTATGTTGATAGTATTTGTAGGTTTGTTTCATTTTTGTATTTATTTGATTGGAAATACATAAAGTTTCGTTTTGGTTTATTTTATTATTTCATTACAACAATGGTCTTGTAAGCATCAGTGTAACTTTGATATTTTATTTTCTGTGATTTCATTGATGTGATGTTGTTGGTAGTCTATTTTGTGGGTTTGTTTCATTTTTGTATTTATTTGATTGGAGAGAAGTAAAGTTTAGGATTTTTTTTTTATTTTATTCAACAAGGATCCTGTAAGCATCAATGCATTTTTTTTTTTTTGTGTTTTTTTTTTTTTGGGTGATTTCATTGTTGTAATGTTGTTGGCAGTTCTTTTTCCGATGTTATTTTCTGGGTTTGTTTCATTTCTGTATTTGTTTGATTGGAAATGCATACTGTTTTATGTTTTGATTTCATTTCAATAAGGATCTTGTAAGCATCAGTGTAGTTCTATGGTTCTTTTGTTTTTCCCGATTTAATTGTTATTAATGCTATTATTATTTTTCCGGTTTTGATTTATTTTCATGTTTGTGTTTATTTGATTGATCATTTTGATTGGAAATACATAAAAGTTTGCATTTTGAATTTTTGTTCATGTTATAGGTTCAGATGGAATGTGAAAATGTGGACGATTCAGTTGTAGAAAATGGGGTGAAAATGAAACCGTTGAGAAAGGTAACGATTATTTCATTTTCAGTTTTGTAACTTTTTTTGTGATTTCATGTGGGTTTAATTGGTCTACAACTATACAGCATACCTGCAGATTAAGCCTAATGAGGCGATGGAAGTAGGGGCGAGAGTCTTTATACCTGTGTCGGTTTCAGAGAGTAGAATTTCGAAGAGATACGATATTATACCAAGTGGAACTTTGAACCCGAACGCTGATGAGATAAACTATTTGCAAAGACTTGTAAAGTACAAGGCAAGTCTTAATTATAGCTGACTGTTTTGGTTGTGGGTCCCTGTGTTACATTTGTTTTCTTGATATTTTTTTATGTAATGTTTGTGCAATTCGTTGTAGTTTTGATTCTTATTCACTGAAAATTTCAGGACTCTGCCATACTTTTGCTAAATAAACCGCCAAAGTTTCCAGTCAAGGTTTGATACCTCACAGACCCATTGTTTTATGTGTTTGACTTGTGTTCTTGATATATTCTATTGCCCTTTTGATTTATTTGTATGGCTTATGCCTTTAGGGGAACCTTCCAGTTCACAACAGCTTGGATGCATTGGCAGCTGCAGCTTTATCTTTTGACTACAATGAGGGTCCTAAGTTGGTATGCTTCTACCTCTGAAATAATTTAGAAGGATGACAAATGAGAAACACTTGATGTCTACACATAATGGTTAACTATGTCTTCTTCATGGTATGTTTTCCATTTTATTGAGTATTGACATATGGGTGAAGCTCAAAGGAGCGATTTTAGTTGTTGCTCTAAGATGTGGGTAGATCTTTAGGAGTGGTTGTTTTTTTACCATAAAATTTATGATGACAGGATGTTATGTTCGGCAGTTACATTTAAGTCTAATATTAAAATAATTCATGTCATTCCATCATGAAATGGTTGTTGATACTTGAAAGTCTTAATATTGTAAATGTTGTTTAGCATTGTTAGTCTCTGCTAGAATCCTTTGTGATTGTCTATTTATCTTTTTTACATCTCTGGTGTTCTAATGAAGTTAATTTTCAGGTTCATCGTCTTGACAGAGAATGCAGTGGCCTTCTCTTGATGGGGAGAACTAAAGAAAGTGCATCTCTTCTAAATTGGTTGTTCAGTGATATAAATAAAGGAAAATCATCTTGTAAGGTATTGCCACTTGATGAAACAAGACTGATTTCAGGTTAAAAAATGTAGTAGGACAGGTAATTTAATAATTTTACTTTACGGTTTGGAACTGTGTATATACTAATGGAGTATTTTAGGGTTGGAATAATGCATGCGAAGCAACTTATCAATGCTATTGGGCATTGGTTATTGGCTCTCCCAAGGAAAAGGAAGGCTTAATTCGTGCTCATCTTTCAAAGGTTCTCTGTCTCTAATTGTTGCTCTTTAATTAAATGATGAATAACTTCTCTTGGGATATGAGGTAAGTTGTGAGAAATAATGATGTGCGTAATATTGTTTGTATGTTTAATATTGCTGATTGTAGGTTCTTCTAGATGATGGAAAGACTGAACGGATCATCCTGGCTCAGCACTCGGGTTTTGAAGCTTCCCAAGAAGCTGTAACCGAATATCGGGTGCTAGGGCCTATGATAAATGGATGCTCGTGGATAGAACTTCGTCCATATACTACGCGGAAGCATCAGGTAATGTGAACGTTAGTCTCTGATGTAGGAAAAAACTACATAATTTGATGGAATTGTCTGTAACTACTTTATGAATGGAGAACTTGTTCTCTGCAAAGTACTGCACACCTTGCACAGATTATGATGGTCCATAAATGTGGAGTATAGCTCCCACAAAAGGGACTGTTAATGTTTTTAACTGTTGAATTAAGGTACCACGTGTGTTGACAACCCTCTTGTATCCTGAAGCTTGGGTGAAAAATAACTGGAAAGGGGGCAATAGTTAACTTATTTTCCTCCATCCTTGTGCAGCTCCGTGTACATTGTGCTGAAGCTTTGGGCACTCCAATTGTTGGCGACTATAAGTATGGTTGGTTTGTGCATCGAAGATGGAAGCAAATGCCACGTGTTGACATTGAGCCTACGACTGGTGCACCTTACAAGTTGCGAAGGCCAGAAGGTCTAGATATTCAGAAAGGAAGTGTGTTATCTAAGGTGCCCTTGTTACATCTTCACTGTAGAGAGCTTGTACTTCCAAACATTGCAAAATTCCTTCATGTTTTGAATCAGAAATCGGAAGACTTGCATCCGGCAATTAGCTCAAAGCCAGATCTTCTTCGGTTTGTGGCATCGATGCCCTCTCACATGAAAATTAGTTGGAATTTAATGTCCTCCTATTTAGTATAAGAACACTAGTCTGTTGTTCGTTAGGTAGAGCTCGACCAACATTACTGGATTTGTAAACCCTCATCAAGTTAACGTAAAATCCAATTTTGGGGTTTATCTATTATTTGATAAATTCTCATACTATTGAAGTTCAACCAAAAATTAAGTGGTCATTTGGTAAACTCAATGGAACCCATTTCGGCTCTAGTCCCATGATAAATCGAACCAAACCAGTATTGATGGTCTGGATTGATTCATTGAGGGTATAAATAAATTTAGTTGACTAATGAATTTGAGTGTTGAGTTTTACTTTTAGAATTAAGTTACGCGGTTGAAGCCCAAAATTTAGAATTTTTTTCGATTCGTTATTATGCGAAAAGCTTCATTATGTTATGTCCAGGCCACTAGCTTCAATTAATGTGGCTTGAATTCTCTTATGTAATTGGATATTCATATAACATAACGTGATATTAGTGGATATAACATAACGTGATATTAGTGGGTCGAACGAATATATCTGCCGCCGCAGTTTAGACTTACTTGAGAGATGGTGCAACCTTGCACAAGTGGGGACTTGCTTCAAGTTTATCTCTTTAACTCGTCATTTGTTTTGAGTCTCTTGATGTAAAGGCAATTGATGTTAAAAATTAATGATATTTTCTATTCTTGTCGAGACTTTCTTCACTTTGCTATCATTCATTTGTTGTTTAGTTACTTTTTCTAGAGGTCCCCTTCAACAGCTATATTCATTTTTCATTTTTCCACAATTGCATGGTGGCTGATGAGTTGTGCCATCAAACTTTATCTAGTATAATTGATAATCACCTGATCAATAAATCTTTTCGTATATTTTACCACAAATACTTCCTCACATTATTATTTTATAATTAATTTAGAAATTGGATAAAAGAAATACTATTTAAATTCACAACTTTTAAAAGTTATAAATATGAGAGATATACCACTGGACCAATCACATTTCATCATACCTCCTCATATAGTTAGTAATCTATTGATATAAATCTAATTAACTAAATTATATCTTTGATACGAAGAAAAAAGAAATTTAAATACAATTTTAGTTGGAGAAAGAAAATACGCACCACATAATTTTATAATTTATTTTTTAAAACAAAATAGAAGTTTACGATGTACAATTTTCCATCTCTTATAGAAGATGATGTCAAAATGATATGCAGTAACTTTTATTATAATTGGACGAATATTCCATAAAATCCGTTAACCACAGTTTAATTTAACTTTTAACTGACCCTAAACAAAAAAATAATCAAATTTCCCTTCAGATAGTTATTTAATATTATTTTATTGTTCGATAAAAGTTATTAAATAAATATCTGAAAAACAATTTAACTTACTTTAAATCGAAAAATGGTCATTTGAAGGACAGTTTGACCAAACCGAAAAATATTTTAATAACTAAATTCTTGAATCAGTTAGTCAATAATTTATTCATCCGTAAGTCAATGGATTCTAGGAAATATTAGTACAATTATAGTACAATGATACTAATCGTGAATTCTAAAAAAGGAAAATAAAGATTAAGATGTATTAGGTCATTTCTTCTCCTACAGTTTTCTCTGAATACGGTGTGGTGGAGGAAGCTAGGAGTTCCTCGTGGACTGTGCTCGTTTCTTTAGTAAACATAGACTGGGCTGGTGTTAAACTCTCGTTTTAACAATGGATACGGAAGGAATAACACAGTTGTGTGCAAGTATGAAGCTTTCTGTGGAAAAAGGTGTAGCTGTGAATATCGCAGGTGCAATGAAAGATGATGTTTTAAAAACAATTTCTTTGTGCCTAGTAGGAAAGCTGTTATCCACAAAGTTGATGAATAGAGATGTTTTCCACTCCCTTATAGCAAAGATTTGGCGTACAACTCAAGCTATTGAAGTAGAAAATGTTAGGGAGAATGTTTTTGCCTTTCATTTTCAGAATACTGCGGATCATCAGCGTGTATTAATAAGAGGCCCTTGGAATTTTGACAATGCTTTGTTGGTCTTGGAAGCACCTTCGGGCTATTGGGACTTTGCGGATATGCAATTTCGTTGGGTTGATTTCTGAAATCAAGTCCATAATGTTCCTCTGGTTTGCATGACAGAGAGTATTGGCCTTCTTCTTGGACAAAATATTGGAAGAGTAAAGGACATTGATGTCAGTGCGTCGGGGGATTGTTTTGGCAAGTTTCTTCGTATCCGAGTCACTATTGATACGTTGAAACCCCTTAAACGGGTGCTATGCGTGAAGTTGGAGGGCATGGAGTCTGAAAAAATATTGCTATTGAAGTATGAGTGTCTGCGTGAATACTGTTTCTGTTGCGATCGTATTGGCCATGCCTATTGAGAATGTCCTGAACATGCTGCTGAATTGGAGATGCGAGCTGACAGGGAATTTGCTTTTGGGTCCTGGATGTGTGCATCAAGCCCAGGAAAGGCAAGGCCTATGGGGAAGAATCCGAGGACTGCAGATGCCACGTTTGAACTGAGTAGAAAAACTCCAAGTCATGAGTTTTCAGGAAGTCTTGGTAGAGACATATCGGTGCAAGATCGGGAATTGGACGGAACTGGCCGGAAAATTTCGACAAAGGAGCTGCGGGAATCTTGGGTGGCTATTAAAGGGAAGGTTATTGTGGAGGGTTCTGTCACAAATTTTGCGGCACAAAACGAATCTTTAATTATCGGGGATTAAGGGGAGAAAATTGCTGAGGTTCAGTTGACAAAAATTTCAAAATCATCAATTGAAGATAATGGTGTTAATGAGGATCCTGGCGGTGTGAAAATTGGAGAGAGTAATAAGGTGGGGAAGCAAAGGCTAAATAGGTGTGTGGAAGCTGATATTACTTCCATTGGGCCGAAATTGCTGTCTGGGCCTGAGGGAAGTGATGTTGTTACTGATAGTGTAATGGATGATGGGCCTAGTTTTAACCCTTTCGGCTTGGGGGACCAAGAAAATGTGGATAATAAGCTTATTAGATACTCTAGTGTTGGTGGAAAAGTCCAAGGTTTGGATGGGAACACACCTGATGTGGGCCAAGTTTTTTTCTTTCAAAGTGGGGCTAATAAGAAGAATAAATGGAAAAAGCTAGCTCGAATGGCCCAAGACCAAGCTAGTCCATTCCCTTTAATAGATAAGAAAAGAAAAGTAATTGCGGATGAGATTGCTAACAACTCTTAAAAAAATCGAAGACTAATGTTGATGCTGCATTGGGTGATCCTGCTACATCAGCGAGCTTCTCTCATGGAGCTCGTTGGAATCAATAAAAATCCTAGCTTGGAATGTCCGGGGGCTAGGCAATGACCAGACATTCGAGGCTCTTGCCCTCCATGGATGGGATCTAGCTCCGGAGTTGGTGTTTTTCTTGAAAAAAATTTTGTCTCATGGCCGAATGAAGTTTCTTCGAGTGCAGTTAGGATTTTCGTGTAAGTTCATTGTGGATAATGTAGGTCGTAGTGGTGGGCTTCGTTTATTTTGGTCGGATTTAGTCAATGTTTTTCTTCTCTCGTTCTCTCGATGGCATGTGGATGTGGTGGTTTCGGATGATAGTCGGGTTTGGCATTTTACGGGTTTGTATGGCAATCCGAAAGTGTCTTAGTGTGTTCATGCTAGGGAGTTACTTCGTCGGTTGAAAAATATGTCAACTTTGTCGTGGCTAGTAGGTGGTGATTTGGATTACTCTGGTGATGGCTTCACCAAGTGTAATAGTAGAAGATGTTATAATACCTCAAATTCGATATACAACGAACTAGGATGATACTTAGTCTAACTCATTCAACTTACATATAAATAGATTAAAACCTTATATAAAATGATTACTAAACAAAATTAGGATAAACTCCAAATAACATTTTCAAGAGTTTAGCATTAAAATGAAACGATCTAAACAAAGCTCGATCCTTACAAATGTATCTCCACCAAATGAAACCTAACAGAAATATCTTTCAATAAAACAAGTATGGAAACTAAAGTTTTAATGATGAACCTTCTACTGAAGCAATCTCCCAGATACTAATCACTCATCCACATCCTAGTTCTACTCTGCAAAATGGTGATAATGAGGGGTGAGCCATCAACTCGGTAAGTAAGTTCATGTATAGTTTTAATATCGAATGACTTATAATAAATAATACTTAACATAACAATTCAAAACATATAACAGTAGTTTATAGGGCTGAGTTTAAAACTATACATCAACCTTGATAATAGATAAATGAGTTCATAAACATTTCAAAAGTTATAAAAACATTAGATACAAAATCAAAATAATTAATTTGCTCATGTCCTATAGTATCATAACAGAGTGTCACAATTACCCGTGTGACGCGGTCATATCAGAGTGTTACATATACCTGTGTAACGAGGTCATATCAGAGTGTCATAATTACCCGTGTGAAACGGTCATATCAGAGTGTTATATATACCCGTGTAACGCGGTCATATCAGAGTGTCACAATTATCCGTGTGACGCGGTCATATCAAAGTGTTACATATACCCGTGTAACGCGGTCATATCAGAGTGTCACATATACCCGTGTGACGCAGTCATATCAGAGTCAAAAACTACGAACAATGAGCCAAAACCATTTTTACAAATTTAAATAAAATCAAATGAGTAACGTTTTCATGTCATAATAACGTTATGCAAATATCGGTCCATCGATCTTAGAAAATAAGTTTTATAAAAATAAACTATTAATTACCAAAATAGTTTTACAAAATTTATATTTTTCATAAATCTCAAACGTTTACAAATAAACATTTATTTATATAATACTAAAACTAGTTAGTTCAAAAACACTTTAAATAGTTTTCTTACTAATATAATTTTATTAAAAATTTAATACATATTATAAGGTACAAATTAATAACTTTTCAAAATAATATAACTTCATAATACAAAATATAAGCATTCTCATGGATGAATTTACTTACCTCAAACAAACAAGAATCAACACAATTGCATAATCTCAAGAGTCACCCGAACCTATACAAGGTATAAATCGCAATATCGTCATAACCTCATCACCCCAATAATTTCAATTGGACTAAATAACTTCACTATGATTAAACTTAAAACTTGTCTAACTTTCAGTACTGACCATACTCAATTAAACTATTTTTAATTAATTCTATACATCTCCACACTTCGTATAAATTTACAGAGACAATCTAGACATATAAAACATGGTACAGTAAAATTTTAAGAGCATTCCATGATCATTAACCTAACAAAAACATTCATTTATTTTCGATTTTACGAAACTGTCCAGTAAAGCTTACCACTGACCCCTAACTACTCCAAAAATTAAATATATTTTTATACTCGCCAAAAAGTCACGAACTTTTAAATAGTAATAGTAGACACATGAACCTTTCTACAGAAAAATTTACAAAATTTTTTGAATTGAATAACCACCCTAGAATATTTTCGGAAACCTACTGTTTTTTAGAAAAAAACAAAAATTCCAGCATAATCTATTTTGCTTCAAAAATACATAAAAATTCAATTCACCAACTATTTTCAATGGAACGGATATTAAATCCATCCTAAGGGTCTCTATTAATATCAACAAATCGTTTTCCATCAAAATACAACTCGATAAACTATCAAAACAAAACTTACGTTAAGCAATAGAAAATAATTTTGGTGCTCGTTTCTCCCGAATGAAGCTAAACTGATTTTGAATATGCCTTGTTTCTCCTCAATTCATGAAGATTCCCTCTTGTGGCATTTTGATCGCTCAAGTTGCTATTCAGTGAGTAATGGCTGTTGGGTCGCTTTGGAGTACAAATTCTCTCGTAATGCTTCTTCTTGTTCGCGTTCACTAGGTGTTAATTGGTGGAAAATTCTGTGGAATCTCAACCTACCTAGCAAGATTAAAATTCTTATTTGGAAGGCTTGCAACACCTGGCTCTCAGTTAATCAAGTCCTCAGGTTCAGACATCTGCGTGACAAAGATTGCTGCCCTTGTTGTGGAGAAAATTCAGAGTCTGTGCTTCATGCTCTTTAGCTGTGTCCTTCTCTGGAGGTAACTCGTGAACACTGCCCTTTCCTCACCAACAAGATTTCTTTCATCTCCCACTCTTCCTCTTTTCTTGTTTTTTCATTCATTGCTGCTCGGTGTTGTTGGAGGCTGATCTTCGGCTGTTAGTTGTTGTCTTTTGGCGTGTGTTGTTTCGTTGCAATAAATTCGTTGATGAGTAGTATCTTTTAGCAATTGTGGATGTGGTCTCTTGGTCCATCTCGTTTATTTCTGACTTGGCTGATGAACCAATTGTGAAGTGGTGGCTGGAGATCCTGTTAGACCGAAGATTTGGCAGCCACCTCCTCTTGATTTTACAAGGTTAATGTTGATGCCTCTTTGTGTGTTTCAGACACTTTGGTTGGTTTGAGAGCTGTAATCCGTGATAGTAAAAGTCTATTTATGGCTGGTTTGTTGCGGAAGTTAGTTGGGAAGATTTCAATTGAAATTGCGAAGGACACTGCTATTTTAAATGGTTTACACTTGGCAATTGAGTCGGGGTTTAATTGTTTAATTATGAAGTCCGATGCGATGAACGTTATCAATTTTATTTCTCTCGAGCGACCCCCTCTATCAGAAGTTGGTTTAATCATTTCGAATATTCTTACGTTAAGTTTGTTAGGAAATTAGAGCACAATTTCCCTATAACCAGATTTGTGAGAAAGCGAAATAAAAGCGGAAATAAAACACACACACAATTTGATAACGGAGTTCGGCCAATTGTGCCTACGTCTCCGGACCCGCTGCAGATCGTTTTACTAAAGGGAGAAAATATACAAAGTGTTTACAACACTTACAACTCACAACCACTCACAAACTACAACCCACTCCCAATTATGCCCAAGAATTTTTCTCACAAAATTCTTTCACAAGCTTTTCTCTCAAACTCTCTCTTATTCTCTAATTTTGGGATATCTAACAAATGAGAGCTAAAGGGTTTATATAGGCTTCAAAAGAGATGGGTTGGTGGAATTAGGCAAGAAGTTAGGCACCTCCATTTGACATTTGCACAAGTTAGGCAAGAAGTTAGGCACCTCCATTTGACATTTGCTCAAGTTAGGCACCTCCATTTGACATTTGCTCAAGTTAGGCAAGAAGTTAGGCACCTCCATTTGACATTTTACAATTGTCTTGACAAAGTTCTAATGTTGATGTAATTTTTTCTTTTGTGCCTAGAAGTGCAAATTCTGTAGCACATTCTTTGGTTAGGAATAGTTTTTATATTGTTGATGTTTCTATTTGGTTGGAGAATGTCCCCCCATAGCTGGATCAAATTTTGGTGTCTGATTTCCATGCCTAGCTTTTTTTTTTTGTTTCTCTTCAAAAAAAAAATAAAGGAAAATAAATTTGTTTGACTAATAAATTTGAGTGTTCACTTTCACCTTTAAAAATTAAGTTATGTGGTTGAAGCTCAAAACTTAGAATTTTTTCCGACTTGTTATTATAGGAAAAGCTTCACTGTGTTATGTTCAGGCCACTAACATCAATTAATGTGGCTTGAATTCTATTATGTAATTGGATACTCATATAATATGGTGTGATATTAGTGGGTTGAACAAAAGTATATGTCTAACGCAACTTAGACTTACTTAAAAGATGGTGCAGCCTTGCTCAAGAGGGGACTTGCTTCAAGTTTATCTCTTAACTCATCATTTGTTCTCTGTCTTTTGACTAATTCTTTGTTTTCAGATGCCACAAAAGTAAAGGCAATTGATGTTAAAAATTAATGATTCTTTCTATTATTCTAGAGACTTTCTTCACTATCCTATCATTCATTTGTCATTTAGTTACTTTTAATAGAGGTCCCTACAAGCTCTGTTCATTTTTCATTTTTCCACAATTGCAGAGTGGCTGGTGAGTTCTGCCTTCAAACTTTATCTAGTATAATTGATAATAACTTAACCAAGAAATCTTTTCGTATATTTTACCACAAATAACTCCTTACATTAATATTTTATAATTAATTTGAAAATTAAAGAAAAAAATACGATTTGAACCCACAACCTTAAAATTATAAATATACGAGGGATATATTACTTGACCAATCACATCTCATCATACCTTCTCGCATAGTTAACAATCTACTGACATAAATCTAATTAACTAAATTATATCTTTAATACGAAGAAGAAAGAAATCTAAATACAATTTTAGTCGAAGAAAGAAAATATGCACCACATAGTTTTATATTTTTTTTTATGGTGCACCTCCTAACACCATAGCTAAATTCGCACTGATATAACAGTATAAATCGACGGAATGTCCCTATAATAATTTAACCATCATCTCTCATTGCACAACTATGCAGATACTTGTTTTTAAGGCTTCACTACATTTGAACTTCACTAAATTAAATATACACTTACAAAGTAAGTTGAGAATTAACATTACGAAAACATAATTTAGTATAGCATCTATGAAACTTTCATAATTAAAACATTTCATAAAATTATGCCACAATAATGTAAATTTGACTATAACCAAAAAATAACCAAACTTTCCTTCAGATAGTTATTTAATATTATTTTAATTTTTTATTAAATAACTATTTGAAAGATAATTTTACTGACCTTAAACCGAAAAATGATTTAATAACCACATTCTTGAATTAGTTAGTTAATAATTAGTTCATCCGTTAATCAATGGATTCTAGAAGATGTTAGTACAATTATAGTAAAAGTTACCTCTGCGTATAATATTACCTAAACTCGGAAAAAGTTTGTGCAATTTTCTGTAAATTATATTTAATTTTGGCCAACTAAGAGGTTTATGACCTATGAGTATGTTAATGGTTAAATATTGTCTTACGAAGCAACAAACTAATCTATTAAATTGTGATATTCACTGGTGTGTGTGTGTGTATATATATATATATATATATCTTTCAATTATTTTTTTACTTTTAATATGCCACTAACCAACGACAATGTTAATCTCTAAGGCCTTGTTTGATTCATGGGTTTGGACTAGGTTAGGATTACTTTTTGTCCAAACCCATATTTGGTACAAGTTGGGATTGGCAACAGCCAATCCCAATAGTAACTTTTAAGTTGTTGAGGCGGGATAAATTTATCCCGCCTCAAGAGGGGGACAAATTGTCCCACCTCTTTTTTTTTTTTTTTTAATATAAATATTATATTTATATAAAATATTTTATTAAAATAATATATATTTTTAATATTAATTTTTAATAGTTCTATATATTTTTAAAAATTAATTTAAATAATTTATTTTATTTAAAATTATTTTTAAATAATTTTATTATTTTTATTAAATTCATTTTATTAATAAAATATTTTTTTACTTTAAAATTAATTTAACCTAATAATTAACCAATCTCAAACTATATTTAACATATAAAACACAATAAAAAATTTTATCCAATCCCATCCTACACCAAACAAAACATAGTACTATTTTTAATCCAATCCGTACTGTACCAAACACATGACAGTACTAATTAATCCAATCCAATCCAATCCAATCCCATGAAACAAACGAGCCCTAATAGGCATAGCCAGGGGCGGACGGTTTGAGCCCAAATACGCGCTCCTATCGTTCCGGCGTTCACGTTGAGGACCCAATTTTGGCCACGATCAAGTCTTATGCCTCCACCAGGAACGGCTGCAGCCCAAACCGTATTGGGCAGTTGTTTCTGATGTGAAAAGTAGCTGCATTGGCCAAGTATAAGTTGAGAGTAACTAAAAGAAATAAGAAACTGAAAAGGACTTCAGAGAAGCTTATTTTGGAGAATGTTATAGCTATATATTTGTGTATGCTTTGGGATAAGTTATGTGGATTTTAAGGCAAATTGAAAAGAGGTTTATATAGATGTTGTGGGCTGGCCTCACAGGAAGCAAGTCAATGTAGGGCAACAATTTTTATTTTTTTTGATATATTTTGAAAGGATGACCATTTGAAACTTTTGGTAATGACCTCTCAGATTCTTGAGGCTGGCTTTTTCCCGCGGTTTGCAATCAAAACATGATAACAAATCTATGGTGAACTTGCAGTTGGGTCCCAATTAAAAAGAAGAATTGGAAAAGATGCAATTATGCCAGGAGCAAAACGAGAAGAGAGAAATTGGGGGGGGGGGGGGGCGGAGTTCAAAATCCTCAGTTAATTATTATATATAATTTATTTTTTTATATTTAAATTAAATATATAAATTCATTTTTCAAAAATTATTGGGGGTCGGGTCCTACGGTGACTGTGGGGGAACTCCTCCAGTGTCAAGCCTACGGTGCACCTCCTAACACCATAGCTGAATTCGCGCTGATACAACAGTATAAATCGCAGGAATGTCCCTATAATAATTTAACCATCTATCTCTCATTACACAAACATATGCAGATACTTGTGCACATTCATTAAGTGCACCTACAATATTAATGGCTTCACATAAAAATAAATGTGAAGTTGAATAACATACACCAGAGAATGCTTTAGTTGAATCATGAAAAACTTTTAAAAGCATGCAAATTTTTGTATAAACATTTCAATGATGTTCATAAAAATTAATGCTACTAACATTATGCTGCATAAATTTAACTAATAATTATCTATATTCATAGCTTTCACAAAGCAATTTATATGTGGAGTTCCAACGAGTTGGAACATTACGGGAAAACCTAATTGAATGTTTCCCGTTAGATTTACAATACCTAGCCTATTGTTTCATAGTGCTAGGATGTTTCCATAAATAATATAGAGCATTCCTAATTTGTGTAAGTCATTTTTATAGTGTTTGCAAACCATGTTGTACACATATATTTAAAACATGGCAAACACATCTTTGATGAAAAAATCTATCGCCAAAGTAGGATTGACACAATTGAGTTAATTGTGGTACGACGGCAATATTGTTTGCAGCATTATCAAAACCAATTACAAAAATTTTACTTTCAATATAATATTCTTCAACAATAATTTTCATTAATTTATAAATATTATCGGTAGTATGGGTGTCTTCAAAAACTCTAAATGCAAGAATTCATTTTTGCAACTCCTATGATTGGTCAACGTAATGGCAAGTGAGTCCTAAGTGTGAATATTTTTGTCAACGAAAAATAGCTAGAAATGATTAAATAAAAAAATAAATATGATAAAATTTAGGGATATTCCTATTTTTTCCCCTGACGATTCCACCAACGATACTTTACCCCCTCACGTTTTAGAAATAGTTATTTTCCCCCCTGAAGTTAACTTTTCATTCAAAATCAATATGATATTAAAAAAAGTCTTTTTGCTTACTTTGTTTATTATAATATTGATTTATAGATGAAAAGTTAACTCCAGGCAAAAAAAATAACTATTTCTAAAATATTAGGGAGTAAAATATCATTGATAGAATTATCAAGGGAGAAAATACGAATTTTCCTAAAATTTATTGAAAATTAAAAATAAATATAGAAATATTATAAAAAAAATTTTTAAAAAAAAATTAAAAGTTAAAAGTATCATAATTTATTAAAAAATAAAATAAAATTTCAAGATTGAATACTTACCAAACTCAAATTTTAGTTAAAAAAATTAAAATGTTAAAATATTATATATACATATTTTTTAGTATATTATACAATGTATATACACTATATAGTATAATAATAAATTACAACATATAATAAAATATAATAATAAAATTGTAATATATATATATCTATATGTATTAAATTACTAAATTTTAAATTTTATTAGTATTCAAATTTAAATTTTATTTTATTTTTAATAAATAATATTACTTTTTAATTTTATAATATTTTTATATTTATTTTTTATTTTTAGTGAATTTTTATTAATTATTTTATTATTTAGTCTTTTGTAAGTGTTTTTAAAAAAAATTTAGTTTTTATAATATATATTAATTTGACTCTAAATAGATAAAGTAGTTGAAATGTGATAAATTAAAAGGTAAGCATCATTTTAATTTAATAATTTAAAATAAAAAATAAAATAATTATTTATACTCCACATCAGATTTAATATTTAAAATTTTAATCATAGACATAAAATGAATATTTTAAAAAACTATATAGACTACGTAAACTAACAAAAGTAAATCCACCAGAGTGAACACAAGAAAACCACTCGCTTTGTTGAACTGACGTATAACAAGTGAAAATTATGTTCATCCACGTACCAATGAAATGACACTGCCACATTTCGAGATAAAATACAAATTTAGAGAGATACAAAATGGGATCTTTAGTATTGCTTAAAAACAAAAGCAAACAAAGTAAACAATTTGGATTTGCTGGTGGTTGCATTTAGGGGTGAGTACGGTTCGAATCGATACAAGTTTAAATAAATTTGAACCGACTCGAAATTTACATTATTTTTTAAAAATTAAAACTGAACTGAACCAAACCAAAAAAATACAGTTCGATTCAAATCTATTCTTACGGTTTTGAACCAAAAGGGCTGCTGTTACTATTTTTTTTTTTTTTTTTTTTGGAAATGACTGCTGTTACTTTTATTTTTGAAAAGTTCTGTCCTATTTTTTAATTGTCATATAAATAATAATAAATCCAAAATAATATTCCCAAAAAAATTCCAAAACAGTACACTAACCAATACAAATAGTACAAAACTCAAAATACACAAAACAGTCCATAAATTATAATAATCCAAAATAATATTAAAAAACAATAATTCAATATAAATAATAATAAATCCAAAATAATATTCCAAAAAAAATTCCAAAACAGTACACTAACCAATACAAATAGTACAAGACTCAAAATACAAAAAACAGTCCAAAAATTATAATAATCCAAAACAATATTGTAGACTCAAAAAAAATACACAAAACTCAACACTCCAGAACAATCCCAGCTCATGCTCCTTTAATGTGTCCCTATACAATCCAGAAAAATAAAACAAATTGGACATTAAGCTACGAATAAAAACCATCAGAATGTCTTTCTTCAATAAAGAAATAAAACACAATAAAATAATTACCTATTGCTTAAATTCATTCCTCCTCAATTGTCCTCCAATGATACACATATCACTCCACTTGCATTATCTATCTCTATATTAAAAATAAATAAAACAATAAAAAACAAAATTAGTTAACTTATATATTAATTAATAAACATAATAAAAATAAGAAATTTAGAAATCATAATAAATACTTACCAGTGTGAACATGAAGATAATGTTCTAACATATCCACGGATGTATCATCGTTTCGAGCATGCTCTTGAATAACTTGCGGTTCAACAATAGGTGTTTTGCTTGCAACCAATTCCCAGTCAAAATTAATCCCTCCACCATTTTAGGAGTCAACGAACTCCTAAATGGATCAAGAATGCGACCTCCGGTGCTAAATGCAGACTTGGAAGCAACAGTTGAAATTGGCATTGCAAAAACATCCTTTGCAATCATTGACAAAATAGGAAATTTTGTTATAGAACTCTTCCACCAAGCCAAAATATCAAACCTATCATTGAATTTCACACAATTCTCCATGAAGTACAACTCCAACTCATTTTGACATTCGCTAGTATCTTCCTCTTCCTGATATGTTTTCCACTTAGAATCCTCCCTATTGGTTGACTTTCTAATTCCAGCTACAGACGTTGAACCACCAAGTAAACCACTACCAACCCCAATTGTGCACACACCACCTTCATTTGTTTCCGTTGCACCCACACCCAAACTACCACCACAAAGTGTTCTATAACTTAGACACAATTCATTCATCACAACTTTCAAATTTTCTAGCATAACTTTTGATTGTTCCTTTCCATAAAATTCATCAAACCACCGAAATTTGACATAACCAATTTTGTACCTTGGATCAAGAACAGCAGCTACAATCAACAAGTTATTGGCTTTATCTAGGGGTAGGCACAAAAATCGATTCAAACTGTTTTTCATAGTTTGAGTCAGTTTAGGATTTGTATCCGATTCGGTTCAGTTTCAATTTTAAAAAAACCGTCAAAAAACGGTTCAGATGGTTCAGTTTTACCCCTCCAAAACCAGTTTGACCCGTACTATTTAAAGAAAAAAAAAACCTAAATCATTTTCACACTTTTTAATCAATTTTTTTAACCCTAAATCTCTGTTTCTCACAAGTGGCTGCCGATATTCTACCTCTCTTCACGCCCTTGCTCGCACACCGTTGGTCTTCCTCTCTCACTGCCAATCTTCTTCTATCTCTATCACACGCCACACGCCATTGGTCTTCATCTCTCGCACGCCTTTGGTCGCAACTCGAACGCAGTTGGTCTTCCTCTCGCACGGTCTCCACTCTTCCTATCACAATCGCGCCATCACTAGTTCGCCGCTCGTCACCAACAGCACCACTGTGGACGTTTCAACTTGATCAAGTAGGCCATTTGAATTCATTTCATGATTTCTTCTCTGTTTTCATGATTATTATTTTTCCATTTGATTATTATTTTACAAGCCATGTTTAAGTGAAATATGATTTAATTGAATATTTATATATTATAACTTGTCAGAAAAAACTTATATTGTATCACAACACTGCTACCGCTGCGGATGACTATTTATAAATTATAACGTGTCAGAAAAAACTTACATTTTGCAATTGGAATGATTTGAGTGATCTAAAATGGCTTAAAGTGATTCTGTTTATTGATAGTCCGCCTTTCTGTTTGTTGATATACTATTGGATGATATATATTGTTGCATGATTTAGTTGTATATGTTGTTGGTTGACATATAGTGTTGGATATATTGACTAATGATTAGTATACTTAATGTATGATTTTTTTTTTTTATTTATTGTTTATTTTGATGCGAATAGATGGAGAATGAAGACATGATAAATTCAATAGGGAACAATATTGACTCAAGTTATAAGTTTATGGATGATTCTATCTCTATAGGAAAAGATAAGGTAGTTAGAAAGGGTGTACATGTAGGTGGTCAGAAGGGTAACAAAAAAACAAACTGCTGGAAAATTTTTGATGAATATTACAGTAATGATGGAAAGAAGAAAGTTAGGTGCAAATATTGTAGTGTTAGTTATGGTTTTGGGTCAGATGCTAGCACAACTAACATGAACACCCATATGAATCAACGGTGCACAAAATACCGAGCAGTTGTTGTAGATGAAAATCAAACGATGGGTATGGGAGTAATTTAGGTTTGACAAATTTTAGTGCAGAAGAATGTAGGAGGGCATTGGCGAAGATGTTGATACTTGATAAATTGCCATTTAGGTTTGTTGAGAATCGAGGATTTCGTACGTTTCATCAGAGGCTTGTCCTAAATTTGAAATCCCTTCTAGGAGAACCATTGTTAGATATTTGTATAAGTTGTATGTGGATGAGAAGGCTCAATTGAAGAATTATTTTAAACGGAGTAAGGAGAGGGTTTGTCTAACTACAGACACATGGACATCGGTCCAAAATATAAGCTATATGGTTATCACTTGTCATTTTATTGATTACGAATGGCGACTGCAGAAGAGAATTTTGAGCTTTAGTCAAATAGTTGATCATTCGGGAGATTCGATTGAAAGGTGTATTGAGAAAGTCTTGTTGGAGTGGGGCATTGATAAAGTTTTCACAATAACAGTGGATAATGCAGCTGCAAACACTACTGCAATTGGTTATGTAAGAAGAAAATTAAACAGTTGGCAAGTTGATAGAGCAATTTTGGGGAGTAAGTACTTGCATGTTAGATGTTGTGCACACATTCTAAAATCTAATAGTCAGTGATGGGTTGAAAGATTTGCATGAATCGGTTGTTGCCATTCGAAATGCAGTCAAATATGTAAAATTATCTCCCAATAGACTAGACAGATTTAGAAGATGTGTTGCACATTAGAAGATTATGAGTAATGAGTTGGTAGTGCTAGATGTTCTAACAAGGTGGAATTCCACTTTTTTTTATGTTGGAAAGTGCAGTGAAGCTTGTAAGAGCATTTCAGCGATTGGAAGACGATGATGGTCATCATGTGAGGTACTTCAATGAGAACGAGAATGGGAAGAAGCGAATAGGGCCACCTACTTTTGATGATTGGGAGAATGCCAAGGTATTTATACGTTTCTTAGCAACGTTTTATGATATTACCTTGAAATTCAGTGCTTCATTGCATGTGACTTCACTAGTATCTTCCAAGGTAATATCATAAAACGTTGCTAAGAAACGTATAAACACCTTGGCATTCTCCCAATCATCAAAAGTAAGTGGTCCTATCCGCTTCTTCCCATTCTTGTTCTCATTGAAGTACCTCACATAATGACCATCATGATCTTCAATCGCTGAAATGCTCTTACAAGCTTCACTGCACTTTGCAACATCAAAAAAGTGGAATTCAACCTTGTTACTACCAACTAATTACTCGTAATCTTCTAATGTGCAACACATCTTCTAAATCTGTCTAGTCTACTAGGAGATAATTTTACATATTTGACTGCATTTCGAATGGCAACAACCGATTCATGCAAATCTTTCAACCCATCACTGACTATTAGATTTTAGAATGTGTGCACAACATCTAACATGCAAGTACTTACTCCCCAAAATTGCTCTATCAACTTGCCAACTGTTTAATTTTCTTCTTACATAACCCATTGCAGTAGTGTTTGCAATTGCATTATCCACTGTTATTGTGAAAACTTTATCAATGCCCCACTCCAACAAGACTTTCTCAATACACCTTCCAATCGAATCTCCCGAATGATTAACTATTTGACTAAAACTCAAAATTCTCTTCTGCAGTCGCCATTCGTAATCAATAAAATGACAAGTAATAACCATATAGCTTATATTTTGGACCGATGTCCATGTGTCTGTAGTTAAACAAACCCTCTCCTTACTCCGTCTAAAATAATTCTTCAATTGACTCTTCTCATCGACATATAACTTATACAAATATCTAACAATGGTTCTCCTAGAAGGGATTTCAAATTTAGGACAAGCCTCTTGACAAAACGTACGAAATCCCCGATTCTCAACAAACCTAAATAGCAATTCATCAAGTATCAACATTTCCGCCAATGCCCTCCTACATTCATCTACACTAAAATTTGTCAAACCTAAATTACTCACATACCCATCAACAGTTTTTTGTTTCACCAACATCGTTTGATTTTCATCTACAACAACTGCTCGGTATTTTGTGCACCGTTGATTCATATGGGTGTTCATGTTCATTGTGCTAGCACCTGACCCAAAACCATAACTAACACCACAATATTTGCATCTAACTCTCTTCTTTCCATCATTACTGTAATATTCATCAAAAATTTCCAATAGTTTGATTTTTTGCTACCCTTCTGACCAACTACATGTACACCCTTTCTAACAACCTTATCTTTTCCTATAAAGGTAGAATCATCCATAAACTCCGAACTTGAGTCAATACTATTCCCCATTGAATTTATCATGTCTTCATTCTCCATCTATTTGCATCAAAATAAACAATAAATAAAAAAAAATCATACAATAAGTATACTAATCATTAATCAATATATACAACTAAATCATTCAACAATATATATCAACCAACAACATATATAACTAAATCATGCAACAATATATATCATCCAATAGTATATGATCCAACAATATATACCATCCAACAGTATATCAACAAACAGAGAGGCGGACTATCAACAAATAGAATCACTTTAAGCCTTTTCATCAGCCATTTTGGATCACTCAAATCATTCCAATTGCAAAATGTACAGATAATGAAGATACAATTATTCTAGGATGGATTTTAAACATACCTGGTCCAATCTCACAACTTTGTCATCCGCAGCGGCAACAATGTTGTGATACAATATAAGTTTTTTCTGACAAATTATAATTTAAAAATATTCAATTAAATCATATTTCACTTAAACATGGCTTGCAAAATAATAATCAAATGGAAAAATAATAATCATGAAAACAGAGAAGAAATCATGAAATGAAGTCAAATGGCCTACTTGATCAAGTTGAAACGTCCGCGGTGGTGTTGTTGATGACGAGCAGTGGACAAGCGCTGGTGCGGCGAACTAGCGGTGGTGCGATCGTAAGAGGAAGACGAGCGGCGGACGAAAAGTGGAGACCATGCGAGAGGAAGACCAACAACGTGCGAGAGGACGAAGACCAACGGCGTGCGGCGTGCAATAGAGGCAAAAGAAGATCGGCGGCCACTTGAGAGAAATAGAGATTTAGGGTTAAAAAAATTTATTAGAAAGTGTGAAAATGATTTAGGGTTTTTTTTTTCTTTAAATAGTATGGGTCAAACCGGTTTTGGAGGGGTAAAATTGAACCGAACCGTTTTTTGACGGTTTTTTTCAAATTGAAACTGAACCGAACCGAATACAAACCCTAAACCGACTCAAACTTTGAAAAACGGTTCGAAGAAGGTTCCAACCGATTTTTGTACCCACCCCTAGTTGCATTCAATTATATAATTGATTGTTCAAACTATTGGCTGCATACATAAGACACTCATTCTATAACATTATAGACATGGCACAATCCTAACTGAAAACTGGAAGGGATTCAAGAGAAACCATGTCGGTTACACACTATCAATTGCCATTTCTTTTTAAATCTTCAGTTGCCAGTCAAAGCTCCAAAATGTAAATTAGGATTCGACCATCAATTGCTCTATACCTCATCATCATTGTTGGTGCAAAGTACACTAAACAAAAAATATCAAGTAACTATTTAAACTCTAAAAATACGCAGCCTATTAATCTCTCTTATTCGGTCAAAGACAAGGAAAAAAACCCCTTGATATACATTGAAATGCCTATCTCTCTGTATTTGCAAAATGTCTGTGACTCATGGGGAATGGGGTGCTGTACTTTTGGTTGAACATTGCAATAGATATTAACAAACTCTCACAGGAATATTGGAGCCATGACAAGTGTTATAGTTGCAAGCATTTTTATGAGAACGTGAAGTGAAAGGCCAGCTGTGTCTTTGAACAGATCTCCCACAGTGCATATCAAGAAAGCATCACACAATTACTCCGAAGATTTCATAAAGCTATAAGCAGGAACTATAAGTAATTATCATCCCTATTTATTTAACTAAAAGTTAATACACGACTAGCATTGAAACTAGTATAAGACAATAAAACAAGATAGGGGTGTCGGTGACAACAAAACTTACGTGTCTCCTATGATTGCAGCTTTATGAGTATCACTCCCATTGCCTCCGAGAGCTCCAGTTTCTATGTTACTTACTTTGCATTATCCCATGCACCTACGGCTGTGTTCAGGAAAAGAGCCATAAGAATGCCAGAGACTATTGCAAACATCAGCAAAGCAGCCACAACTTTAGCCCCAAGTAGAGGCTGTCCTATATAGTATCCCAAAATCCGGAACAAAAAACCTGCACACAATACAAACTTCAATACACTTTTTATGGTCTATAGAGAAGAATAAACATGAAACAAAATTAACGATGTTCCCAATTGCTACAATAATATTAAAACGACAAACATGATGACACTGATAATTACAATAACCACAATCCATAATCACTATCAAAAATAGAAGTTGGAAAAAGGCAAGATTAACCCACCAACCACTATTCGTGATATGATAGCCAAAGCACCAGGTTTTCTCATCTCCCGCAAAGATGCAGATGCTACAATGGCAACACAACGACCATAATCTGGTTTTTCCTTGTACTCCTGTCGTGAGAACACAAAAGATATCATCAGTCAGTTGAGAGTCAAACTAGAACAAAAAACAAAACTAGAGAAACTTATACTCACCATGATATCAGGCCTCTTAATAAATTGTCTTCTTATTTCATTCACAACCTCCTGAGCAGTTCTGCCAACTGCGGAACAAGCCCATGCACTGAAAAAGAAAATAAGCATAGACCCCAATAATCCACCAAGCTACCATTGTCACAGACACAAGGAATTGTATAACAGACGTAATATGTTTAATTAAGGAGTTTGTATGCAAAAATAAACATAATACCATATATAAATAACCAAAGAATGGAACCACAGTAAAATTTGACATGAACCTTTTTACCTTCAATTTTACAACGTTGAGCCATAGTCCCCAAGTATCACAGCACTGATTATTTCAGCAGCAATACTTTCAGAAAGATCAGCACCTCTTGCAGCACAATCACCCACATTGTCTCCCACCTTCAATGCAGCAAACAATCAGTTGAACTATCAAACTGGACCATCAAACTAAGCATAAAAGAGGAATTAAGGAAATAAAAGAAAATTCATTTTGTAAGCAGAGAATTTTCTTGTGGAGCATTTAACTGTAACAAATATCAATTTAGTTACAAGAACTAATAAAACAATGTGCATGTCACTTCCGCATAAGCAGTTTCTGCTTCTCAGCTTATGGTATAGCCTCACAGATAAATCTTTCATTATTACAAAGTTAAATACTGCTCAAAACCAGTCAAATTACTCGAGGCCATCCCGGAAAGGTATTAGTAGCATACCTCAAACTATAATAACTAAAACACTCCTATATTGACAAGGAAGAAAAACTTAGCCAACCCACTGACTGAGAAACATATAAGAACAGGGGAAGAGTTCACACCAGACTGCAAAAACTATAAATTAGATATGCCCATTCTTAGCGATTAAGCCCACATGAACCTTGAGAAAATAAGATGGGAATGAATCCTACATTGAAAACATAAAAAGTAAGAGAAGGGTACATGTGTGTGAAACTGTGTATGAATGGATGCCATAACTCGATAAACTAATCAAGTTGTAAGACTATCCACCAACATATATAAACCACTTCTCATAAATATAAAAAAAATATTACAACTATGAAAAATTTAATACCCCTAAATGACCAGACTCACGTTCACCAAAACTTCTGGAAAACCACGTGTTATTTAGACCAGAACAGAATCTCAGTAAAAAAGATCCCTGCCACACTGAACATCTTAAATTGCATACATTAAACTATATAAAATTCAGACTGGGATCAGATTCGTCACCTCACACACAAAAATAATTTTTGAAGGAAATGCTGTAAACAAACATTACCGCCAGCTATAAAATTTTGCACTGACATAACTTGCACCGTAATTTTATTATGATTTATCGGTTCTTCCTCAAAGTAATCTAAACATGATGTACAGTAAGATTTTATAAGATCAGTCTTTATGCTACTCGTATTAACATGTACTCGCAGTTCATTTACACAGAATGCAATATCAGAATGTTAATTTGGACATAGACAAAATTGAATGCCAAAAGCAAGCTGCAGAAACTAATGTACAGGCTGTTCTTTTTTGGTAGCTATTTTTAACGGATAGCTTGCTTTCTCCTATTATATATCTTTTTGTTCAATACAATCTTTTTTTTTCAAAATAAATAAATAAACTACTGTACAGGCCCTTCAACAAGGATGCCAACAGAGATAAATAAAAATTACCAAATCTGCAATAACAGCAAGATTCTGAAGATCATCTTCAGGTATTCCTTGTTCTACTTTTCCAACAAGGTCTGCCCCAACATCAGCCACTTTTGTGTATATTACACCACCAACTGAGCAAACAGGGGACAACGAAGCTCCAAAACCATATCCGACGAGGAGAAGAGGCACTGGAAGAGAAGAAAAACCATATCAACTCAAAGAATCAAAAATTTCAAAACTGAAGTTCAAAAGTTGAACAGAAAATTTGATGCAATTGCTAGTTGATCAGCATGAAAACGAATATGCAGTCAAAAATATGACTGGAAGAATTAGATGCTATCCATGCATGCATGCAAGCTTGGCTATATGCATGATTAACAAGCATGTCAAACTACATCATAATCAAAATAGTCATTTATCATAAAAAACATATTAACAGAACAGCGATGTTGACATCTGCTGGAAAACAAGTCTGAGAACTTTTAGTGCATGCAGATTTTTTAGAGCATATGTTGCTATAGTGACATGTCAATCAAGTCAAAGTCAGTGTTAAATAATAAACCAGCTATAAATGAAACCAAAAGTTCATAAAACGGTGTTAATAACCACTAGACCCAAAAACTTAAGTTGTTAGAAAAGGACCCAACATTAATATTTAAGGCTAGGCACGTGCTCAAACCCAAACACACACACGACAAATGCAGATACAGATAACAAGGTCAAGTATAATCACGTGGGAAGCCTCAAACTTAGGAACTCTTAGTAAATTGCATCTTTTACCATATTAATAACCACTAAACCCCAAGGTTAAGTTGTATGGAAATGACCCAACAATAAGAAATGGGTCTTAGAAATCATAAGGGCAGTAAACTGGGAAATATCTGATATTATAAAAAGTGGACCTGTATTTACAAAATACAGTTTGTCTCAACAATAAAATTTTTATTTTTATTTGCTGAAACAAACTCCTGTTTTAGGTTATCTTTTCCAGATTTTTCTCTTGGTTAAAGTGATAGACTTAGGTTTTGAGCAGTTGACCTGTGGCATCTTCCAATCCCTCTATCACTGCATTTGGTGGGAGAGGAAAGCATTTTTCCACCTAGTTTCATCAATATACTTTGCACTGTTGTGTTAATTCTAGCCTTATTATCTTTGAGGTGTTTTGAGTTGTTTATTTTATTGGAAATCGGCTAGTGAAATTTTTTCATATCAATATCTTAACAAAACCATGTCAAGTCAACATATACCATTTTTCTCAATCAAAAAAATGATGTATATTAATAATACAAAAAAATGATTACAAAGAAAAGAGATTGGCCAAAAGGAACGTGAGCCAATTAGGAAAAAAAAAAAAAAAAGCAGCCTTCGAAGCTGACTGTAATGACTTTCAAAAACAGTCCCCCAACAAAAGACATGAGAAGAAAAGGATACAATTGCAAAGCCCCCTGTAAAAAAAACCCTTCAATTCCCAACAAAACAAAAGACAAAAGTCTTGAAAATTGAGTCTACTTTTCACTTCACTACAGCTTCATAATTTTGGTGGATGAAAAACAACTGATACCATTATTCATACTTATAGCAATATACACATGATATAATGGCAAAGAAATCTTCAATATATTTTCTTATAACATAAAACAAAAACGAACCCTAAGACATGCACAAGGCCAGCCTCAGTGAAAATATTTCCCCATTAAATAATGATGAATTCATCATTTATAATTTCTGCAGAAAGTTTAATAGTGGTAACTACCAGGTTAACATGTGGCACCGAGTAACCAGGTTATTCAACGCTATATACTTATCTCTTCAATGATTAAATTAAAGCATCTATCTCTGAGCCTAAATCTCCTTTAAAGATGCATAAATAAAATGACCTACACGTTGACCGTTGACCGCCTAGGCACCGATTAATTGGCGCCTAGCCGAAAAATCGCTAGGCACTACCCCGCCGCCTAGGTAGCTCCTAGCGATTTTTAGAACACTACTCAAGAGTAAAGTAAAAGAATAGTAAAATGCTTCTCTCTCTAAAAACTTTACTGTAGCAATTTTCATTTTTACTATAGCAATCTTGAAACTAAATTTTGAAACTCTCTGCGGGTTGAGTTTAAGTTCAAATGTTAATAATAACATTATATTAATTAACAATGAAGACTAAACTAAAAATATTCACAATTTTATAAAAAAAATTTCATCTACACATTTTATCATACACTTGGATTGCATAATATATTTAACAAGTCTAACAACAATAGCTCTTAAAAATAGTAAAACATAGAAAATACCTTAGAAATGGTTGTTGATGAAGAAAATGGGTTAAAAATGGGAAGAAAATCAAGAAGATGGAGATGTTGGATGTTGCTGTGTGCTGCCACATAACAGAGAAAATAATGGAAAAGAAAATTGATTTGGCCTGTTTACTGCCCACTTTAGGTTTTTTTTGTTTTAATAACATGCCAAAACGACGAGGTCTTTTAGGAAGTAAGACATGCTTAAACACGAGGCCAAAGGGAGACTATTAAAAAAAAAAAAAGCATTCTTGCCATGATTTTAATATTACCCTGGTTCCATACCCAATTGCGCTATCTTGCGAAATGTCATCCGGAAATTCAGCACTTGAAACAGCCCATTCTGATTGAATGTCAAGATACATGTTACTAAAAAATGGTTGATTTAAGAAGAAAACAATTGAAAACCGCAAAATAGTATACTTTTACAGAGAAATATAACCATAAGTTAACTGTACAATCTTTCAAGCCAAACGGAGACAAACAGAAATGATCAAACATCCAAATCAACATCTTTAAAAGTTGCATAACCCCCAAAGAAGAAAGACCTATAGAAATGTGAGGTACATCAAGTAAAAAAGGAAATATGTTTGAATTCGTACTTATACAATTTTTAAAATAGCAAAAGAAGGATTAACGGCTGTACCTTTAAATTCAATGTCTGATGGCAAAGAAGCTTACTGGCAGCCCAGATAATGGTATGTTTCTTTACTAATTATAACTCAACCAACGGAAGCAGCCACATCAGAAAGCTCATCAGAGCTAGACGTATCCGGAAGTTGATTATCTTCCAAGTAACCTTTCAAAAATTCTCCATTTGCACTACCTACTTTTACGAGAGGATAAAATCCATCAAATAACGATAGACACATTGCCTCTTCAGGTATCAAACCCAAATTACACATTTCGATCAACAGATTTGAGGCTGAAGATGATGGATGATATTTAAAAACAAAACTAGTGACCCTGATAAATGTACCACATTCCAGCTTAATGCCTGCTTCATTGATCTCTTGTAACAACTGTTGGACCATTTTAATATCTCTTTCCTTACAAAAACCAAAGAGCATAACATTGTACGTGTGAGCATTAGGAGATAAACCAATTTCCTTAATTTGACTATACAAGGTAGATGCTTCTCCAATCCTTCCACCCTTGAGAAGTCCACAAATCGCAACTGTGTATAATACAACATCTAATGAATATTTACCTACAATAGCTCTCCTAAACAGTCCGATGGCTTTATGACATTTGCCAACTCTTATAAGCCTATCCATAATTACAGTATGGACATGAGCATCAAGAGCAGGACAAATCATGACAATTCCCTGGTACACATTAATTGCTTCATCAAATCTTCTTGCTCCACATAGCCCACTAAGTAATCCGACAAAGCTGTATTTATCAGGTGTAAATCCTTGATCAACCATATAATTATACAACTCCACAGCATGAGTTGGAAACCCAGCCTTACATAAGTAATTTAAAAGTGAGTTATAGGCAACTAGATCGAAATTCATTTCTACAACAAGTCTACCAACTAACTTCGGTGAAACAGCAAATCTTCTAGACAAGCATAAAGTCGATAACAAAGAAGAAAATGTATAAGAATCTGGAACTAATTTCCAGTTTGACAAACCAACAAAAAACTCAAGTGCATCATCGTACCTCCCAATCTTAGATAAACAATCTATTAATACATTATACAAAACCAAGTCAGGAAGAAGCCCTTTAGATTTCATGATCTCTAAAATACGAAATGCATGACTGTCCATTTTGGTTTCCATGAATCCCTTAATTAATGGGGTAAATGTTACAACATTGGGAGAATGTCCAGACTCAACCATCTTCTCCAATAAATAACCCGCCATACCAAGTCTGCTCAACCTACAAAACCAGTCAATCAGTAAACTCCAACCATACAAGGACAAAGAAATTCCCAAAGTAGTGATCAGACCTAGCACTTGATACACCTCCCCTATTTGACCCATTTTGCAAAAACAGTTTAAAACCATCTCAAATGTCTCAACATTTGGATAAAAACCCCTCTCCAACATAATCCTAAGAACATCCTTAACACTAATAGCATCATTTAACTTGCATAAATTACACAATGCAATTTTAAAACTCAAGAAATTTGGCAATGGAGTCTCCTTCAACACCCTAATACCGGCATCAACATCCCCACTTTTAAACAATACATCCATTACAACATTACGCGCAAACGTGTTTGGCGTAAATCCAGCCCTACTCATTTCCTCAAATGCCTCGAAAACCATCTCATACATCCCTCCGTGCCAATAAACCCTCAACAGAAGCAGGTACGTCTGTGCCTTCCTCACACACCCAACGCTCCCCAATTCACCAACAACCCCTCTAACGGTCCTAAAATGCCTAGTCAAGCTATGAACAACACCAACCATGCAATTAACTGACCGGGCATCGTGAAAATACTCGGGCTGTTTCGCGCACCAAATGAAGAAGCTAAGGGCAATCAAATCAGAAGGGCAGTTCAACAGAGTTGCATGTACAATATCATGAGTGAGAACTATTGGTTTGGTTCTACTGGACAAATATTCACACGGGTCGTCAAGACTTTCAAGAGACCACAATTCTTGTACCTTGGATGATGGAATACGATGATGAAATGACCTCCTGAAGATTCCGTGACCAGCTTGTCTTGTGTATCGCAGACAAATTTTGCATCTCCATAACATATTCTCTTTTTGCAAATTGAAACCAGAGCAGAGATTCATGTACCTTGGTGTTGTATTGTGAGGCATATTTTTAGAGAAAGCAACAAGGTTGCTGATAAGCTTGCAAATCTGGGTCATGGCCTAAGTTGGGAAGTCTCCTTGTTTGAGAAACCACCTGCTTGTGTGACCCCTTTGTCTCTTTGGATGCTGCTGAAGGACGATAGCGGAAGGGTTTTGTCTTAAATCACTCGGCAAAGCAAAAACCTGAGAAGTAGGGATGGGCGTCGATCAGTTCGGTTGGGTTAGG
The DNA here is from genome assembly GCA_003430845.1 of Xanthoceras sorbifolium. Classification (NCBI taxonomy): domain Eukaryota; kingdom Viridiplantae; phylum Streptophyta; class Magnoliopsida; order Sapindales; family Sapindaceae; genus Xanthoceras; species Xanthoceras sorbifolium. The sequence continues at coordinate 24,686,628 of CM010622.1, read as the reverse complement.
AACCGATAAAACCGACTACTAATTGATTTTCCAAAAAATGAACCGAACCAGCCGCTATTATTCAAGTGAAGCGAGCCATATTGGACCGGTTTGGTTCGGCTCGGTTTGTGGGCTGCGACTGTTGCCTCAACTCGTGCTACTTCGATTTGCTAGGTGACGAATCTGTTGGCTGGATCTAAATATTTACATAAGAAACAAAGAGGAGTTTCAGGCAGAAACCAACAAACAAAAATATTTACATTAAGCAAAAGAACCAAAGAGAAAAAGAAACAAAAATCAAGTTTGAAGAATGAAGCTCACTTGACCAGTTGTGACTTGTGAGGAGAAGACCAACGTCAACGGAACCAGCGGCGGCAGAGAGGCGACGATGGGACCAGCGGCAGCGGGGCAGCGACAGTTAGGGACCGGCGACGACTTTGAGATTGTTTGAGAACTGAGAGTTTTTTGGATTTGATCAGGCTGCAGCAGGGCCGGCCCATGTTATTTTGAGGCCCTGGCTTTTCCTCTGTTTACAGCTGCCGCATTGTTCTTGTGCATATATAAGGCACATGCAAATGTGGCAGAGGTTTCATACCATAAGAATAACATTTTAAATTATGTACAGACCAACCAATGAACCATTGACCAACTCCCCAAACTCAAAAACATTTGGCATTTTTTGGATATAATATTCCCATGCATCATTGAGTCATCACTGTAAATGAATCAACAAGAAGACCATTTTTTCAATAAATTATTGAGCTTTGTACCAACACAGATTGAAATCTAAAAATTTAAAATTACAGAAACAGCTGAGAAGTAGGGGTAAAACATACTGCCTCACTTTATTTCTTTTATTTTTCTGCAGCAAGCATTACTCACTACTAGAATTTAATCAATCACCAAACCAGTGTTATTAAATCCATATAAAAACTTGACGTAACAACACAAATTTTGCATGGAATTAAAGATTTGGAATTGTAATCAAGAGGACCAAACATACAGGCAATACATTTTCTAAAGATGACAGAATTCATCCAATTCCAATTCTATAAACAAAAAACCATGCCGCCAGAGACAGCCTCATATGAATTACAAACCCAGAAATCAAGAAACCAAAAGACAAAAAGAAGTAAAAATATGAAGACCAAGAAATAGAAAAAATCAGACTACAGGAACAGAGCTAACCTATTAAACAAATCACCATCAAATAAACAAAAGCTTCACAGATATAGGAATATAATAGAATTATGCAGATCAACAAACATAAATAATAAAGATTTGAAATTACCCATGAAGCAAATCTGTCAAAAACAATAATGCAACAAAATTAGGTTGAGTGGTTGACCCGTGAAGCATAAAAATCCACAAAAATGATGGTTAACAAACAAAATCAAGCCAAACCAAATAAGCACAGACCAATTTTAACAATTAGATAGATTAAGAAACAGACCTGAAAGATCCACTTGTTCATGGTAATCACAGTAACTAGGGGTGGGCGTTTTCGGACAGTTTGGCTTGATCGGATTGGTTGGGTTGGTCGGGTTGACCACTTGGTAAACTTCTCATCTTTTTTCTATTTCCCAATAACAAATCTGAGTTTAAAATACAAAAAAAATATTCAGTTAACAAACAAAAAAAATCAGTCTGATCAAACATGAGTACCAAATCAGTTTGATACAACCAATTTCCAGCAAAATTCAACCAAAAAATTTCAGTTAACGACCAATTTCCAGCAAAATGATTCAACCAAAAAAATCAGTAAACAACTAAATATGAAAATCAGTTTGACACAACCAATTTCCAGCAAAATTCAACAAAAAAAATTCAGTTAACAACTAATTTCCAGCAAAATGATTCAACCAAAAAAATCAGTACACAACTAAACATGAAAATCAGTTTGATACAACCAATTTCCAGCAAAATTCAACCAGAAAAATTCAGTTAACAACCAATTTCCAGCAAAATGATTCAACCAATTTAGGAATAAAGACATAAAGAAGTTTCGTAAAGCTAATCAATATAATCTCTTACCAGGTTTTACAATATAGGTCTCATGATACAAGGATCTATATGTCACTAAAATTACATGAGTGCTTCTCTTGTAACAGGCTGCGTTTGTCAAAACCACAGATAAAAAAAAATAGAATGAAGACCCTAAGTATAGGGTACAATAACATATTTGCATTACATGAAAGAATTGGTAACACAGATCAATCTCAAATATAGATCAACACAATCAAATGAAATAGAGGGATACATTAATCCTCAATACTAGACTACAAGGACCAAGAGAAGCATTAACAAGACAGAGAAAAAGATGCTTACATATCTAGTTTTATACAATGACAATATGTAGAGAATATCAGGTAGTGAAAAGATGTGGGTTCGCAGATGCAGTACCCAATACCCACTTGAACTTCAAGCAGTTCCAAACGACGCTCCAGAGTATCAAGCTTTTCGTTCAGTGACGCTAATTTGCTCTTGGTTGTACCCTCTATAAGACAAATAAATAGCCATTCAATAAATTAAAAATTCTCCAGGAAATTCAATTGACCCAGATAGAGAAACTCAGTAGAAATGGAAAGTAATAAAGTAGAAACAGTCTAAAATCGAATCCAAATTCGTCTAAATTAGGGGAAGAGTTGAGACAGATAATGAGTTAAAAATAAGATGAAATATAAATAGCTAAAACAAAAGGAAAATGAGAAAGAAGGGGGCAAAAAAGATTACCAAAATGGACGAGGAACTCGAAAAAGCGACGAACGTTGAGGGAAATGTGGGAGATGAACTCGCGATTTTCCCAATCAGCCTGAACAGCTATTCCTACATTCACTGCGTTTGTTATTCAACCAATTTACAGCAGGTGCGGACCTCTTTGAGGACCAAGGGGAGTCCTCCCAGGTGAGACTTGAGGAAGAGGAACAAATTAGGCTGAGAAATTTTTAGGGTGCGGCGGCCGTGAGAGTGTGAGAGTGTTGAGACTTGAGGAATTTTTAGGGTTAGGCAGAGAAAAATCAATTTTTAGCAGGTTTAGGCAATTGGCAGAGAAATTTTTTTTTTTATATGATAACAAAATCGGGTTGGGTTTTAGAATTATGGCCAAAAGAGATCTAAGCACAGTCCGCTGACACAAACTCTCTTCCATCTCTCGAAAGGAAACAAACCCAGATCACCCAATAAACAAAAGCCGAACCCACTTCGAATTCCAGATGAATTATGAAAAATCAGAAACTATAATTATTACGGCCGCAGAAGCAGCTGCTAATAAGCTAGAGAGACACACAAGTAGAAAGAATCGTGAGAAAGAATTTATAATAATAATAAAAGAGTGAGAGAGAAATATATAAGAATTAGAGTTACATTATAATTGAATCCGTGAAAAACCCAAATCAAAAGAGCAGGAAAAATCCAAATTAAAAGAGCAGGCCCTCTGGAAATTATATGGGCCCGGCGACCTATGGTGCCCCTCTTATGCAATTGTTCTGTTCATCCTCGGCCTCCGCCAGGCCTGTGCGTAATATTGTTTGTATGTTTAATATTGCCTTTTGTAGGTTCTTCTAGATGATGGGAAGACTGAACGGATCATCTTGGCTCAGCACTCGGGTTTTGAAGCTTCCCAAGAAGATGTGACAGAATCTCGGGTGTTAGGGCCTACGATAAATGGATGCTCATGGATAGTGTTAGTCAAACCGAATATGAACAAATCAAACAGATGCTGATAAACAATAATTGAATATAACACTACAAACAATTATTATAACAGTAATATAAAATTGAAATCGAGACTCGTGTTTCATACGGTGTCCTTAAAACATATTCGTCCCCTACCGTGGATACGTATGTTTTCCAGGATACAACAGCTTCGAGTGATTATCGTTAGACAACTCCGGCGAACTGAATACTGTCTGAACTCTACTCGGAAATGAAACGAATAACTTTCGAAATTACTTGTATATGATTGTGTTTCTAATTTTCTGTGTTTCAAAATCATTTTTTATACTAATATATAAACAATCAAAATATAAACAATTAATAGAATGACCGTTATAAAACATTCATGACATTTATATGACCGTTATAAAATATTCATGACATTTATATTTGACCGTTACAATATCAATTTTCCGTTACAAATTAAATAATCATAATTTTTCATTCATTTCTAACAATCCCCCACATAAATGAAATTGACGGAAGAGACAAGATAAAACGAAATAACGCTTTGACTTGGTGATAGAGTTCAACGGTCGAAACCTGCATAGGATAGGTAGGTGTTACCCTTTGAACCTTCCCTTGTGAGAATACATAGACTTTACTGACTGACCAGTAGACATGATGTCTTTGAACTGTTCTGCCGTTTTTTGTAAACGATAACATATCTCACACAGGAATCTTTCCTGACATAATTCAGTTCTCATTATTATGTTCGTTTTGGCCATGAACATAAGCCTGGTTCTGTGAGATTTTCTAAAGAATTGAGCCCTACACAATTCTCTTTCGAAGCGGCCCCACTTCTCTCTCATATAGGTCATTTCTTAGTTAAGAGTAACCCGTATTACTCTGCTCGGATTTCCGACGCATAAGAATCATTAAAAGTATAGCTTATCATTTTCCAACGGATATCACTGTTTCATCATAGGAATGGACTTGAGATTACCCCCTACAGTGATTCAACTAAGTCTTACATTTAGGTTGTCCCTTTGAACCTAGATCTTGGGATCTCCAATCAACTAGGTTGGGTTTCCAATGTATCAACTTATTCTTTCATGGGCTTTAATCTCATTCCCCTCGATGATTTATCAACTAACTCTCGATTTAACCCTTTGGTTAGTGGATCCGCTATGTTATCCTTTGACTTCACATAGTCGACGGAGATAACTCCAGTTGAGAGTAGTTGTCCAATGGTGTTATGTCTACGACGTATATGTCTAGACTTACCATTATACATGTTGCTCTGTGCCCTTCTAATTGCAGACTGACTATCACAATGGATACAGATTGCTGGCACAGGCTTTGGCCACATCGGAATATCCTCTAAAAAATGTCTTAACCATTCAGCCTCTTCCCTACTCTTATCTAGAGCAATGAATTCAGATTCCATTGTGGATCTGGCAATACATGTCTGCTTAGAGGATTTCCATGATACTGCTGCACCTCCTAATGTAAATACATATCCACTAGTAGATTTTAAGTCTTTCATATCAGATATCCAGTTTGCATCACTGTATCCTTCCAAGACAGCTGGATATCTGGTATAGTGCAGCCCATAACTACGAGTATAACGTAAGTACCTAAGTACTCTTACTATTGCTTTCCAATGGTCAGCCCCTGTATTACTCGTATATCTACTCAGTTTACTAACTGCGTATGCGATGTCTGGTCTTGTACAGCTCATTAAGTACATCAGACTTTCTATCACTCTAGAATATTCTAGTTGATATATACTCTCATCTTTATTTTTGGATAGGTGTATACTCATATATACAGGAGTTCTAGGACACTCCAGAATCATCTTTGTTGAATTTCTCAAGAATTTTATCTACATAATGTGATTGACTTAGAATGAGACCACTTGATATTCTTGAGATTTTTATACCCAATATTACATCCGCTAGTCCCATATTTTTCATGTCAAATCTTGAATTCAACATATTTTTAGTAGATTTGATTATCTTATCATCACTACCAACAATAAGCATATCATCAACGTAAAGACACAAAATGACATATCCATTTTCTGTGTTTTTTACATAAACACATTTGTCACACTCGTTGATTTTAAATCTGTTTGCCATCATAGTATTATCGAATTTCTCATGCCACTGTTTTGGTGCTTACTTTAAACCATATAAAGACTTCACCAATTTACAGACTTTCCTTTCTTTTCCTGAAGCAGAAAAACCCTCGGGTTGTTCTATGTAGATTTCTTCATCTAAATCTCCATTTAGGAAGGCTGTTTTCACATCCATTTGGTGTATTTCAAGGTTTTGCAATGCTGCAATTGCAATTATCATCCTTATGGAAGTTATTCTCGTCACAGGAGAATATGTATCAAAGTAATCTAAGCCTTCTCGTTGTTTGTAACCTTTAATTACAAGCCTAGCCTTATACTTATCTATTGATCCATCTGGTTTCATTTTCCTTTTGAAAATCCATTTGTATCCTAGAGGTTTACAACCTGGAGGAAGATCCACTAGTTCCCAAGTGTGATTTTGAAGGATGGAATCAATTTCGCTTTTAATTGCCTCTTTCCATAAAGGTCCTTCAGAAGAGCTTACAGCTTCTTTAAAAGTTTGAGGTTCACCTTCTAGCAAATAGGTCAGAAAATCTGGACCGAAAGATTTTTCTGTCCTAGCTCTTTTGCTACGTCTAGGTTCATCCTCAACCTCTTGCTCTTGTTCTTGTTCTTGGTCCTCACTCTCCTCAATTGGAGTCTCTCATGTTCGTTTGGACGAACTCGATTCTACGTTGGATCTATACGGAAATACATGTTCAAAGAAGGATGCATTTCTAGATTCCATTATTGTATTATTGTGTATACCTGGGATTTTAGATTTATACACAAGGAACCGATACGCACTACCATTATGTGCATAGCCAATGAAAACGCAATCAACTGTTTTTGGACCAATCTTCACCTTCTTTGGTGTAGTTACAGCCACTTTAGCAAGACACCCCCACATTCGTAAGTATTTATAGGAAGGCTTTCTTCCTTTCCATAATTCATATGGAGTTTTTTCTTGTTTCTTTCGTGGTACCTTATTTAAAAGGTAATTGCTAGATAAAATAGCATCTCCCCACATGTTCTGAGGCACCCCAGAACTTATCAGCATTGCATTCATCATTTCTTTCAAGGTGCGATTTTTCCGTTCAGCAACACCATTTTGCTGAGGTGAATAAGGAGCCGTGGTTTGATGTATGATTCCATGTTGTGCACAGAATTCACCAAATGGTGCTTCATACTCACCACCTCGATCACTCCTTAACGCTTTAATCTTTTTATTGAGTTGATTCTCAACTTCATTCTTATAGTGAATGAATTTTTCTATCGCTTCATCATTGCTTTTTAGCAAATACACATAATAGTATTTTATGCTATCATCAACAAAAGTAATAAAATACTTGTTGCCACCTCTTGTTTGTACAGATTTTAAATCACAAACATCCGTGTGAATTAAATTAAGAGGTTCTGTGTTCCTTTCAATTGTTTGAAATGATGACCTGGTCATTTTTGCCTCTACACAAATCTCACATTTGTGTTTGGAATCAATATTAAATGTGGGAATATGATTCAAGTTAATTAATCTCCGTAGAGTATCATAATTAACATGTCCTAGTCTACCATGCCACAAATTGGAAGACTCAAGCAAATAAGAAGAAGAATTATTCTTATTAATATTCAAACGCTTGATAGCGGTTACATTAAGCTTAAAAAGCCCCTCAGTTACATAACCCCTACCCACATACATTCCAAATTTAGACAAAATAACCTTGTCTGATTCAAACACCATTTTGAAGCCATGTTGATTCAGCAGTGAACCGGACACCAAGTTCTTGCGAATTTTAGGTATGTACAGTACGTTGTTCAGTGTCAACTCCTTCCCAGAAGTCATCTTCAAAACCACTTTTCCTTGGCCCTTGATCTCAGAAGTTACCGAGTTCCCCATGAATAGCTTCTCCCTATTCTCTACTGGTTCGAAGGATGAGAACAATGCCTTATCTGAGCATATGTGCCTAATGGCACCGGTGTCAATCCACCACTCCTTCGGGTTGGACCCTACCAGGTTCACTTCAGAGACCACCGCAGAGAGGATGATCTCAGAAACATCCTTGGAGATTTCCTCCACCATACTTGCTTCATTATTCTTCTTTTTCTTTGGCAATCTGCACTCAGAAGATTTGTGACCCATCTTGTCACAGTTGAAGCACTTCCCTTGAAACTTCTGTTTCTAGAAGCTTCCTCCTTTTGGTCCCAGCTTGGACCCTTTTCCTGACTTGTTTGATTTGAACTTGGAATTCTTTCCAAGCTCCACAACATTGGTCTTCGCCTCATATTGACTTGACCCCTTCTTCTCAGATCTCTTGTTGTCTTCTTCAATTCGAAGTCTGACGATCAATTCTTCAAGATTCATCTCCTTTCGCTTATGCTTAAGGTAGTTCTTGAAGTCCTTCCATGCAGGAGGTAGCTTCTCAATCACAGCAGCTACTTGGAAGGTTTCACTTAGGATCATTCCCTCTGAGTGAATCTCATGCAAAATTACCTGGAGCTCTTGCACTTGACTAATCACAGTTTTAGAATCCACCATCTTATAATCCAGGAAGTGGCCCACAATAAATTTCTTGGCCCCAACATCCTCGGTCTTATATTTTCGATCTAAGGATTCCCACAACTCCTTGGCTGTTTTCTTCGCAGCATATACATTGTAAAGTGAATCCGACAGTCCATTCATAATGTAGTTGCAGCATAGGAAGTCAGAATGCTTCCAAGCATCAATGGCAATCAAGACTTGCACATCTAGCTCATCACTGTTTGGCTTTGGAGCCTCCTCAGTCAAGAATCTCGCAAGATTCAAAGTGGTCAAATAGAAGAGCATCTTCTGTTGCCACCTCTTGAAATTCAGCCCACTGAATTTCTCCGGTTTCTCCATATAGTTCATTGGAACCGAAACCGGTACTCCTGGGTTCATCACCGGAACTGAAACCGATGTAGCAGGGGTAGTCACTTGAGGCACATTTGGGTTTTCCCCAGTCTTGGCAACGGATGTTGATTCAGAGGCCATTTCTGAAAACAAAACAATAGTTTAATAAACTATTCCAAGATACCAATTATATATTATATTTAAATTCTCAAATTAAATAGTCAATAAATATCAAACTTTATCATTCCAGGGCATTTGATTTTATTCTTTTATTATTATTAATCCAAAATTGTCCAGCACATTCACTAGAAATCGGTCCAGAATTATGTGAAGAGTCAACTTTTAATATCACACTTCAAATTCGACCAGAATCAAGAAACTGTTAGCATCAATGAAATCCAATAAGACCCAGAATATACATCTATCAGACAACAAATAATCCAAGTATTTTGCCGGTTTCGATTTCCCAGCTGAAAACCCAAACAAACCAGTAAATCAGTAAAACCAATTTCTGTGTTTGAAACTGAACAGTTGCCAACAAAAGCAAAACCAAATATTTATTTATTTTTTTCCTCCTACTTGAATCTGCCCAGATATGTATGAAGATAAAAACCAGTTATGGTCTATCACTGCTTAACTTCGAACACATACACAGAAATCAACATAAGTACAATTATAAACAAAACAATTTATTTGCTGGACAGAAAAGTAGAATTCCAATACATAAAAGTAGTATATGTATTGGAATCAGTTTCTTTGCTTGAACCTAAACCAGCAAAAACATAAACTAAATGTGTGTGTGTATATATATATATATATTTCCTCAAATCATTTCCAGAAAATGATTTCTTCAATCTGCAATATGCAAAAACATAAATTATTACGCTTCTTCTTCTTCAATCGATTTCACTGGTTTAACCAGAGAAATTAATTTCAGAACCAAAACCCAGAATCAAATAGAATCTGTGCTGCTCTCAATTACGTAAAAACCTGATATCCAGAAGTTGAAGAAAATGAAATCAGATGTGAGTAACAGCAAAACCCAAATAAACTGATTATGAAATCAGATGTGAGTAACAGCAAAACCCAAACAAACTGATTTTCTTTTCTTAAACTAACACTTGTAAAGCACAAAGCTTTTGGTCAAACAATGTCTCTGTTTGAAACGAAAACCCAGTAGTGGAGAAGAAAAAAAAACTTTGAAAACATTTAGTTTCTTTTCTAAAACTAACACATATAAAGCACAAAGAAATAAAAAATTGTTTGTCTAAAACGACAAAGCCCAATAGAAGAGAAGATAAAAAAAAAAAACTTTTGAATTAATTTTTTTTTTCCCTTTTTGTTCAATTGAAGTTTGCCCAGCAAACCAATTGTATATATTTCAAACCGAAAGTGAAGTAAAAGCAGAGACTAAGAATTAACCCAGTAGCTTTATTTGCATCGAAACCAATAAAGGAAAACCAAATATATATAAATATATAGAGGTTTCACGATTAACTAGAAAAGTTGATTTCTATAACCAATTTGCAGAACCTGCAATTGTTTTAGAAACTTGAAACAGTTTAGTCTCAGAATTTAAACAAACTGGTAACCCACAAACTTAAGAAATAAACCCAGAAGAAAGCAGTAAATATTCTGGAAATTCGAGTAAACCGATTAATCTGATTATAATCGACCAGCACCTGCGAACTAAGATAACTCGAATATGTTTTAAGATTGTTAGTCAAACCGAATATGAACAAATTAAACAGATACTCATAAACAATAATTGAATATAAAACTACAAACAATTATTATAACAATAATATAAAATTGAAACCGAGGCCCGTGTTTCACACGGTGTCCTTAAAATATATTCGTCTCCTACCGTGGGTACGTATATTTCCCAGGATACAATAGCTTCGAGTGATTGTCGTTAGACAACTCCGGCGAACTGAATACTATCTGAACTCTACTCGGAAATGAAACGAATAACTTTCGAAATTACTTGTGTATGATTGTGTTTCTAATTTTCTGTGTTTCAAAATCATTTTTTATACTAATATATAAACAATCAAAATATAAACAATTAATAGAATGACCGTTATAAAACATTCATGACATTTATATGACCGTTATAAAATATTCATGACATTTATATTTGACCGTTACAATATCAATTTTCCGTTACAAATTAAATAATCATAATTTTTCATTGATTTCTAAAAGATAGAACTGCATCCATATACTACGCGGAAGCATCAGGTACTGTGAACGTTCGTCTCTGATGTAGGAAAAAACTACATAATTTGATGGAATTGTCTGTAACTATTTTATGAATGGAGAACTTGTTCTCTGCAAAGTACTGCACACGTTGCACAGATTATGTTGGTCCATAAGTGTGGATTATAGCTCCCACAAAAGGGATTGTTAATTCGTTTTAACTGTTGAATTAAGAAACCACATGTGTTCACAACCCTTTGGTATCCTGAAGCTTGGGTGAAAAATAACTGGAAAGTGGCAAAAGTTAACTTATTTTCCTCCATCGTGCAGCTTCGTGTCCATTGTGCCGAAGCTTTGGGTACTTCAATTGTTGACGACTATTAAGTATGGTTTGTTCATCGAAGATGGAAGCAAATGCCACGTGTTGACATTGAGCCTACGACTGGTGCACCTTACAAGTTGCGAAGGCCAGAAGGTCTAGATATTCAGAAAGGAAGTGCGTTATCTAAGGTGCACTTGTTACATCTTCACTGTAGAGAGCTTGTACTTCCAAACATTGCAAAATTCCTTCATGTTTTGAATCAGAAATCGGAAGACTTGGATCCGGCGATTAGCTCAAAGTCAGATCTTCTACGGTTTGTGGCATCGATGCCCTCTCACATGAAAATTAGTTGGAATTTAATGTCCTCCTATTTAGTATTAGAACACTAGTCTGTTGTTCGTTAGGTAGAGCTCGACCAACATTACTGGATTTGTAAACCCTCATCAAGTTAATATAAAATCCAATTTTGGGGTTTATTTATTATTACCTTTCTTTTCTATTTGATAAATTCTCATACTATTGAAGTTCAACCAAAAATTAAGTGGTCATTTGGTAAACTCAATGGAAACCGTATCGGTCCTAGTCCCATGATAAATCGAACCAAACCAGTATTGATCGGTTTGATTGATTCATTGAGAATATATTTACTAATCGTAAATTTTAATAAAGAAAAATAAATTTGTTTGACCAATAAATTTGAGTGTCCACTTTTACCTTTATAAATTAAGTTACTTGGTTGAAGTTTGAAACTTAGAATTTTTTTCGACTCATTATTATGAGAAAAGCTTTATTATGTTATGCCAGGCCACTAACATCAATTAATGTGGGTTGAATTCTTTTATGTGATTGGATACTCATATAACATGATGTGATATTAATGAGTGGAACAAACGTATATGTCTAACGCAGCTTAGACTTACTTGAAAGATGGTGCAACCTTGCACAAGTGGGGACTTGCTTCAAGTTTATCTCTTTAACTCATCATTTGTTGTGAGTCTCTTGACTAATTCTTTGTTTTCAGATGCGACAAAAGTAAAAGCAATTGATGTTAAAAATTAATGATATTTTCTATTCTTCTTGAGACTTTCTTCACTATGATATCATTAATTTGTTGTTTAGTTACTTTTTCTTCAACAGCTATATTCATTTTTCATGTTTCCACAATCACTTGGGGCTGATGAGTTGTGCCATCAAACTTTATCTAGTATAATTGATAATCACCTGACCAATAAATCTTTTCATATATTTTACCACAAATACTTGCTCACATTATTATTTTATAATTAATTTAGATATTGGAGAAAAGAAATACGATTTAAATCCACAACTTTTAAAAGTTATAAATACGAGAGATATATCACTAGACCAATCACATTTCGTCATACCTCCTCATATAGTTAGCAATCTATTGACAAAAATCTAATTAACTAAATTATATCTTTAGTACAAAGAAGAAAGAAATTTAAATACAATTTTAGTCGAAGAAAGAAAATATACGCCACATAATTTTATAATTTATTTTTTAAAACAAAATAGAAGTTTGCGGTTAACAATTTTCCATATCTTATAGAAGATGATGTCAAAATGACATGAGCTTTGTTTTCTTCATCTTTTGAATCACTAAATGACACGAGCTTTGTTTTCTTCTCTCGAGTTTAGATAATAGTACACGCAGCGGTAACTTTTACTATAATTATACAAATATCCCATAAAATCCGTTAACTATAGTTAAATTTAATTTTTAACTGGCCCCAAGCCGAAAAATAATCAAATTTCCTTCAAATAATTATTTAATATTATTTCATTTTTCTGCAAAAGTTATTAAATAACTATCTGAATGACAATTTGACTTACTCTAAACCGAAAAATTGTCATTTGAAGGACAGTTTGATCAAACCAAAAAATGATTTAATAATTACATTCATGAATCAGTTAGTCAACCATTTGTTCATCCGTAGTTCAACGGATTCTAGGGAATATCAGTACAATTATAGTACAATAATACTAATCGTGAATTCTAATAAAGGAAAATAAAGATTAAGATGTATTAGGTCATTTCCTCTCCCACAGTTTTCTTTGAAAACGGTGTGGTGGAGGTCGCTAGGAGTTCCTTGTGGACTGTATTCGTTTCTTTAGTAAACATAGACTGGGGCTAGTGTTAAACTCTCGTTTTAACAATGGATACTGAAGGAATAACACAGTTGTGTCCAAGTATAAAGCTTTCTGTGGAAGAAGGTGTAGCTGTGAATATCGCAGGTGCAATGAAAGATGATGATTTAAAGAAAATTTATTTATGCCTAATAAGAAAGCTGCTATCCACAAAGTTGATGAATAGAGATGCTTTCCGCTCCCTTATAGCAAAGATTTGGCGTACAACTCAAGTTATTGAAGTAGAAAATGTAAGGGAGAATGTTTTTGCTTTCATTTTCAGAACACTACGGATCATCGGTATGTATTAATAGAAGGCCCTTAGAATTTTGACAATGCTTTGCTGGTCTTGGAAGCACCTTCGGGTTATAGGGACTTTGTGGATATGCTATTTCGTTGGGTTGATTTCTGGATTCAAGTCCATAATATTCCTTTTATTTGCATGACGAAGAGTATTGGCTTTCTTCTTAGACAAAATATTGGAAGAGTAAAGGACATTGACGTCGGTGCGTTGGGGGATTGTTTTGGCAAGTTTCTTTGTATTCGAGTCACTATTGATACGTCGAAACCTCTAAAATGAGTGTAATGCATGAAGTTAGAGGGCATAGAGTTTAAAAAAATATTGCTATTGAAGTATGAGCGCCTGCATGAATATTGTTTCTGTTGCGGTCGTATTGGCCATGCCTATAGAGAATGTCCTCAACATGCTGCTGAATCGAAGATGCGAGCTAATAGGGAATTTGCTTTTAGGTCCTGGATGCGTGCATCAAGCCCAAGTCCTATGAGGAAAAATCTGAGGACTGCAGATGCCATCTTTGAACCGAGTAGAAAAACTCCAAGTAATGAATTTTTAGGAACTCCTGGTAGATAACTATTAGTGCAAGATCGGGAATTGGACGGAATTGGCTGTAAAATTTCGACAAAGGAGCTGCGGGAATCTCAGGTGGCTACTAAAGGGAAGGCTATTGTGGAGGGATCTGTTACGAATTTTGTGGCACAAAATGAATCTTTAATTATCGGGGATTAAGGGGAGAAAATTGCTGAGGTTTAGTTGACAAAAATTTTAAAATCATCAATTGAAAATAATGGTGTTAATGAGGATCCTGATGGCATGAAAATAGGAGAGAGTAATAAGGTGGGGAAGTAGAGTTTAAATAGGTGTGGGGAAGCTGATATTACTTCTATTGGGCTGAAGTTGCTGTCTGGGCCTAAGGGAAGTAATGTTGCTACTGATAATGTAATGGATGATGGGCCTAGTTTTGACCCTTTTGGCTTGGGGGACCAAGAAATTGTGGATAATAAGCTTATTAGATACTCTAGTGCAGCCGACTTGGAGATTGATAGTGTTGGGGGGAAACGTCCAACGTTTGGATGGGAACACACCTGATGTGGGCCAAGTTATTTTCTTTCAAAGTGGGGCTAATAAGAAGACTAAAAGGAAAAAGCTAGCTCGGATGGCCCAAGACCAAGTGGATACGATTGCTAATAGCTCTTTAAAAAAATCGAAGACCAGTGTTGACGCTGCTTTGGGTTATTCTGCTACATCGGTGAGCTTCTCTCATTGAGCTCGTCGGAATCAATAAAAATCCTAGTTTGGAATGTCCGGGGACTAGGCAATGACCGGACGTTCCAGGATTTTGCCAGCCATGTAAGAGATCTTACTCCAGAGTTGGTGTTTTTTCTCGAAAACAACTTTGTCGCACGGCCGAATGGAGTTTCTTCGAGTGCAGTTAGGATTTTCATGTAAGTTCGTTGTGGATAATGTAGGTCGTAATGGTGGACTTTGTTTATTTTAGTCGCATTTAGTCAATATATCTCTTATCTCGTTCTCTCGTTCTCTCGGTGGCATGTGGATGTGGTGGTTTCGGATGATAGTCGGGTTTGGCATTTTACGAGTTTGCATGGCAATCCGAAAGGGCCTCAGTGATTTCATGCGTAGGAGTTACTTCGTCGGTTGAAAAAAATGTCAACTTTGTCGTGGCTAGTAGGTGGTGATTTTAATGAAATAATTTGCTCGGTGGAAAAATTGGGTGGGGCTGTCAAACCAAATTTCCTTATCAATAACTTTTGGATGGCTGTTGAGGATTGTAAATTGGGTGATTTGGCTTACTCTAGTGATGGCTTCACCTAGTATAATGGTAGAAGATGTGCTAAGTTTGCTCAAGAACATCTAAATAGATTTCTAGGGAGCCTGAATTTGAGGCTTTTATTCCCTAATTCTACAATCTCTCATCTAGATTTTTGGGGTTCTGATCACCACTCGGTGCTGCTTCAGGATTGTGATACCTCGTCGAGTATATAGGGTGCTCGGAGTGGTAGGCGCCACATATTTCATTTTGAAAATTGTTGGACTAATTCTGCAGAGTATGGCAACATCATCAGTGATAATTGGGGCGGTCATAAGCTGGGTTGTTCTTTGACTGTTATTGTAAAGCGCATTCAAAAATGCTCTAAAAGTCTGCAGGTATGGAACTCTAACAATTTCCAACATCTGCGTAATAGTATTTTGATAAGCTTCGAACTCTTCATTTGTTGAGCAGTAATGTTACTAGTCAGTCCTGGAATTCCATTAGAGTGGTAGAAAAAGAGCTAAATGCTTTTCTTCACAATGAGTAAATCTACTGGAGGCAAATGTCTAGTTATAAATGGTTGAAGGAGGGTGATCGAAACACGCGTTTCTTTCATTTGATAGTGTTGTGTAGGAAGAAAAGAAATAACATTGTGGGTTTGCTGGACAATAACGATGTGTAGGTGACTTCTCGATTTGGTATTATTAGGTGTATTCAAGATTATTTTAGTTCTCTGTTTATTTCTTCGGGTTCGAACCACGAGCCAGTAAATCAAGTCTTGGAGTGTGTCAGACCACATGTTACTTCTTCTTTGAACAGTCTATTGGATGCTCAGTTCTCGAGTGAGGAAATTCGACAGGCCGTGTTCCAAATATGTCCTTCTAAAGCTCCTAGAAAGGATGGCATGTCGATGCAATTTTTTCAGAATTATTGAGATATTGCAAGGGCTGGTGTGACTGCTGCCTACTTGGAGTTCTTGAATAATAGGAGTAGTATGGAGGCTGTGAATGCGACACTAATCTTTTTAGTTCCGAAAATTAAAACTCCTTCAAGGGTTTCGGATTTCAGAGCAATTAGTTTATACAATGTGATCTACAAAATAGTCTCCAAAGTGATTGTCAACCATTTTAGGCTTGTCCTTCATGAGGTGATCTGAGAATTTTATAGCACTTTTGTACCAGATCGGCTGTTCACTAATAACGTGATTTTGGGGTTTGAATGCATTCATGCTCTGAAGCGTCATAAAAGAAGTGTTGAGGGTTTTTTGGCTCTTAAGCTAGATATGTCGAAAGCCTACGATATGGTAGAATGGAGCTTTATTTGCAGTATAATGCAGGTGTTGGGTTTCTCGGATGTCTGGATTCAAAAGTTCTGATTTATATCTCTTCGGTTTCTTACCAATTCTTGCTAAATGGTAAGACTGTAGGTTATCTTAAGCCTGGAAAGAGGCTGTGTTAAGGGGATCTGTTATCACCGTACTTGTTCCTAATTTGTATTGAAGGTCTCTCCGCCTTTATTAGGAGAGCGGAAGTTGATAGCTTCATTCATGGTTTGTACTGTGGTCGGGTAGGGCTTAGTGTTTCACACTTGCTCATTGCAGAAGACAATATCGTGTTCTTTAAATCAAATGCCAAGGAATGCGAGACTATTAAATGTATCTTACAGGTCTATGAAGCAGCTTAGGGTCAAGCAGTTAATCTGAAGAAGTCGGCGGTTTGTTTCAGTGAGGATTCCTTGGCTCAAAGTAAGGCAGCTTTGTCAAGCATTTTGGGTGTTCCGATGGTTCTTTGCCATGAGAGGTATATGAGGTTACCGAGTTTTGCAGGTCGCAACAAAAAACTTTTGTTCCAGTACATTGTTGATTGAGTTTAGGGTAAGCTCCAAGGTTGGCAGAACAAGATGTTATCTGTAGAAAAGAGAGAGGTGTTAATTAAAGCTGCGATATATTCCATTTCACCTTTCTCGATGAACTTATTTAAGTTTCCTTCAAGGTTAGTTTGGGATCTTCATAGGCTTTCTGGTTAGTTTTGGTGAGGTAGTGGACGGTCTTCTAATAAAATTCACTAGTGCAAGTGGAAGCTACCGTGTAGTTATAAGTTTTATGGAGGGCTTGACTTTCGAGACTTGAAATGTTTTAATTAGGCTATGTTTGCAAAACAATTTTAGAGGCTTATTTCCAATCCGTTTTCTCTTGCTGCAAGGTCCTAAAATCAGTTTATTTCCCTCGTTGCAGCTTCTTGGAGGCTCCAGTTTGGTATTCGGCTTCTTTTGTTTATAGGAGTCTCTTGTGAGGTCATCAGTTGGTGAATCTTAGGTATAGGTGGAGAATTGGAAGTGGGGCATCTACTTTTTTCTACTCCCCGCTGTCTTCCTCAACCTTTTTCTTTCAAGGTCTTTTCTTTTCCAATTCTGGATCCTCTCTCAAGGGTTGCTGATCTGAAAACTCCTAGTGGTGGATGGAATTCTAATTTAGTGTGGTGCTCGTTTCTCTCGGATGAAGCTAAACTGATTTTGAATCTGCCTTATTCCTCCTCAATTCATGAAGATTCCCTGTTATGGCATTTTGATCGCTCATGTTACTATTCGGTGAAAAATGGCTATTGGATCGCTTTGGGACACAAATTCTCTCGTAATGTTCCTTCTTGTTCAGGTTCACAAGGTGTTAATTAGTGGAAAATTCTGTGGAATCTCAACCTACCTAGCAAGATTAAAATTCTTATTTGAAAGGCTTGCAACAACTGTCTCCCAGATAATCAAGATCTTAGGTTCAGACATTTGCGTGGTGAAGATTGCTGCCCTTGTTGTGGAGAAAATTCAGAGTCTGTGCTTCATGCTCTTTAGCTGTGTCCTTCTCTGGAGGTAACTCGTGAACACTGCCCTTTCCTTACCAATAAGATTTCTTTCATCTCCTGCTCTTCCTCTTTTCTTGTTTTTTCATTCATTGTTGCTCGGTGTTGCTGGAGGCTGATCTTCAGCTGCTAGTTGTTGTATTTTAGTGCGTGTGGTTTCATTGCGATAAATTCATTCATGAGCAGTTTCTTTTACCAACTGTGGATGTGGTCTCTTAGTCCATCTCATTTGTTTCTGACTTGGTTGATGAACCTATTGTCAAGTAGTGGCTGGAGATCCTGTTATGCCGAAGATTTGGCAGCCCCCTCATCTTGATTGTTACAAGGTTAATGTTGATGCCTCTTTGTGTGTTTCAGACACTTTGGTTGGTTTAGAAGCTGTAATCTGTAATAGTAAAGGTCTACTTATGGTTGGTTTATCGTGGAAGTTAGTTGGGGAGGTTTCGATTACTGCTATTTTAAATGGTTTACACTTGGTAATTGAGTCGGGGTTTAATTGTTTAATTATGAAGTCCAATGCGATGACAGTTATTATTTTTATTTCTCTCAAGCGACCTTTCCTATCAAAAGTTGGTTTAATAATTTCGGATATTCTTACGTTAAATTCTAATGCTGATGTAATTTTTTTATTTCGTGCTCAGAAATGCAAATTCTGTAGCACATTCTTTATTTAGGAATAGTTTTTCTATTGTTGATGTTTCCATTTGTTTGGAGAATACCCCTCCATGGCTGGATCAGAGTTTGGTGTCTGATTTCCATACCTAGCTTTCTTTTGTTTCTCTTAAAAAAAAAATAAAGGAAAATAAATTTATTTGACTAATGATTTGAGTGTTCACTTTCACCTTTAGAAATCAAGTTATGCGGTTGAAGCTCAAAACTTAGAATTTTTTCCGACTCATTATTATAAGAAAAGCTTCACTATGTTATGTTCAGTCCACTAGAATCAATTAATGTGGCTTGAATTTTCTTATGTAATTGAATATTCATATAACATGGTGTGATATTAGTGGGTCAAACGAACGTATATGATTTACATAACTTAGACTTACTTGAAAGATGGTGCAATCAAGAGGGGACTTGCTTTAAGTTTATCTCTTCAACTCATCATTTGTTTTGACTTTTGAGCTTTTGACTAATTCTTTGTTTTCATATGCGACAAAAATAAAGGCAATTGATGTTAAAAATTAATGATACTTTCTATTCTTCTTGAGACTTTTTTCACTATGCTATCATTCATTTGTTGTTTAGTTACTTTTAATAGAGGTCCTACAACAACTCTATTCATTTTTTTCTGGAAAAATCGTGGAGGTAGATCCCACGCGTCCCTGCGTGCTTTTTCTCATTCTCATGGATAAAGATTAGGGCTCTTGCCCTGGTTTATTTTGCTGCTCTTTTCTTTCTCGAGCTTCTTGTTCTCTGTTTGTTTGATTATTGCTGTGCGAAAGTTGCTATGATCAGTTTGTAATCTGTTGAAGCTGTGCGAAATCTGCGCTAAGGTTGTGTGCAGTTTGTTGGGGAATGGATTCAGAGGAACTTGCTAGAGTCTATGCGAAGCTTTCTCTCACTGAGAAGGATGGGCCAATGGCAAACATTGGAGAATCAATCTCTAAATCAGGTATGAGACGTGTTTCCTTATACTTATTTGGAAAGATTTTTCCTAATCGAGAAGTTAATAGACACGCTTTTAAGGGTAAGATTGCTAGAATTTGGAGTACGGGTAAGGATTTTGAAGTTGAATCTGTTGGTATTAATTTGTTTGTGTTTCAATTTAAATGTCCCTGGGATAGAAAGCGGATTCTGAAGGGGGGTCATTGGGCCTTTGATAGGAATTTGTTGGCTTGGAAGGAGGCTAGTGGTATAGGCAGAATATCTGATGTAAACTTTAATTTAACGCCATTTTGGATCCAATTGCATAATCTGCCATTAGCTTGTATGTGTAGAGATGTAGGCTTGATGCTGGGAGGTTTGATTGGGAAGATGATTAAGATTGATGGGGGGTCATCTGGTTCTTGTTTGGGAAAATTTATAAGGGTGCGAGTCATGCTTGATGTGTCTAAACCGCTACTTAGGGGGTTTAGAGTGAAGGTAGGACATCCAGAAGAAATTTGTTCTGTTGTTCTCTGTTACGAGAAACTCCCTAACTTTTGTTACTTTTGTGGGAAACTTGGGCACCATGTTCGAGAGTGTTCTGATAACTCTCAGGGGATCTTGAATGAGAAGAATTAGAGATTTGGGGCGTGGATACGAGCTTTGGCTCCTTTTGGTGGACGAAAAAAAAAATCCTGATGACAGCTCTAGAGAAGAGGTTTCTGCTGGTGGTACCTTTTCTGGATCCGCGGGAGATCAACCTAAGGCAGATACATAAGGCTTTAGGGAAGTTGAACAGGTGGTAGTAGATGTGGGTAAAAATAAGGAGTCTAGGGCAGATTTACAAGTGAAGCAGCATGTTTCTGACATAGGAGGCAGAAATTCAGACACGACAGGGGCTGCTTCGACGTCGCAGCGGGCTGTGACTGACAGTTTGATAAACAGAAATGAAGTGAAGATAGGGGTTGCTGCTCCACCAGATTCTGACAGTGTTGTGGTTCAGATTAATGAGTCGAATGTGTCATCTTTCACTGGGAAGGGGGTGGTTTTTATGTCACAAAACAGGTTATTATGGAGGAGTGTTTGGTTGAGAATGTTCAGCAGGTAGAGAGGACTAATTCGGTGGGCAGAAGTGAGACAGATTTTTATTCAGTTGATACTCTTCAGAGTGCCTCGGAGAAATTGACTGACAAAGGCTCTGCAGTGAACTCACGCCAAGATGATTCTACTTATGTTGTGAATTTGATTGATAACACTGTGGAAATTAGTAGTCCTAAAAAAAAGATATGGAAGAGAATTATACGGGATAACTCTGCTTATAGGCATATAGGTGATTTTGAGGAAGGGCTTGGGTAAGCGGGCTGCTGATGACCCGGTTGAAGAAGAAGGGGCTGACCTCCAGGGTAACAAGAGATGCAAAGGTGCTGAGACACCCTCTATATCACAGCATCACCGACAGTCATGAAAACATTAATGTGGAATGTTCAAGGATTGGGGAATCCTCGGACATTTCGTTCTCTGCGCAATCTCCTAAACGACTTATGCCCATCTTTGGTTTTTCTTTCGGAGACATGCTTAGATGTTGGTAGTGTTGATAGACTAAAAAATAGCTTGTGCTTTCAAGGAGGTTTTGAGGTTGCTCGTGTTGGGTTGAGTGGTGGGTTGTTGTTGTTTTGGAAAGGTGATATTGATGTTGAAATTAAGTCTTTTTCGAAAGGACACATAGATTCTGTCATTAATGATGCTGAGGGGGGTAGATGGCGGTTTACGGGTTTTATGGGGAACCTAAACAAGTTAATCGTGAGCTGTCATTGGACTTTACTTCGTAGGCTTGGGGATCTCTTTTCTCTCCCTTGGTTTGTTGGGAGAGATTTTAATGAGATTGAGTGATGTTGAGAAAATTGGAGGTTCTTTTAGAGAGGCGACAGCGATGAACGATTTCCGCAGTGCGATCGATGATTGTTGTTTGATTGATATGGGAACGATTTCCGCAGTGCGATCGATGATTGTTGTTTGATTGATATGGGTTTTCAGGGTAATTGCTTCACTTGGTCAAATAGACAATCGTTTGATCAGTGTATTCATGAGAGATTGGATCGGTCTTTGTGTACTTTACAATGGAGGATACAATTCCCAGAGGCTTCGGTTAGACATTTAGACTATGAAAGTTCGGATCACAGGGACCTTGATTATTGAAAATATTTCCAAAAAGGTGTAGAAGGGTAGCAACTCTTGGCATTCCTGTTTTCACTTCGAGGAGGCTTGACTTCATGATGAGGAGGCCAAGAAAATCATTGAGAATAACTGGCACCATTTGCAGGGTTCCTCGGCAATGGCTTCAGTCTTGGATAGTGTGGGTAGGGTGTGTAACATCCCTGATTTCAAATAAATATGAAAAGTATGGTGGAATTAATTTTGAGTATGTAAATATTATATTTATGATTTGAGGGGTGTAAAATGTAATTAAATGTATGTGTATTTTTAAAGTTTTCAGATAGACCAGATGGAACGGTTCCGGAAAGAATGCATAAAAGAGAAGGAAAAGTTGGCAGTGAGTGCCGCGACCACAGATCGCGCTGACTAGCTCACGATGAAAATGTCAAATTTGGCCAGTAAGGCATGCCGACCACTAGCGCGACCAGGGTACCGCGATGATTGATCGCGATGAAAGCGGTGAAATCACTCCAGTGAGCAACGCGACCAGGTGGCGCGTCGCGATGACCGAAATTTTATAAAAAAAAAAAAAATGAGGCGGTGAAGCTTCACAAAGAAGCAAAACCAGAAAAGAGAAAGAGAGACCGAGAGAAAAGAGAAAGAAAAAGAGGAGAAGAAGAAGAAGAAAGAAAAGAAAAGGAAAAGATGAGGAAAGAGAGAAAAGAGTAAAGGAAAAAAGAAATAGTCGGAAAGAAAACGGTATCCAAGTTGGTGTACACACCATTTCGAAAAAAAAAACTCTATGATTTTGTTTTTGTATTTTGATTCGAAACTGAATTTCTTGATTTGAGTTAGTTCGTTTTCAAATACTAACGATTATATTTGAATGAGCTATTTGAGAAAAATTGTTTGAAATATGAATATTGTTTGAAAATATTATTGCTGAATTGGATATCTGTTTTGGAAATGAAATGCTTTACTATAAATTTTGTGATTTGTGAAACTGTATTGAAACGGTCCTAGGATACTTGGACATATATACGGATATAAGAGGTTGGTATACCAGCTGGGTTCACTTAGCAGTACTGCACCGTTATTGATATTGATGTTGATAATATGTACCTCCCTAAGGATTCGTCCTGGAGCAGGGAGACACGTACCTTCCTAAGGATTCGTCCTGGGATAGGGAGATATGTACCTCTCTAGGTTCCGAACACTCGGTCCTAGGGTAGGGAGTTATATGTACCACCCCTGGATAGTACGAGCCCCAAAAGCCGGTCCTTGGGTTGAAAGTTATGTTCGACAGACAGCCACTGAGGTCGAACGACCCATATTCCAATCCTGAATTATGTTAAGTATACCAAAATACCATAATTGAGAATGAATTGAATAAAATGATTAGGAAAGAATTGAAAACTGAATTTCGTATGAGTTATTGATTGAATTTTGACGTTTTTATTAAACTGATTTCATATGATTTATTCCAGTGATTGAATTGAATTGTATAATGTTGTTATACGTTAGCATTATAATATTTTTACTATGAAATTATTTTATGATTTTGATAATTGAGTTTAATGTACACCCACTAACCTATATATGCTTAGCGCGTTGGTTTTTATCACGCGTAGGTAACAAAGATACCGAAGAAGGAAAAGACTGAAGAGGTGCTAGCTGCAGAGGAGAGTTCAAAGTCATATTTCTTGGTAGTTATATAGTTTTGTGTATTATATTCGGTACGCATGCATATACAGAAATCTGTAAATCTGTTATAAATTTATGTTTTGTACATAATTATTTTATGATTTCTGTTTTTTTATTTTTAAAGGATTATAAATAGTGAATTATGAAATGTTTTATTTGAATATCTTTGGAAGTCGCACTAAACGGCAGAGTGCGCATTTGATTGGAAAAGGGATTTGAAGTGTGGTTTTTATTATATTTGAGATTTTTATTTGAAACAGGTTTTGGAAAATCAGAAAAATAGAGGAAGCTCTGCAAAAATTTTTAAAACTGATTTTGATGGGCTCACTAGAAATGATTTTAAATTATAAATTATTTGGTTTTTAGATTATAAAGTGATTTAAGAAAAGTTTTAAAACCGGTGGCGCTCCCTAGGTCGGTCCAGTTGAGTCGGGTAAGGGGATGTTATAGGGTGACTAGTAGGCTGCAGACATGGAACCGTGATAAAAGAAAAAATGCTACCTTGGAGCTGAAAAAATTGAGAGGTGATGTGAAAGAGCTTATGGGCGCTAGTAGGTTGGATTTTTCTTTTATTAAATCCGTTGAAAAGAAGATTGATTTAATTTTGCAAGATTTCGAAGTGTTCTGGAGGCAGAGATCGAGGGCCCTTTGGTTGAGGGGGACAGAAACTCGAAATTTTTTCATGCTAAGGCATCTCAAAGAAGAAGAAGAAGAAACCGTATTAATGGGTTAATTGATGAGAGGGGTTTTTAGAGGCCAGATGTAGAAGATATCCAGCAGATCATATCTGATTATTTTGGTAAACTCTTCTCCTCTTCTTCTCTATCTCCCACTGATTTTGATAATGTCTTACAAGTTGTGGGGAGAAAGGTTACGAATGATATGAACTCGAAATTAGGGGCTACATTTTCTAAGGAGGAAGTTAGATGTGCTCTTATGCAGATGGCCCCCTCTAAGGCCCCAGGTCCTGATGGGTTGCCTGCATTATTTTTTCAAAAACATTGGAGTATTATGGGAGACTCAGTTTCTAGGGCAGTTCTTGAATTGTTGAATGGGAATGCTTCTATCGGTGGGTTAAGAAAGGCAGTGGTTGTATTAATTCCTAAGGTGAAGACCCCAGTTTGTATTGAAGAATTTAGGCCTATTAGTTTGTGTAATGTTTTATACAAACTAATAGCTAAAGTTCTTGCTAATAGACTGAAGCTTGTACTTGATGATGTGATCTCCTCTTCTTAGAGTGCATTTGTGCCTAGTCGTTTAATTCTGGATAATGTTGTTGTTGCTTATGAATGCTTTCGTCACTTGAGAAATAGTAGAAGTGGTTCGAAGGGTCATATTGCCTTGAAACTTGATATGAGTAAGGCTTACAACCGTGTTGAGTAGGGTTTTCTTCAGAAGATTATGAAGAGACTTGGCTTCAGTCTTGGGTGGATTAGTAAAGTCATGGGGTGTGTTAGTTCAGCTTCTTATGCTTTTTTGGTTAATGGTGAATCGAGAGGTCGGGTTGTCCTAAAAGAGGTCTCAGATAAGGATATCCGTTATCCCCTTATCTATTCCTTCTGTGTGCTGATGGCCTTTCAGCCATGCTAGATGTGGCTGAGCTAGGAGGTTGGATTCATGGTGTTAAAGTTTCCAAGACCGCCCTCCCATCTCCCATCTGTTATTTGGGGACGATAGTCTTATGTTTGCTAGAGCTTCAGTAGATGAATGCAGTAACTTGGTGAGAATTTTGAAAGACTATGATAAGGTGTCTGGGCAGGCTATCAATTTTGGTAAGTCAGCTCTTTCGTTTAGCCCTAACACTCCTGTTACGTTGAGAGATCAAATCAAAAACCTGTTTAACATGGATGTAGTATCGTGCCATGAAAAATACTTAGGACTCCCTTCGATGATTAGTAGGAATAAAAGAAAGGTTTTCGGGTCGATCAAAGACAAGGTTTGGGCCAAGCGGTAAGGTTGGAAAAGCAAACTTTTCTCGGGTAGGGGGTAGAGAGATATTACTAAAGGCAGTAGCCTAGGCGGTTCCAACATATGCTGTGGGTTGCTTCAGATTGCCTGTGTCTTTGTGTTCGGAGCTTAATAGCTTGTTTGCAGATTTTTGGTGGAGTTCCCATAATAATAGGAAAAAAGCCCATTGGCTGGCCTAGAGGAAGATGTGTCTACCAAAGGCTGCGGGTGGCATGAGATTCAGGGATATTGTGGCGTTTAATTAAGTCATGCTAGCTAAACAGGGGTGGTGGATTCTCTCTTCTCCTTCGTCCCTCTTGGCTAGAGTTTTTAAAGCGAGATACTTCCCTAGTTCTTCGTTCCTTGAGAGTAAGGTTGGTAGACTGCCATCATTTACTTTGAGAAGTATTTTATGGGGTAGAGATGTACTTTTGAAAGGCCTCAGGTGGAAAATTGGTAATGGTGAAAGTGTCCGAGTTTATGAAAATAGTTGGCTTCCCAAAGATTCTGCTTTTAGAGTCTTCTCTCCTAGGATCCTTCCAAAGGAGGTCACGGTTTCAGCTCTTTTGCAGGAACCAAGTTTTTGGCATGTAGATATTGTGAGGAGACATTTTATCCATGAGGAGGCAGATTTGATCTTGTCTCTTCCTCTAAGTTTGCACCCTCGCAGGGACTCTTTTTTGTGGCATTTTGATAACAGGGGCTTATTTTCTGTACGAAGTGCTTATAAGGTACCTTTAGGTTTGCAGCAGGAGAGCTTGGCTTTTTCCTCCAAGAGGGCTTTGGAAGTCTGGAAACACCTCTGGAAACTTGATGTCCCTAACAAAATTAAAGTCTTTGCTTGAAGAGCTTGCAAGGAGATCCTCAGCTTCAAACCTTAACCTCAGCAAGAAAGGTATTCATGTCTCTCATTTATGCTCCTTTTGTGGTTTGGCTTCGAAGAGTAAGTGACTATGCACTTTGGGGCTGCTCTCATCTGAAAAAGTGTTTGGTATAGCTGTCCTTTTGCAGCTGATTTGAAGAGATGCAGGTTTGTGGATTTCTTGAGCCATATTGAATTTATATTTGTAGCTTTCCCTGTTGTTTGTGTGAGACAGTTTGTGGTCTCTTGTTGGTTATTATGGAAAGATATGAATGTGATTTTACATGATGGTAGAGCACTGGTTTTAGATCAAGTTTGGAATGATGCTGGCAGTTTTATTGATGATTTTTGGCTGCTAATTTGCCTCCAGCTTCTTCTCCTTTTTGTTTTGGTTCTGGCCCTGATCTAGATAGTTTTTTCCTCTGGCTAGAAGGCCCCTCCAGCTGCTGTCTTTAAGTTGAATGTGGATATTTTTTGTGATGTGTTGTCTGGCTGTTCAGGTTTGGGAATGGTAGTGAGGAATGCCACTGGAATAGCTGTATTTGCAGCTGCTGTCCCTTTGAAATTCTGTGCTGATGTAGAAGTAGCAGAGGCCAGAGCAATTTTGGCTAGCATTCAGCTTGCTGCTCAGAGAGGGCTGCTGCCCTTGCTAGTTGAAACGGATTAGCTCAATGTCTCTCGTTTGTGTAATGAAGATCTTTTGTCCAAAAGCAATATTGAGAATATCATTTTTGATATTCAATATTTGATGTCTAGTTTAAATATAGCTTCTATCTCCTTTATTTTCAGGTTAGGAAATGGTGTAGCTCATGGCATTGCCAAGAGAGCTTTCGATCTTGATGTCCCTTGTTTGTGGACTTGTTCTTTTCCTGTTTGGTTGTCCAAACTGTTCCAGGTTGATATTATTTCTTTTTCTTCCCTTTTTGCTGAATGAAGTTTCTTTCGTTTCAAAAAAAAAAAAAACTATATTCATTTTTCATTTTTCCACAATTGCAGAGTGGCTGGTGAGTTGTGCCATCAAACTTTGTCTAGTATAATTGATAATCATTTAACCAAGAAATCTTTTCGTATATTTTACCACAAATAACTCCTCACATTAATATTTTATAATTAATTTAGAAATTATAGAAAAGAAATACAATTTGAAACTCACTAACCTTAAAGTTATAAGTATACTATGAATATATTACTAGACCAATCATATCTCATCATACCTTCTCACATAGTTAGCAATCTACTGACAAAAATCTAATTAACTAGAGTATATCTTTTATACGAAGAAGAAAGAAATCTAAATACAATTTTTTTCAAAGAAAAAAAATATGCACCACATAGTTTTATAATTTTTTTTAAAAAACAAAAAAGAAGTTTACGATTTACAATTTTCCATCTCCTATAGAAGATGATGTCAAAAATGACACGAGCTTTGTTTTCTTCATCTTCACTGAATTAAATTAGAGAAGTCATTCCTCAAGTAAATTATAAGGAAAATTGCACAAACTTCTCTCGAGTTTAAGTAATATTATACGCAAAGGTAACTTTTACTATAATTGCATAAACATTCCCTAAAATTAGTTCATCACAATTAAATTTAACTTTTGACTGATTCCTAAACCGAAAAATAACCAAACTTCCCTTCAGATAATTATTTAATATTATTTTATTTTTCGACAAAAGTTATTAAATAATTATCTAAAGGACAACTTAATTGACCCTAAACTGAAAAATGGTTATTTGAAGGACAGTTTGACCAAACCAAAAAATGATTTAATAACTACATTGTTGAATCAGTTAGTCAACAATTTGTTTATTTGTATGTCAACGTATTCTAGGGGATGTTAATACAATTATAGTAAAAAGTTGTCGATGCGTGTTGAAGAGAGTTTTAGAAAACGTTTGATTATCGTATAACATGCGGAATTAGGTTTCAAAAAATTACTTTTTATTTAGGATAAATTACACCTAACCTACCTGAGGTTTGCCTTTCTACACCTACAAACAACTTTATCAAAAATTGACAGTGAACCTCCCTCCAGTTATCTTTGACCGTTAAAAATTGACGGTTGACCAAATCAAACAGTGAAAAGACTGATTTGCCCTTGAATCCATTTAAATAAGTTAAAATTACAATTTTAACCTTAAATTTTTAAATTTTTTTAATAATAAATAAAATTAAAAAATTTTAAATTATAATTTTAATCTCAAATTTTATAAAAAAAAATTATTAATAAAATTTAAAATAAAATTAAAAAAAATTATGAAATTTTTTTAAACTAATTTGGACCGTCCATCAGATTTGATGGACGGTCTAAATCATATGTGGATCAATTTTTAAAAAAGTTTAAAAAACTTGAAAAAAAAAATTAAAAAATTTAAAAAATTCAGATTTAATCTGGACCGCCCCTCCATGGATTCATGATCGATGAATCCATGGCCAAGAACAAAAATAAATAAATAAATAATTTTTTTGCAGAAATCTTCGATCGATGAAGAACCCAGAAACTTCTGGGTTCTTCGTTGATCGAAGAACCCAGTTTTTCGATCGACGAAGAGGGTTCTTCATAGATCAAAGAACTCAGAACTTCTAGGTTCTTCGTCGATCGAAGAGTTTCGTTGTTCTTCGATATGTTCTTCAGTGTAGTTCTTTAATCTTCGATCTTCGATGTGGTTGATCGATGAATCCATGGCCAAAACACAAAAAAAAAATGCAGAAATCTTTGATCGTTGAAGAACCCAGTCGATCGAATCTAGGTTCTTCGTCGATCGAAGAGTTTCGTTGTTCTTCGATCTGTTCTTCAATGTGGTTCTTCGATCTTCGATCTTTGATGTGGTTCTTCGATCTCCATGGATTCAATGAATCTATGGAGGGGCGGTCCAGATCAAATCTGGACCGTCCATCAGATCTGATGGACGGTCCAAATTTCATCTGGATTTTTTTAATTGTTTTTACTTTTTTTAATTTTTTCAGTTTTTTTAATTTTTTTAAAAATTGGTCCACATATGATATAGACCGTCCATCAGATCTGATGGATGGTCCAGATTAGTTTAAAAAAATTTCATAATTTTTTTAATTTTAATTTTAAATTTTATTAATAGTTTCTTTTATAAAATTTGAGTTTAAAATTATAATTTAAAATTTTTAAAATTTTATTTATTATTAAAAAAAATTAAAAAAATTTAAGGTTAAAATTGTAATTTTAACTTATTTAAATGGATTCAAGGGAAAATCAGTCTTTTCACTGTTTGATTTGGTCAACCGTCAGTTTTTAACGGTAAAAAATAACTGGAGAGGGATTTACTATCAATTTTTGATAAAGTCATTTCTAGGTGTAGAAAGGCAAACCTCAAGTAGGTTAGGTGTAATTTATCTTAAATAAAAAGTAATAATTAGATTCAAAATGGTATAATAAATTATTGAGTTGGTTTGTTGGTTCGGTTCACGGTTTGGGGTTCCAAACCATGAACCAAACCAACTTAGTTGGTTTTAGAAAAAAGAAACTGAACTGATCTAATGATTATTTTCAAACCGAATTAAAACTGTCCGGTTCGGTTCGGTTTGGTGCCCACCCCTAATATTAATGGTTAAATATAGCCTTATAAATCAAAAGATTAATCTATTAAATTGTGACAGTATATATATTGTTCGTTGGTGGGAAAAGTTAGAAATTTCAGTCAGCATATCAAGGAGAATATCTACAATTAGAAACTCTATTTGATATTCTCTAAATTTTTTTTGTCACATCATATTAATATTGAAGTTAGATAATTGCATTGGAGAGAGTTTTTTTAACTTTTTTAATATAAATCTTACGTGGCACTCAATTTTCTTCAAATGCATAATAGCATTGGAGATGCTTGAATACAGTATAAGATTGATCAAATTAATATATCATTTAAAATTAAATTAAAATAAAATTGGTTAAAAATTAAATTTACATTAAATTAAATTAAATCAAAATGGTTAAAATTTTAAATTATTATATACAGTTTAAAAATATTTAATTTTTCAATAAAATAAAAAATTAAATTAATATTAAAATAAATAAAAATATTTAACTTAAATTTTAAATACAATAATAATATGTTTTAATTTATATTAAAAATATTAAAATATTTTTAATAAAATATATTTAACTAACTTATAGAATACGTTAACTTTATATATAAAAGTATTTTAATAAAATATAAAAACTTTATTTGAATTATCGAAAAAAGAGAGGAGATGGAGAGGACAATAGGGAGGATTGATAGAAAAGGGACTAAATAAGATCTAAAATTTGGAAGGGTTAAGATAGCAAGTAATAGAAGCCATCTTTTTTGTAGGACCCGGGATAATTAGTCCCACTTAGTCCAGTGCAATAACGCACCAAATATGAAACTAAATTTTAGTTCAGTCCAGTCCTATACAACAAACGTGACCTCAATGCCTCCCTAACAAACGACAATGTTAATATCTAATAGTGACATCTTTTCCAACTTTTCTTTTTAGTTGGGACCAACTGTAAATTCACCATGGATTTGTTACCTGTGTTTTGATTGCAGACTGCAGGACAAAGCCAAGTAGCCAACCTCAAGAGTCTGAGAGGTCATTATGAAAAGTTTTAAATGGTCATCCTATCGAAAAAAAAAAAAAACTTTGACTTGCTTCATGTGAGGCCAGCCCACAACATTTATGCATACACAAATATGTAGCTAGTTATAGCATTCTCCAAAATGAGCTTCTCTAAAGTCCTTTTCAGTTTCTTATTTCTTTCAGTTACTCTCAACTTATACTTGGCCAATGCAGCTACTTTTGACATCAGAAACAACTGCCCCAATACGGTTTGGGCTGCAGCAGTGCACGGTGGAGGCATGAGACTTAATTGTGGCCAAAATTAATTGGATCCTTAACGTGAGCGCTGGAACGATAGGAGCACGTATTTGAGCTCGAACCAATTGTTAGTTTCATGGAGCCGGGCGTGGCAATTGCCAGACTGATGACTGTGGGGGGGCTCCTCTAGTGTCAAGCCTACGATGCTCCTCCTAACATTTTAGCTGAATTTGTGCTGAATCGGTAATTATTGAAGGGTTTAACATTCCTATGGAATTCAGCTCAGTGTCTAGAGGGTGTCAATCGTGTGATCAGATGTACTGTGGATATTATAGAGGAGTGTCCGAACGAGTTGAAGGTACCTGGCGGATGTAATGTACCGTGTCCCATGTTCAAGAAGGATCAATATTGTTGTAATTCGGGCACTTGTGAGCCGACATACTAATTTTTTCAAGCATAGATGCTCACATACTTAGAGTTACCCTCAAGATGATCCAACTAGCATCTTTAGTTGCCCTCGTGGGACTAACTATAAGATTGTCTTATGTCTATAAAGCTTTTATTATTAGCTTCGTGTTATCAACTATATATACTTGAAATGCCATGCATTCATTGTTGTGCTTGTGGTTGAAATATTGTATCAATCAAATTTCAGGCAAGGATAAAAGAAATGTAACTTGATAACTAAATAATGTGTAACTTGACTATGATGACACATGATATAATCTTATACGATCATATGATAAAATGTAACGTGACTTTGAAATATAATGCGACTACTATGGACAATGCGACTTAGGTTCTGTTTGGCAGGACTTTTACTTTGAACTTTTGACTTCTTAGAAGCTCTTTATGTAAAAACCATATATTTTGGTTTTATCTGGAAGAGCTTTTAATGCTTAAAAACTCTTCCATGAAAATATCCAAACGAGTTCAAAAGTGGCTTTTGGACCCAAAAAACTAATAAGCCACTTTTATAAACTATTCCAAATAGACCCTTAGACCATATGGTTTGTGTGACCATGTCCGAATTTTGTTAAAATCAATGCACATTAATTTGATTAAAGGCTAATGCCAATGGATCTCAATTTCTAAATCCTATTTGAGATGATAATTTAATTATAATGACATGCGTACAATAATGATCTCCTAAGGATCATCTTGAATTTTAAAATTAGGATGGGACTTTTGAAGACCTAATAAAGTTAAAAGATAAATTTAATAGCTAATTATCGGTTCGTCCTAATGAAATAAGGACCGATAGTTTGTATATCCACTTGTTAGTATATTAAGAATTGTCATTAGATAACTATTATTATTATTATTTTTTTTTCAAAACTTTGATAGCATATAGTGCTGAGACCTCTCAAATAACTACTCCCACGAGAGATCCCTCATCATTTTGTTATTTTATAAATAAAGTAAGACTTGAAACTTAGGAAGCACGGACACTTCAAAACCCTCGCGTGTCGGACACGCTGACACGCGTGTCCAAAATAGGACACGCGTGTCCGTTGACTTCAGCAGACCGTTGACCAAGGGACACGGCTGAGACACGTGTCGGATACGGTTGAGGGCCGTTTTATAATTATTTTTTAAAAAAGGGGTCAATTTATAAATTTAAAAAATATAGGGTTAAAAATAAATTTTAAAAGTTTAATAATTCAATTAGGTTTTTCTTCATCTTTCATTTGCTAGTCTAAGACTTCTAATCTACCACTTCAAAGCCGTAAGAAAAATACAAGAGAACCAGAGAAGAAAGAAAAGAAAAGAAAAGAAAGAAGAAGAAGGAGAAGGAAGAGGAGAACCTCCATTGCCGAGTGCCGAGTGCCGACCTACAGCTGGAGAAGAGAAGAGAAAGAAGAAGGAAGAAAAAAGTGAAGTCGAACTGTAGAAGCACGAAGGTTTGCTTAGTTTCTCTTCTGTATGTTTTGCTTTTTTATTTTCTTCTCTGCTAAAGGTGTGCTTTATGATATGTTGTGAGGGAACAAAAACCTCTGTTTTTGTTATTGGCCAACAAAAACTTCTGTTACAAATTTTCTCTTCGTAATAAAAAATGTTAGTTTTAGACTTTTACTTTTAGTTGTATTATATTAATATAATGTTCAATAAATAATAATAAATTAATTTTGATGCACATATATCCTAACATTTGTATGGTGATCTGATTTGTTGGTTGTTTTATTTTTTAACTTTTATCCTTTTATCATTTTTTGGGCATTTATAGTGTAACTCTGTTAAATTAAATGGGAGAAAAAAATTAGTTTTAGACATATAAATGAAATGATTTGTTGGCACTTGGCAGTGACTTGAGTTTGGTTGTATTTGATTTTGTTTATTGATGGCATACTGTGACTCTGTTAAATTAAATGGGAGAAAAATTAGTTTTAGACATATAAATGAAATGATTTGTTGGCACTTGGCAGGGACTTGAGCTTGGTTGTATTTGATTTTGTTTCTTGATGGCATACAGGTATCTAAACTTACTTTTTTCTGTGTCTCTCTATGTCTTAGGTGCAAGCATTTTTGGTGTGATATACTTTTAGTTGTATTATGTTAATGTCCAATAAATAATAATAAATTAATTTTGATGCATATATATCCTAACATTAAATAAGATAAATTTTATATGCTGAATTTATACTGCAATGCATGTCCTAACATTAATTTTGATGTTACTTGCATAGTATTTAGAAATTATAGAATTTTTTTTTTCAGAAAATGAGTGATTCTGCTAGGTAATGCATCATCAAACCCTTCAGATTCACAGTCAAATGTTAGGGATCAAGCTCCCTTGTGGCAATATGTTACAAAGGTTGACAAAGTGGGAACTGGTAGGGGGAAACATTTCATTTCAATGTAACTAGAGATTGGAATGTTGGAGGTGATGGTTTTGATTCAATGAACATGGAGAATTCTGTGATACTAGAGATTGCAGACCTTTCCCTTGATGAACCAGATTTAGAGAATGCATTATTTAATTCCACTGCCAGTGGTAGTATTATTGTTGATGAATGAAGTTATTTTATTAGAACTTAAGAATATGTTTTATGACTATTTTTATTTTATGAATTGACTAGTTTTTGATGATGTTTTATGAATTGATTTGTTTAATTATGAATGAATGAAGTTATTTATATTTTAAATATAAATATAAAATATATATTATTTTAATTGCCGTGTCCTGCCGTGTCCTGTGTCTTAGTTTTTTGAGATTTGCCGTGTCATCCCGTATTGTATCGTTGTGTCCGTATCCGTATCCGTGCTTCTTAGCTTGAGACCTTATCATAAATAGATATTAGAGCATTAACAAAATACAGAAAATAATTATTAAAAAATGTAATAGTTAAAAAAAACAAAAAATAATTATCACAATATCACTCAAAGGCAAACCCTCGAGCCTCAACCTACTACTAAGAGAAAATACGTCGTCGTTTTGAGCTCTCCAAGGAAGATATAAGTAACGTCTTAAACTCCAATGAAGAAATCTCCCTCTCTTTTCGTCTGAAATAAAAAACCCTAATTTTGAACGTGTTCTGATTCCGATCACACGAGAAAATGGCACACAAACTTATATAATCAGATAAGACTTTCATGGTCGAAGAAAATCAATCAAATTCAAAGCAATGGAGAAGAGGATTGTGTCGAGAAGAGAGTTGCTTGATCGATGGAGAGGCATTGAAGAAGAAGAGGAGCAGGACGACGAAAACGATCCCTATAGACGACGTCGTCTCCACCATCACAAAGAGGAATGGTAAAATTTTTATATCCAAAATGAAGATAGTTGAATTTTTGACAATTTCAGGTTTTTTTTTTTTTTTTTTTATATTTCTTTTTATTTTGGCTCAAAGGTAAGTTTCATTCACTTCATTACTGCTGATATTTTTTAGTTTTGTTTTCTTATAATATTTTTTTGTTGTGCTTGTGAATTGAACTGCCTGTTTGCTTATTTGAGTAATGTGAACTTCAGATTGTTATTGTTTTAACTTTTTTTGGGACTATGTTATTGTTTCTACTGAATGCTGCTGAATATGATGCTATAGGGATTGAAAAAGTGTCTTTTTTGATGGCTTTTTTTGAAATGAAAACACAGTGAAAGTGTCATTTATTATTATTATTCTTTCTTTTTTTTTTCTAGTTTTTATTTTATGCTATGAACAATTGAACTCCTCCCTTGACAGTGGAAAATGATGTGTTTCCTTCAAATTAAGTGTTGAGGTTGAAATGCTTCAAGACGAGCTTCGCCGAATAATATGAGGCCATGTGACATGGATGAGTGATGACTAATTGCATGTGTTTTCCATGCTATGTGACATGACTCATTGGCGGGCTTAGAGTTGAAACATTTGTTTAATGCTTGATGGAGAATGAATAGGAAATGGAAGGAAATTAGATACTTTTTCCTTATTATCCTTTCATTCAAACATTGTATTGTTTGTTTTGTTGGCTGAATAGCTACTTTAAGGCATTTTTTTCTCGAGTTTAAAAAGTTGAAAACTTTGAATAAAATTAGAATGGAAATCTTTTCATCGTTGATAGTACTAAAGAATTTTGTTTCAGTTCTATTCTTTTCCTCTGTGTCCTTTTTGTGGTTTCTCTCCACTCCATTTTCCTCGTATATAACACTGCCAAACGCAGTGTTAAAGGTCAGGAGTCCATACATTATAACACAGTAATTATTGAGACTGAATGACGATACTTCCTTGTTTGGTTCTCTCTGTGGGTTGTGGTAAAGGATAGAAGTCGTCAAATCTTTGAGAATTAGTGATGTCCTAGTGACATGAGATTTTGAATTTAAAATGATATGTAATATCTATGTCAAGAATCTCCATTTGAATATTTATCATTGTTTTTCAAGTGATTTGTATTTCAGCTCATTTCCGTTGGCTTTTGAGAATTATGTTAATATTTGGCCGTGGAATGTGAATAACGGAGTGGGAACAATTTGAATTGGCTAATAACTATTATGAATGAAATAACTGTAGAATAATTTTGGATGTTTTTCTCTATGGGAAAACTCTGTGGAGACTCATTAATTGGAAGATATGTGATTCTTAAAAAATGTGAAACAATGTTGCCATAAAGGTACACAATTTAGAGTTTTCTTGTAATTATACCAACTAGAACTTTATTTATATCTGAAGCCTATGCGTATATGACGATCACTGAAGGAAAATTTTATGGTTTTAACCTACAATCATTGAAAAAACTTTCTTATTATGTGGCCTCTCTGCTTTTGTACATATAGTAATATAATAGCAAGCCTTGATCTGATCAGAATAACAGTAAGCCTTGCAGTTTTATATTCAGCTGTATAGTTTTTCTCAATTTTGCTCTGGATCAATTATCATTTCAAGGTTGGTAAAGTATTTTCTTTTTTGATAGGTTTGCGGATGCATTTAATTTCTTGATTAGTTTGCCAAAACAAAATCACATATGGTGTGGATCATGGGACATAATGGGGCCTCTTCTTGAAACATTTTACAACTACTATAAAGATGAGCGCGATGATTCTCCTCTCAGGATTTTGTGGAAAAGAATCTCCGAGGAAATGCAGCATTGCATTCAATGCATTTCTCAGCACCATCAAGCGCAAGAAATGTATAGCATGGAGTATGAGTTGAGTACAATTGGTCCTCTTCTTGACGTGCTGCGAAGTCTTGATGAGGAAAGGGTGACTCAGCACTTGAAAGAGATTAATTCGAGATTAGCATGTCAAGAATATAATCCTCAGAATGACAATGGTGAAGTAGTTTGTGTAATGTATGAGGTAGTTTGTTGTACCTCTATTTTTCTTTCCATCTGTTGAATTCCTAATTTGCAGTTGAATAGTTTTCTTTGAGTTGATTCAAGGATTTTACATAGAACTTTCTTTCACATGTAACATAGATTATTTACATGATTATATAACCTTTTTAGTTGCCTATCTTGTCTTATAGTTTTCTTCTAGTTGATTTAACAATTGGTTTTGCACATAGCGTAAATTAAATGTGTTTATACTTTATATAAACTTTTGAGTTCAAGACTTGTTCCTAACTGATATATTTCATTTGTCCTGTTTGTTTTTGCTTGGCGAATATATCCTGGCTTATGTTTTCATGTTTTCCATCTATCTGATCACAGGTTTTGATGTTCCCTGTCCTGTTGGATGATCAGTCCTTGTTCACGGAATTTGAAACATTCATTGAATCAGTTGATAATATGCATGAACTGGCTTTGGCTGGAGATCAACATTTTCCGGTATTTCATTGGAAGCTTATTTTTATTTCTGTTTTTCATTTTATTTATTACTTTTTCTGCCTCTTAAAATGCAACTGATTTTGACAGGGCGTTTTTGCACTGCTGTTTTTCAATAGAAGAGTGCGTACCATTGGTCGCCGATTAGCAAGATCTATGGGAAAGTTAAGGTACTGTTCACTTAATAACTCTTTTTCTTTTCCCCTTTTGTCGTACCATCACAAGTTTACAACTATGTTGACTGATGTTGCCCATTCACTCTTTAGCTACACTTGAGAATTGGGGTTGGCTGTTGGTGTTCTGAGGTGTTGAATCAATTTCTTACTTTTTACATTGTACTCGTGGAAATTTTAGACTTGCTCATGCTTTGCATTCATCCAGTTGGGAAGTAGAATACTACTATTCACCTGCTATAAGAGAATGGTTTCATTTAAAATTTAAACAAATTTAAAATTTCTAATTCATGGCAAGTTTTGGAACATGGATCTGCCAAAATCCCATGTGTTACCATTGTATCTATGTCAGGTTTGAATATGCCTCAAATATGCTGGGAGTTAGAAAATTATTGCATTTCAAATATCCGAGGCATGTGGCTTTTGATTTAGAGTTAAACATCCTTTTCTTTTCATTTGTTTTTCCTCCAAGAGGTATAAGACGGAAAATAGAAGGCTAGTAATCATTCTCTTTTCCTCTCTTTCCATACTTTCCTTCTTTTTTTATTTATCTTACTGATTGAAGCACTATTATTATGTTCTTACGTATTAGTTTAAGTTTATGGGATAATTGGTAGCTCAACATGGTCTTACTAGGTCATATGACTAATAGGTCTCGTGTTTTGGTTCTCTTTTAATTCTATTAATCTAATTACAGCTCAGAAAAAATGAGCCTGTGTATGGATCTACATGACAAGCTTATTGATTGGATCTAACCTTATAAGTGAGGGGCTGTACTATAACTTAAATACCCGTGTTGTGTGCTTACCTAAGTACTTAAGTTTTTGGGATCAATGGTTATGCTGTTATCTTAACTTCTTATTTACTGTTAAGAAAAGACATTTCGGTCTGAATCGAAGAAATAAGGAGATCTCGCTGGAACAAAAAAGCCAATAAACCAAATTGGCGTTTCGAGTCTTATTGCCTTAGAATATGTTTTGGTGCCAAGGCTACCCGGTTTATCCTCATCGAATGTTGTTATTCATCGCTATCTGCTTGATAAGGAAAAAAGATTTTTTTAATGCTTCTGATTGAAAAAAGGACTTTCTTAAATTTGATTTGACTTTTAAGAGTTTTTCAAGGTAGGCACTATCTTATGTTATAGTTCTAGCAAAAATCTAACTTGAAACTTAAGAGCAAGCTTAGGAAACTGCAGATGAGTTGTAAATTATTTACTTTCCATGTTCGATATAATTTTTAGATGCAAAAGTCAATGTTATATTCAAAAATTGAACTTAATTTATTTGTTTATTAACATGTCAATGCCATGAGCATCTTAGATCTTTAAAAATTACTATATTTATGTATCCATGTTGTAGACATTTCTATATTGGTGATTCATTGCGATTCAGTTTCTGTTTCATGTCAACTCTGTGAAGAACCTTGTTTTGGAGCGAGAAATCTATATATATATTTTTTAATAAAACAAGAAGATTTTATTAATGAAGAAAAGTGAACAAACACATAACGTGGATAAACAATCCAGCAGTTTAACAAGCAAAAGCAAAATGGCAATCCTTAAATGAAACAGCCTTCTAATCTAACTGAATAAAAAATTAGCAGTATCCTTGAATTCAGTTGAGTTGAAGCCCACGCAGAGGCTCTATGATGAGCTTTTCTCATACTAATCCTCCTCTTTAACCTCTTTGAACTGCTTCTATTTCTCTCTTGCCAAATTACCCAAAAACCAATCTTGCGTTCTTTCCGCCCCCAAATTTAAAGAGGGAGAAACTTTGAGTACTTAAACATTTAGGAAAGTTTCTAATAAGTTCTTGATGTTTTATGTTTTTGTTTTTCTTTAATTATTATTCCTGATTTTATGGAATTTATCAATTTCTTTGCATCAAGAGGCCGAGAAGTTTGTTTGACATAATTTGTTTCCTCTGTATGGTGATAGCCTTGTGGAAACATCATTCTGATGTTCCAACAATTGCTAAATAAATCCTATATTCATTTATTGTTGTTGCCAATACACTTGACATTTTGTGTTTTCTTCTTTATTGTTGGTCCTGATATTGTTGAGTTATCTATTTCTTGCATCAAGAGGTAATTTGTTTCTTGTGGATGCATATGTCCTTATTTAAACATCATACCAAACATTCCTAAAATCGCTAAGCAGATTCTAATATTTATTATTCTATTGCCAATACCAATAATGTGCTTTTACTTGTATAATGCAAAACAGAACTACCTATGTATAAACATGATGAAATATTAAGATGAATTAAAATTGTGATACTTCTTGTTATGTGACATTTAAATTGCAAAGATGTAAACTAGCAAATTAAATGCTTATTATGTGGAACCATTGCAGCTTTTGCTATATATATTTCAATAATGCTATATGTTTGTGCATAGGAGAGCAACAGATTTGGAACCATTGCAGCCTTTGCTAAAGAAATTCATTGGTTTTCTGGAGACCGAAGTATTACCTTCAACTTTCAAGACTTCAAGGCCTAGATCACAGCTCGAACGTTTACCCATCTGGCTCGGTATCACATCATTGTAGGAAGTGGTGGCTTAAACTCTTAATCCTTGCAAACATTATCTTTGCTTTAAATGCTAAATGTTTGTGTGCCTTTTTTTGAAGGCTTGAGTTCTTGGAACCTCCAGCTTTGGAAGAAGGGATACTGGAAAACTATCCCATTTTCTTTGATATTGTGCTCAACCATATCAGTGCTGATTCACCTGAATTTTCTCATGCAGT
This sequence comes from Xanthoceras sorbifolium, assembly GCA_003430845.1. Taxonomy (NCBI): domain Eukaryota; kingdom Viridiplantae; phylum Streptophyta; class Magnoliopsida; order Sapindales; family Sapindaceae; genus Xanthoceras; species Xanthoceras sorbifolium. Next base: position 24,646,197 of record CM010622.1, on the reverse strand, counting down.
TAGTTGCTTGAGAGAACTCTTCAAAATGCTTGGTAGGTGTCTTTTCCCTTTTGATACACTGTTTAACGTTAAGTGGCATAATGCTTTTTCTTATTTTCTTGTTTCTGTTTTAATTTTTCTCCCCATTTGAGCTTGCTTTAAGGTTATAAGCTATGGTTGAGGTCTACATTGTCTCCAAGCGTGATGCGCAACACACTGTTGGGTCAATGTTTCCATACTCGAAGTGAGAAAATCCATAAAGACATTTTTGATCTTTTCCAGCCTTTCCTACAGGCATGTTTATGAAGCATTCTGAAATCTTTATTCATCCTTTACACTATACCCCAAATTTGTCATTTTCTAAGTTTACGTTATAGAGTGTGGGTGGCTTTCATGACCCTGCTGATGTGTACAAGTCCTATCTCTCCAGTCACTTGAAGCTTTGCAAGATGGGGAACATGAAAAACAACGTAGGAACTTTCTGTACTTTCTCCTGCATCAAGTTCCAGCGAGTGGTAACTTCAGTGTTTTAACAACAAAAGTGGCCTGCAAGGTTCGTGTTACTGCTTCTAGATTTTCAAACTTTTGAAATATGTGCATTGTAGCCATGTTCATTATCTTTTCTTTTCTTGGATAGTTCTGATATTTAGCTCACCTCTGTTGCTTTTTGCAAGATTGTATTTTCAGATTGCCCTTCTTATTGTACTCCGAGGATACAAGATGAACCCACCATGCCCACCATCTGAATGTGCACACATGTGGTATGTAGAATTAGGATCTCTGTCTTTATTATAAGAATTATATCAATTTTGAAAATTCTGTTTAAACTTATATGGTATATGCTTGATGATCATTTTCTACAAAATTTAATCATATATACAGTAGTCTTGGTAGCTATTTCCAGAAAGTATAGACAAGGCCTAAAAACCAGGAGGTAGTCTTTGAAGTTTACAACATTAACATGTAACTGTTATATTTAAAAGGGAGGAGTCAAATGTTCATTGAGAATGATTGTTGGCAGAGTGATTATTGGAATTTGATGGGCACATCCCTTCTATTTTATCAATTATTACTGTATATGTGGTTGTCATCTGCTATATTTGATTACGAATTAGCTTTTCTTGAATATATGTGCAATTTCTAAACACAATTTGATAATGTGCATCCATGTTTGAGCCAGAGGTTGGAGGGAAAAAGCTGTACTTAAGAAATAAATTTCACGTTGAAGTGGAGTATTTCAATAAAATGAAGCTTGTATCAATCATACATTATCAACTTCTTATCATTTTATCTTTGCTCTTTACAAAATGAAGGATAAACGCCCACCTCCCCCCAAAATAAAATAAAAAACACACAAACACACAGAGGTGCTCTTACAAATTTTTTTTTTTTGGGTGTGGATGTCGAAGGTTCGAGTAGTCACTGCTGAGGATTTGTGTAATCAATTTAAAAAAAACTTGTTAGGTGGGACAAAGGTTTTGATCATCAATAAACTCACATTACTAATTTTTCAGCAATTTTGATGGAACAGGGGCCCTTTTCTCGTGTCTTCTCTTAAAGATGCTTCACTTCACAGTTCTCTACGGCAACCTGCCTTTGATCTTATACAATCTATTATAGTGTCTGATGCTGCTGCTCTGATAACTTCTATGATGAACTCTGACAGACCTCTTAATACTGACAAGATCGTTTCTATGGAGTTTAATGATGATGTAGATGATTATAAGTTTCCAGTGGCTCCAGATGTTGAAGACAATGAAAATTGTTGTTGGAGTGAATTCAGTGCACAAAATAAAATTACTTCTCGTGAGTACAGAGGGTGGATGTGTATTCCAATGTTGTGGATTGATGTTCTAGTTGATATTGATCCCTCGATCCTCCCTGTATCATTTTCTAAGGCTGTGTTCTGGTCTCGATCTCGGTTTTCTATCGTAGAACCTGAAATTACCGCTGAAATGGCACTTGATGTTAGAGCTTGGCTTGCATCGTCTGCTACAGAAATCTCTTCTACATTTGGGTGGAAGGTTCCAACTGGTTGTGATGATGGTGGAGGTGGGAAGGAGTCAAAAAATTCATTGGAAGTGTCAACAATGTATCTTCCTTTGATAAGAACTTTTAAGAGGTTCTAAGCCTTTCTTTTACCTTTTTTAAGCGCGCCTTATATTTGTTATATAGGTTCACACTTTATATATTATGTTTTCAAGTTGATTTCAAACATTCTAGAGGTTCTAAGAATTTCATCTGCTTTTGCTACCTCATGTCTTGTATAGTTTTGCATGTTATATTATATACTTCCAAGTTGATTTTATTTTCAGACTCTGGTTATATTATATCTTAGACTAGTCAATCAAATAGGGAAATGCAATCCTCCAGTAATTACTGTGATTTTTTTTTTTTTACAGGTTAACTGCACATTTTATTGTTCAGATAGGGCGAGGAGAGCTTCGGAAGCAGTGGACCTGGGAGCCAAGGATGGGGGAAAGCCTGATCCTCTTGCTCATAGATCCTAATGATGTAAGTATTACAAGCTAAAAGTTTAGATTATATCTTGTTTTTATGTCATAGCCCCTTTATATTTGTATCAAGTGATGGATTCTATTCTCTCTGTCTGTCTGTCTTTCTCTCTTCCTCTCCTTCTCCTGTTCTCTGTTAAACTTATGCCAAGTGTTAAATATAATTTATGTTCTGTTTGGTTGATGCAGAATGTGAGGCAATGTAGTAAAAGTATCTTGGAACAAGTGTCAAACACACGAGGTCTTGCTTGTGGTTTGAAGTTTCTTTGTTCTAATGGTTCTTCTTTGTCTGCTATCTTTCTGGGCTTCAGACATGCTTTGAAATTGGTAATTAGTGCACTTCCTTTCAGAAGGTCATCTGATTTGATAATGAATGTCAGCATTTATGTATAACAGTATACCTTTGTTTTTTGTAAGTTTATTAATTCTTAAATTAACTTAGACATTTGAGTTAGGCTTTCTGGGCTTGATTTTACAGTCAAAGGTCATTATTCTCTAAACTCGGTTTTCACTTGATTTTATTACATAAGAAATGAAATGACTGACAATTAATAAGTTTTCACTTTCAGGTCCAACTTGATTCTGTTCTATTAAAGTTTCAAACTTTACATCACTTGTTCTTCGTTCTGCGGAAAATATTTGAAGAAGGGAATTTAAGCAATTCAGATTTGCTGGAAAATTCATCTGATCATTTGGGTACTAAAGAGTTCTCTTCCCAAGGTGGATTTCTGAGGCAGCCAGTCTTTGATCATTTGGACGTAAATGTCAGACAAGTGTCAAATATTGACCAAAAATGGGAGAAATTCCATTACTTGCTATCGGAAATCACTTGGCCTTCTTTACAGAGGTGTTTGCTAGAAGGGAAGACATTTCTTGATTACAGTCTTTGTCAGGTACCATTCCATATTAGGAAATGGTCATGGTTTTTTTCCTAGTGAACTCTTTTTATGTATGTTAGTACATGCATCATGTACATATTAGTTTCATTATATGGGAATATATAAATAGCCATTTGTTTCTCTCTGGAATAATTATATTGGGTATTATTTGATAGTGCATATGGGTCTGTGTCTTTGCATGCGCACTCAGGCCTGCTTGCCTAGTGTTAGGATGGTAGTTGTTTCATAATCAACTGAATAGAGTTACTATTTTTGCTTTACTGGAGGTTTGAAGTATCTATACAATGAAGTTGACGAAATACACTTTAATGCAGCATCATTTCGTTTCTTTAATCCAGCTTACTTGATCTTGTTTTGTTCTTGTTTCAGATGACTTGTATCCGCATTTTGGAGATCCTCCCTGTTGTGTTTGGAAAGCTTTGCCCATTGTTTTTTACAGATTCTTTTGATTCCAGGACGTTGGTGAAAAATACATTCGACTTCAAATGGCTTAATGACCTGATGGACTGGGGAAAGTCACAACTTAAAGTCATATCTGTTTACTGGAAAAGAGCAGTCACTTCTCTGCTAAATTTGCTTAAACAGTCATGTATTAGTACTTCTGTAGTGACTGTCAGGTCCATTGAAAGTCTCATTTCATCTGGTGAGTTTCTTATTTATTAGATTATGTTGGCAAATATCACTTTCTACTGGTCATTTATTTCATATATACTTCTTTCTAATTTTTTTGTTCTTGTTTTATGCCTTATATAGATGATTGTGACATGGATGAATTGACTGAAAAAATATCGCACCTTTGTGTTTCATTATCGAAGGAAGCATCTTGTAGTATTGGAAAGACCTCTTTGAGGTCAAAGGCACTGTTTTCTGAGGGTTTGCCTATTGAGAGAGAATCTGCAGGTTCAGATGTGCAGCCTTTTTCTGTGGAGGATACAGATGTTCAAATCCTGGACTTAAAAATAATGGCTGACAGGACTAAAGATAATATGGTTATTCTTTCAGATGATGAAACAGATAAAGAACTCTCAGTTGGTCAGGTTAATTTATTTGATATCGAGTCAAAACAATGCAGGTGGGATAGCAATACTGTGGCTCCTATTTCTGATAAAAGTGATTCGCAAACTGATTCGTTGAAGAAAAATAATTTGAGTGCTGATGTTTCAAAGGATTTGTTGGATGCTTTCCAGGAAAGAAATAAGGATCATTCTAGTGTTACTTCTCAGAAGCAGAACTTTGATAAATCAAGAGACAAACCACCTGATTCCCAAAAATCAAAAGTTCTGGATGGTAAGAAGAAAGACATAAACTCTGGATGCACTGCAAATGATTCTTTTTCATCCCAGGATAGATTTGGTTTGAAGAAGAAATCAGTTGAGCCCCTAAGTTCCAAACCTGTGAAACAATCTTGCAACAATATGGTTGGGAAAGCTACTGATACAATGCTGAAAGAGTTGGTACGCGATGCTGAGAATGATCCATTGGAGAGTGCTTTGAAATATGTGAAACCTCAGCCATCATTTCTGACGAAATCAGGTCCCTTTGTTCCTAAACGACAAGTTATTCAACTTAAATCACCTTTTGAAAATCAATCTGGCCATTTAAATAGGCTGCAGACTGGATTGAAAAGGTTTCGGCCTCCAAGGCTTGATGATTGGTATAAACCCATTCTAGAAATAAATTATTTTGCAACAGTGGGATTAGCATCTGCAAGTGAAGATGAGAATCGGACGCTTAGCAAATTGAAGGAGGTTCCTGTGAGTTTTCAATCACCTGAGCAGTATGTGGGCATCTTTCGACCATTGGTACTGGAGGAGTTTAAAGCACAGTTACATAGCTCCTTTCTGGAGATGTCTTCATTGGAGGAGATGTATTGTGGCTGTCTTTCTGTTCTTTCAGTTGAGCGGGTTGATGACTTTCATCTAGTTCGCTTTGTCCATGATGACAATGAATCTATGACATCTAAAAGTTTTTCAGAGAATGACCTTGTTTTGCTTACAAGAGAATCTCCGCAAAAAACTTCCCATGATGTTCATATGGTTGGAAAGGTGATTTTATAATCTCTAATCACCCGTTAGAAAAGTTGGCTGGGAGTTTCATTCCGTTATGCAAATGGCCAGTTAATTCGTATCTGTTATTATTAGCAATAATAGAACCAGAAGATTGTAAAAATACCATAACTACTCAATTTGGCTCTTAAGCTAGATGTGAACAAGCTGAAGCAGAAATGAAAAAATTGTTAAGCATGGTCAGAGCTCAGACCTTCTGTTCTTGATTGGCAACAATTGAGAAAGACTTCTTTTTATTTGATTTGAGAAGTTTTTTACTTAACTATTTACTACATATATATAAGTAAAGTTTGCATATGAAATAAACTCTTGAGATTGCTCTTTAGACAACAAATATCTTCAACTTGTGTATCCTACGCTCATCCCAATAGCCAGCCTGATCTTTGTAATCGATGGACCATATTCTTATGTACTTAGCAAAGTTATACTTGAATGTTAACGGGAAATTTCTTGATGTTCATCGTGCTGATGACTTAAACTTAAACTGTCTTCCCTATTTAATTGTAGAAATTTCACAGAACTAAGAATGAAATCTTCACTAATGTCCCCTCTATTAGATACTATGAGCACAGCTATGTGATATGTATTTTAGATGGCCAATCAGAGGTTCTTGTTTAAATGATTGATTAACTTGGATTTTGTGGATGGCTCATAGCTGAATATCTATATCTTTTCACTGCGTTCTTTCATTTTACATTTTATGTCCGTATAACATTAAAGCAATCAACTTGTTTCTCAGGTGGAGAGGCGTGAGAGAGACAATAAACGGAGGTCAAGTATACTTCTCATCAGGTTCTATCTTCAAAATGGTTCTTTGCGTTTAAATCAAGCTAGGAGGAACCTTCTTGAACGTAGTAAATGGCATGCTAGTCGCATCATGAGCATTACACCTCAACTTCGAGAATTTCAGGCTTTATCATCACTAACGGATATTCCTATACTTCCAGTTATTCTAAAACCTGTCAGGGTTTCCCTTGGTAGTAATGAGTTGAGAGAACCAGATCTTGGTAATATTTCCCAGCCGTTGCGGCAAATTTTGAAGTCATCATTTAATGAAAGTCAACTTGAAGCTATCAGTGTTGCTATTGGATCATCTAGAGTAAACAAAGACTTTGAATTGTCCCTTATTCAGGGTCCTCCAGGTATCTAATTTGTTGTTTCCTTATTTTTCCCTCCGATCCAAATTTTAGTGCTTCTGAAATATGCTGTACTTAATGTGTTTTTTTGGTTCTATAGGTACTGGAAAGACCCGTACTATAGTGGCCATTGTCAGTGCATTGCTTGCTAAGAAACATTCTTCGAATGGCCATTTAAAACAAATTTCATGTTCATCCACCAATTCTCGGCCAAAGATTGGCCAGTCTGCTGCAATTGCAAGGGCATGGCAGGATGCAGCCTTGGCGAGGCAGTTAAATGATGATAGGGAAAGGGATAGAAAATCATTGGAAAATTCTGTCAGAGGAAGGGTGCTCATTTGTGCTCAATCAAATGCGGCGGTTGATGAGTTGGTATCAAGAATTTCTAAAGAAGGTCTTTATGGTGCTGATGGAAGGATGTACAAGCCATATCTTGTAAGGGTTGGAAATATGAAAACGGTTCATCAAAATTCACTACCTTTCTTTATTGATACACTTGTTGACCATCGATTGGCAGAAGAGAAGATGAATTTAGCTGCTGCTAAGAATGATTCATCTGCAGAGTCTTCTATAACACTGCGTTCTAATTTAGAAAAGTTAGTTGATCGTATTAGGTTTTTTGAAGCTAAGCGTGCCAACATAAAGGATGGAAAAAATTCAGAGCTGGAAAATGTGTTGGAAGATGAAGCTCATAAGGGTGATGAGGTAAAGGAAATGTCTGATAGAGAGTTGGAGACAAAGCTACGAAAACTATATGAACAGAAGAAACAAATCTATAAAGATCTTAGTGCTGCTCAGTTGCAGGAGAAAAAATCTAATGAAGAAATTAAAACATTAAAACATAAATTGAGAAGGTCGATATTGAGAGAAGCTGAAATAGTGGTGACCACATTAAGTGGCTGTGGTGGAGATCTTTATGGAGTGTGCTCTGAATCTATATCAAATTTTAAGTTTGCTAATCCATCGGAGAATACTCTATTTGATGCTGTTGTGATTGATGAAGCAGCTCAGGTGGTACTCTTGCCCTTTTATTGTTTGGCTTGTCAAGATGTTTCATTTTATCAGTGATGTTGTTTTTATTTTTTAATCATATGAGCTCTGTGTTAATGTTGCTACAGGCTCTAGAACCTGCTACTTTGATTCCTCTTCAGCTTTTAAAGTCAAATGGGACACAATGTATTATGGTAAGAATTATTTACTTAATACAGCAAACCCGATATAGACTTAAGAAGTAAAACTGAAGTTTGAATTTTCTTTTAGGTTGGTGATCCAAAGCAGCTTCCGGCTACCGTTCTCTCCAATACTGCAAGCAAATTTCTTTATGAATGCAGCATGTTTGAGCGTTTACAAAGGGCTGGACATCCAGTTGTTATGCTTACTAAACAGGTAAAAGAAAATTTAAATTATTTGTTCTAGTTTTTCAAATTTTATGCACTTTTCATGCTGGTATTTTACTTGATATCATGGAATGCCAATACAGTTTTTCTCAAATAGCCTGTCACTGAACCTCAAAACAGAAAGTATTTTGCAGTAATGGAAGCTATCACTGATATAGATTGTTATGACGCTTGTGGGTTTTAGCATTTAGTGTTGGTGTAAAGTTGGTGTATTTTCTCAAATAAAATTCAGAGGTTGAACATTATGAATTTCAAAGATGAGCACATACTGAGACTTGATCTACCTTGTGTTTGTCTTAAATCTTAATCAACTTAAGATTCTTAGCTGTTTTTTAATGCTTCTGGATGTGATTGATAAATATATTTCTGAAGCTTTAAGTGGACTGTGATTTTGGATTTTTGGTCTTCCCTAATTTGCATATCGAGGTCACGTGTCTCTTCTTAAGTTGGTAATAACAGGCTTAAATTTTCAGCATAAAAAATATTTCAATAGAGACTTGTTCGTTAATTTTGTTAATATATGTTAATATGGTGGGTCTCACACCCATATATTTTCTGTAAGAAAAATGTTCATTGTTTTAGCCTTTAGGTTTAATGTCGCTGCAGGTTCACTGCAAAGTTTTTGATATCTGAACAAAATGATAAACATTTTTTTGTGGCTTTTTAAACAAGTGATTTCAACTTTTAATAACTTAGATATAATATGATAATATACTCTACCTTTTGTTAAATTTATAATGTTTTATTTATAAGACATTCCTTCAAACTATGGTGTGAGAGGATGTGAGGGATCATATGATAATTTACTCTACCTTTTGTTACTTTATAATGTTTTACTTATGAAGACGTTCCTTCAAACTATGGTGTGAGAGGATGTGAGGGATCAGTTGTGTTTTAAATAACTGTAAAATCTTGTTTATTGAACAATGCGCTCACAGACTTTCTACTATTGGCAGTATAGGATGCACCCAGACATATGCCGGTTTCCTTCTTTGCATTTTTATGAAAGCAAGTTGCTGAATGGTGAGCAGATGTCAACCAAATCAGCATCATTTCATGGAACTGAGGGTCTTGGACCCTATGTATTTTATGACATTATCGATGGCCGGGAGCTTCATGGTAAGAATTCTGGTGCCTTCTCCCTTTATAATGAGCATGAGGCTGAGGCTGCTGTTGAATTACTCAGATTTTTTAAGAAGAGGTATTCTTTCTTTTTTTCTCAATATTTTTCTAATTTTACCCTCTTAATTGTGTCAACTGTTTATCTAGTTGATTGTTTTCAAAGTTTGTATTATGGGTACTTCTTACAGATATCCATCTGAGTTCATTGGGGGAAGAATTGGCATCATTACTCCATATAAGTGTCAACTTCAGCTTTTGCGCTCTCGTTTTTCAAGTGCATTTGGATCTTCTGTAATATCAGATATGGAATTTAATACTGTGGATGGTTTTCAAGGCCGGGAGGTTGATATACTGATACTTTCCACTGTGAGAGCAACAGATTCATTCTCTGCTCCATCTGGGATCAGTTCAAGCAGTATTGGGTTTGTCGCTGATGTAAGAAGGATGAATGTTGCTTTGACAAGAGCCAGGCTCTCTTTATGGATTTTGGGTAATGCGAGGACTTTGCGGAATAATTGTAACTGGGCTGCTCTCGTGAATGATGCTAAAGAAAGAAATCGTGTCATAACAGTTCAAAGGCCATATGGACGCATGTTTAAATCAGCATCGAGGAAGAACCCTACTGCTGGTAATCATGATGATCGTTCAAGCCAGTTGAAGGATGGAGATGCTAATCAATTTGTTCAGCAGAATGAGCGCAAATCAAAGGCAGGCTTAGAAATGAAAACGAAAGACAGTGACCATGTGGCTCAGAGTAACAGGACAGTTGCTGGAGATGATAACACTGGTTCCTCAAAAAGGGAAAAATTCCAAAATAGCCATAGAAGAGCCAAAGACAAACAAGATTTTCCAAGGAAGAGGGATCATCCTTCTGTTGTTGAGAATGGTGAGAACAGACAGTCCAAGAATGTGAAGTGTGCAGTTTTAGAAGAAGATGGTTTAGATGGTGATGATAGAGGTGAAGGCCATAAAAAGAAAAGCAATTCAGTTATTACTTCAGGAAAGAGGAAAGACAAAGGTGAAGAGTCGAAGAGTAATTTGGACAACTCGGGACAACAAGCAGGTGACAATTATTCAAGTTTTCATGGGTCTAAAGGTCTGAAGAAGTCTTCTGAACATGGTAGAAGCCAGAGAAAATCAAAAGGTTCAACTCCAATGGGAGGTAGCCTAAAGGAGAAAGAGGCAAATGATAGAGGAAGAGATCCTAATACTGTTGGCGGTTCTGCAGATTTAATTGCAAAAAGGAAACAACAACGTGAAGCTGTTGATGCTATTCTTTGCTCTTCTCTCATTTCCTCGAAGAAATCTGAACAGTCAGTGAAACATGCACCTTCTAAAAGGTCTCTTTCCCCTACTTCAATTGCCAGTGGTGGCATGAAACCACCCAAGAAAAGAAAAGGTATTGTTAGCTGAATATGGCTCGTTTTTTCTATGCATAATGGGGGTGTCTTTTCAGCCACTTTAGCTTTATAGGCTTTCTGTAGTTGTTGCAAATTAGTAGTTTGGAAGATGGTATTTTAGTTCAATAGTAAAATTTAGTTAACTGGTTCAATTCTCCTTCATCGGGTACTTTTTCCCAACAAAATTCCCATATGAAGGAAGTCATACCTACTAGTGCGCTTGATTTTGATTGTCTGGTTTGTTCTTTTGAGTTGCTAAAAGTTCACTGAATTGTTATTGGTTAATTCACAGATATGTTAACTTGAGCATGCATGACGTGTTATACAGAACTCCCTTCTGTTTTTCTGTTTTGATCAAATTTCTTACTGGTAATAAATTTATGATATTATTATTCCGCATCTGATGGTTCCATTGGCATCCTCAACAGGTACAAGTGCAAGACCAGCTCCATAAGCATTATCGTAGGAGAAAAATATTTGAGCCTCCAGGAGTTGAAATGATGTGTGAAGTCTTAAAATGTTCTGGTTGAAAGATCTGAACGAAGCTTTGCAATCATATCTCTAGCTCGCGAACACTATGAAAAGATTTAGGGCTGCTGCTGTCGTCAAGAATGGGTAGTTGGTTGCTCACTATTTTCGAAGAATCTCAGTACGAATACTACCAAACATGTACGTTAGTTTTGCTACCATCTTCACTTGTTGCAAACCTCGAAGATTGTAAAGTTGCGTGTTCTGCCAAGATTGAGGTAACTGGCCGCATTTTTTGCTCTCTAGTTTTGAAATATCACCTTTCCCGGGCTATGGAATGCTGTGAATGAGTTTTCTTTTTATTTCATATTCAGAAATTAATCTCCAGCCTTGAAAGATCGAAGTACTTTTGGAGCGTTTTTGATTTCATACTCTTCCCATTCGTAATTTGCTGGGAAACTGTGTATATATTAACTGATGTAAATATTTTAGGTCTTCATATTTTTAGTACAAAATCTGTTTCCTGTTTTATCTTTTTCGAGTCGCCTTATTTAGTTGTTGAAGAGTCAGATTTGATTCTGCAAACCGGCAAGATTTTTGTCTGTTGAATAGGCTATTTGGGTGTGTGTTTGTAAAATTCAATCTTCTGCAGTTGCAGTTTTGTTGAATGAAAATGGTGTACCGTAGATACGAATCAAATTACCAATTGCATTTGGTAGCTCATCGATGTAATATGGAAGGAAAGATAAGACCCAAAGTGTTGAATTGTTCTAACTTTGGCTATGTTTGAGATTGTTGTTACTTAAAAAATAATTACTTATAATTTAATTTTTAAAAAATAATAGGTTTAATTGAAAAGTTGATAGGTGTTTTTAGGAATAATCAACTTAATAAAAAAGTAAGGGATATATTTTTTATAAAATTATTAAAATGGACATTATAATTAAATGTAGAGTAACTTATAGGTAACTAACCTAAGGTTTGCTATTTTAACTCCATATACAATTTTATAGTCATATCACTGATCATATGAAACTCTCTTCCGTTAATCAATTAAAGTTAGATTTAACTATTAGAAGGATATTTTGTTTTTTCATTCAATTTTACTACTTTTTCTAAAAAAATATATTTTTAAAAAAATTTAAAAATTTAAAATTATAATTATTAAATATTAAAAAAATTTAAATATTAAATTTTTTTAAAAATTTTAAAAACAAGAAAAAAAAGGTGGAGATCTTCGTCTCCATCGATGGACACAAGCTCGTCTATAGACGAAGGAGACGAGCTCGTCCTCTAGACGATGGAGACGAGTTTATCTCCGTCTGAAGACCTGGTCTCCAAACATCGATGATGGAGATTAGATCTCCATCGATGGAGATCAAATGTCTATCCATGGAGACCGATTTCCATGAGGAGTGATGGGATCCCTAGTCAATTTTTTTTGAAAATGATTTTTTATCTTCATGGACGGTGAAGATCCAATTACTTTTTTTTATTTTTATTTTAGAGAAAATTGCACCCAACCTACCTAAGGTTTTTCCTTTCACTTCCATATACAATTTTATAATCAACCTACACAAAACCATATGTTAGTCAATCACAGTTAAATTTAATTGTTGATGTAAAATGTCCAAAATACCCTAGAAGTAAATTTAATTTTATTTAAAAAATAAAATAAAAATAAAAAAGTAGTTCGATCTCCACCATCCATTATGGACAGCGGAGATCTAGAACATTTTTTTAAAAAAAGTTGGGTAGAGATCCCACCCTTCATGGAGATCAGATCTCCATCGAAATAGAGACCAGGTCTCCATTGATGGAGACAAGATTTTCACCATTTTTTTAAATTTTTTTTAACTTTTTAATTTAATTTTTTTCTTTTTAAGATTTTTTATATATTTTTTTTATAAAAAATATTAAAAATGGATAAAAAGATGAAAATATTTTTTTAACATTAAATCTAACTTTAGTTGACTAACGGTAAGAGGATTTTGTGTGGATTGATCATAAAGTTGTATATGGAAATGAAAAAGAAAACATCAGGTATATTGTATGTAATTTGCTCATTACAAAATATAAAGATTAATATGTGATTAACCAATGTCTTGATCATAATGTATTGAAGATCGAACTATGATTATCAAATGGGTAAACTTAACTAACTTGGATTATATCTGGGGTAGAACTACTAATTTGGAAACTAATTAATGGATTAAGTGGTAGTGATAGTGCATGGGAATTGGAGGTTAAAGCAGATATAAATATATCAAATAATCACCCACTTACACTCATTTTTAAGGGTGATTTTCATTTGGATCCCTAACTTTTGGTATACTTGGACCCTGATTTTTTAGAAATGTATCATTTTAGTCTTTCTGTAAGTCAATGGTTAGTCAAACTTAACGGTTCTAGGGGCATTTTTGTCTTTAAACATGTCAATGGGTCAAGAATAATTTTTTTAGTAAAATGACATATCTACCCCTACTTAAAAATTAAAAATATTTCTTAAAAAAAAATTAAAAAATTATCAAGATTGTTGGACAGTATAGATTATATTAGAATTTTTATAAAAAAATTAAAAATTAAAAATTAATTTTTTTATATTTTCTTTTTTGTTCTTGGTGGAGGTCCAGATTGGATTTCCACCGACATCTAAAAAGAAAGAAAAGAAAATGAGTCGAAGAACCCAAGATGGGTTCTCCGTAAAAAGAACCCATCTGGGTTCTGCGGCGAAGAACCCAGAGATGGGTTCTTCGATCCATTTTTTTTTTTTCAATGTTGGTGGAGATCCAGATTGGATCTCCACCAAGATTTCAATATAATTTCATTTTTTTTAATTTTTACTTTCTATTTTTTTTAAATTCCCAAATAATTTATACCGTCCATCAAGATTGATGGACGGTAGAAATCAGTTTTAAAAATATTTAGTTTTTACTTTTTATTTTAATAAAAAATCTAATATAATCTCTATCGTCCATCAATTTTGATGGACGGTGAAGATTCATTTAAAAAAATTGTAATTTTATTTTTTAAATATTAATATGAAATGACCATATAATCCTTTTAAATATTAATATTTTCTTAAAAATTTGAGATTAAAATTGTAATTTTAATTCATTTTAATAGAGTTAAGGGGAAATTAGTCTTTTTACCAATTCTGTGAGGTTTGACGGTTAGAAAATTAGTCAAAGAAATCAAAATAATACATTTCCAAAAAGTTAGGGTCTAAGTATACCAATAAATGAAACTGCTTTAAAAAATGAATAATTAAGTTAGGGACCCAAATGAAAACCACCCCATTTTTAATTAAGTATTCATATTAATACTACAATCAATATTTCACTTAAAAGACAATGGTCCCAAAGTAACATTGAATTTAGAATCATAATCGAAGTAAGAGAATATAAGCTAATCTTGTTACCCTCAGGCTATATTGGCATTAAAAAATAATCGCTTTATAGTTTAATTTAAAAAATAATTAGTTTTAAAAAATATAAGTTAGTGTTTTGATAAACGCAATTAAATAATTAGCTTGTAAAAAAAATATATGTTTGGTAAATATATGATATTTATTATTTGAAATGATCAAAACGGACACAAGAAGAAAAATGTCATGTTGAGTATTTAATATTTACATAATTTTAAAAAATTTACATAATGTTGAAATTTTTATATATATTAAAGATATAAATATAAAACACAAAAAATAAAAAAATTACCAAATTTTAATTAAAAATATATTGAAAAAATAATAAAAATTAAAATAAAATAATAATTTATGTAAAAATTATCATAGTGGCCACAACCACAGTGGCCACCATGCCGATGTTTACATAAATATAATTTTTTTTAAAACTAATTTAATAAAAAAACTATATTTTGAATTTATATTGTTTTAATTTTTTTTAGTTTTTAATAATATTATTATTAAATATAAGGGCAATTTTTAATAATTTATTATTAAATATAGAAGCAATATTGTCTTTTATTAAAATAGTGAGGATGTTGTGGGCATTAACTAATTAGCAATAAGTTATCAGTTTTTAAAAGTAATCTCTTACCAACTTCTTAAAAATTGATTACATCAACAACAAATTATAAAATAAGCTATAACAATTTCAAACTCACCTTCATTAACATTAAATATTCTGTGAAGAAACTTATTTGTAAAAGATTTATTTATGTTTCTGTGGACATGCATTACACTTGCAAAGGAAATATGAAATATCCCCACAAATATGGTAATGATTATAAGATCACATATCAAATAATTTTTTTTTTAATATGCTACTTGCGGTGGTGGCGACTCAAACCTGGATGAGCGCCGTATTAAATGATATGCACAAAGTGTGATCATGGAAATTACAAATTAACAAGGCATTTGATGGTTTAGATTTGACACCCCTTGTTGCCTTCTCAAAAACAATAATAATAAAGATAAATAGATTTGTTAATTCATGTTAATGTGTTATAAGATTCTTTAAAGTTCAGTCTACTTTTTCAAATCATGTCTCATTTTCTTTAACTAAATGTTTAATTAAACAAACCAAATATGCAAAAATATTTGGTACGCAAAAAGGAAAAATAATAATAATAATGTATATTATCTGATTATGGAATTGTTATGAAAAAGCGTAAGTAAGTTTATCGAAATATTCTACTGTAAAAAAATAATTTTTTATTGCAGAAGAAATATATTGTAATCCGCAATAAAAGAGTGTTACAAATACTGCATGTCATGTTGTGTAAAATAACTGTTGTAAAAACCTTTTTACCTCGGAAGATTAACGATAAAGATCATAAAATCTAAAGTAAAAGATTCAAAATTTTTAATATTTTCTATGGATTAATATCCACAATGAAAAAATCACGGTAAATATAATATTTTCTTATAGTGATAGTAGGTATTGACCGATAATTTCCTTTTAATTGCATGAATACAATCTTTTTAACTATTAGATCTTTCGATAATGTTACTGTACCGCTAAATTAGTTAAACCGATCATCTATTATAAACAACATGCTAGTATAGTTTGTCCCTAAACCACTAACGAGGGAACTTTGTGGTAACATGTTATTTTTCAATTTTTTTTTGTTGTTAAGAATTAATAATCGGTTGAGTTAGTAATCTGTCATGAACTAGCGAAAATTAAAGTTATTTAAGATTTTACCTGCAATAATTAAGAGAAAACTTGATGTCATTTGCACAAAATGTAATGGTAGATACAACTTATCTGGATGGATCATAGTAGATATCCAAGCTCCCAAGTACAATTTATCTCAATGAAAAGAGATTTTATCTACCTTATTCAACTCTATTTCCTCTTCTAAATCTCACTCTTTCTATATCATTAATCCCATAAATTGCCTTCACAAAAATAAAGCAAACAAAGGGAGGAAAAAAAAAAAAAACCAAAAAAGTTAGGCACCACTAAGTTGCATTTTTGCTCTGATACCAATTATCAGAAATCCATGAAAATAAAGTACTCCAAAAAACAAAACCAATGGTGTGGTGTGAGAACTAATTTATTTGAAGAAAAATCATCTACACAATTGAAAATGATGAGAAGGTGTCAGCTCACAATCTGAGGAAGAGCAACAGCCATTACTGATCATCTCCATCTCATGCAAATACAATACATCTCTCTTCTCTTCAACAACCTTCAAGATCTTCTCAAAAACGTGCACTTCACATGGGATCTTCAACACACCCTCTTGTTGGAACCCAAATTGCTCCTCAGCTTCTCTCAGGAAAATCCCAAATGCTTGATGGCTCAAGTACTCAGTTGGGATTATAAACCTCTTCAGCTCTCTCCCTACACACACAGCCAGGAACCCTTTGGGGACGACCACGACGTCGTTCGAGGCTGTCGAAACATCAGAGAAAGAGAGTGTTTTCTTGAGGAACTTGATGCTTTTTGTGGCATTATTGGAGGAGCAATTCATAGAAGAAGAAGAAGAAGAAGAGGTGGTCTTAGATGATGACGATGAGGAGTTTGCAAGTTTCTTCCATTTCTTGAGGAGTTGTTGAAGCCTAACAATATCAGTAATCTTGTTAGACTTCTTTGAATCCATAGTACTACTACTACTCATGAAGAGAAAATTATAATTTGAAGAATTTGATATACAATGTGGTGTGTGTCTAGATTTCCTGATCTCTCTTAGTGTGAATCTCAAAGTGGGTGGTGGAGTAGAGATTTATAAACAAGTTAGAATGGTGCATGGTGTGTACTGAGAGACTGATGTTCACAATACTTCAATATTTTTAATAAATAATACCTACCTCCTCTGAGATTTGCTCAATTACAGGTAGAGTCAATTTTTGGGTTTATTGACAAAAACCTCCTATTCTATTAGTCAATTTTGAGTTTAGTAACAAAGACCTCCCCTCGTTAGTCAACTTTTAGACTTTTTGACAAAAATCTTTCCTAATCAACTATTATATTTGGCCAAATTTTACTAAGGACCGAGAAGATGTTTGTTAATAAACGATAAATTGACTCCGCTTGTAATTAATAAAATATCAGAGGAGATCGATGTGATTAACTCTTTTTAATATATATATTTTATTAATCATTGATGTTAGGGTACGTCGGTTAGTGGCATGGTTCAACTGCCTCACAAGAACTAACTTATCATTGATCAGAGTTTTTGTTTGTTTAATCTTATATATGAGAAAGCTCCAAATTTTCAAAGTCAGGTTCTATTTATTTTGGTTTTTTTCTATCTCTCCTGCTAGCCATTCAGGTTTGCAGGATGAAAATCTTCTATGCACCCAAATTCATGCATTTTACTTAATAATATCATACAATAACCAATCACATAAATTTATGTTAGGAAACTATATGTGGAAGCAATATAACCGCAACTAAAGTAAAGATTTGAGAAAGGTGGAAAAGAACAGGAGACACAGTATTTACGTGGTAAAACCCCCAATTAATTTGAGAAAAACATCCACGGGCAAAGATAGAAAGACTTTATTAGACCAAAAAAAAAATTACAACCTCTCTCTAATATTTTAGGAGAGAACAACCTTACAAGAGGAGAGAATACACTTAAGGGAGAAGAGAAG
This sequence comes from Xanthoceras sorbifolium, assembly GCA_003430845.1. NCBI lineage: Eukaryota > Viridiplantae > Streptophyta > Magnoliopsida > Sapindales > Sapindaceae > Xanthoceras > Xanthoceras sorbifolium. The sequence continues at coordinate 24,628,145 of CM010622.1, read as the reverse complement.
ACTTGATTTTGGGATGGTTTAACAAATGAATGAGGGGGGCTATTTATAGGAAAATTTCGTACGGTACTGTTCACGTATACGGTCAACACTGTTGACGTCACTGCTTACGTCATGTTCACTATGACGTCACTGCTTACATCACTGTGACGTCATTGCTTACGTCACTGTGTTACTGTAGCACTAGGTCAGCCCGATACTATTCATACATCCATATTCACCCGTACTATTCCTATTGGGTCAGCCCAATACTATTTGGGCTACTACCCACCCTTTTGGTCCTCATTTTGGGCCTGAAAAATTGTCTTCACTATTCAACATTCTCCCACTTGAAGTCATTTTTCATGGTCCAAACATCCTTCTATTCTTTGCTCATACTCATGTTGCTTACGTTTCTGCTAGGCCGAATGAGGATCTACACCATATGAACTTGTCAGCATTGATTGGCTTGGTCATTGCATCTGCTAGGTTTTCCTTGGTGTGAATCTTCTGCATATCCACATTACCTTCTTCCACTACTTCTCGAACAAAGTGATATTGAATTCCTATGTGCTTTGTCCTGGAATGAAAGGCTGGATTCCTTGCGATATGCAAGGCACTCTGACTGTCACAAAACAGAACAATCTTCTCCTGCTTGTGCCCGAGTTCCTCCAATAACCTTTGTATCCATATTGCTTCCTTGCAAGCTTGTGTAGCCGCCATGTATTCTGCTTCCGTTGTAGATAAGGCCACAACAGTTTGTAATTTGGAAATCCAACTCACAGCTCCTCCTGCAATTGTAAACACATAGCCCGTAGTGGATTTTCTTTTATCGAGATCTCCTGTAAAATCTGAATCTACATAGCCCATGACAGTAAAATCTGATCCTCCATAACATAATGCAACATCTGAGGTTCCTCTGATATATCTTAGAATCATCTTCACATTATTCCAATGCTCTCTACCAGGATTCGCCATGTACCGACTGATTACTCCCACTGCTTGTGCAATGTCTGGTCTTGTACATATCATGGTGAACATTAAACTTCCCACTGCCGATGCATATGGTATTCGAGACATCTCCATCCTCTCTGTTTCATTGCTAGGACTCATACTTGAGGATAACTTGAAATTAATAGGAAGATGGGTAGAAATTGGCTTACAATCTTGCATATTGAAGCGGCGCAAGATTTTATTGAGATAGTTCTTCTGGGAAAGCCAAATCTTCCTATTATTTCTGTCTCGTTGAATTTGCATCCCTAGAATCTTGTTTGCTGGTCCCAAGTCCTTCATATCAAACTCCCTAGCCAACTGTGCCTTTAATTCTTGGACTCGATCTTTGTTGGGGCCTGCCACCAACATGTCGTCAACGTATAACAGCATTATGATGAAATCACCATCATCACCAAACCTCTTGTAATAAGTACAATGGTCTGAACTAAGTCTGTTGTACCCAAGGCTTTTAATGAAGGAATCAAATCTCTTGTACCAACACCTCGGCGCCTGTTTGAGACCGTATAGAGATTTGTTCAACCTGCAAACCAAGTTCTCCTTGCCTGTTTCAGCAAAACCTTCTGGTTGAAGCATATAAATTTCTTCTTCAAGCTCTCTATGAAGAAATGCAGTTTTCACATCCAACTGCTCCAGATGTAAGTCAAACATAGCACACATAGCCAGGACTATTCTGATTGTTGTAAGTCGAACAACTGGAGAAAATATCTCGTTAAAATCAACTTCTTCTTTCTGAGCGTAGCCTTTTACCACCAATCTTGCACGATACCGTTCCACTTGATCATTGCTATCTCCCTTGATCTTGTAGACCCATTTATTACCAATGGCTTTTCTTCCATGTGGCAATGGTACCAGTTCCCAAGTCTTGTTCTTGTGTAGAGCTTCAATTTCTTCCTGCATTGCTGCCATCCACAGAGATGCATCTCAGCTACTCGTAGCTTCATGGAAAGTTGAGGGCTCTCCATCCTCCGTTAAAAGACAGTATGCAACATTGCTCTCAGTAATATACTCCGAATGCCAAGCTGGCGGCCTTCTCTCGCGAGTTGGTCGGCGAACTTCTAGAGCCTCGGACTCGACTGGTTCTTGTACCTCGTGCTCTGGTGCTGCTTCAGTAGAAACTGGATTTTCTTGCACCGGATTATTTTCCACTTGTACTGTTGTAGTCTCTGAAGCCTCCTTCGATGTGCTATTGTTTCCATCTTTTTGTAGTAGTTGATCTTCTACAAAGATCACATCCCTGCTGACAATAACCTTGTGGGTAGTAGGATCCCACAGGCGATACCCCTTTACTCCGTCAGCATACTCCAAGAATATACACCTCCTGGATTTCGGATCCAGCTTTGATCTTTCTTAGGTATTGTACATCACGTACGCAGGACATCCAAATGGATATAGATTTGAATGATCAGCCGGCTTACCAGTCCACATCTCCATCGGTGTTTTTAAATTGATTGCTGTTGATGGCGACCGATTTACCACATAACAGGCGGTTTTGGCTGCTTCAGCCCAAAATGAATTGGGTAGGCCGGCAGTCCTCAACATAGCTCTCATTCTTTCAGCAAGAGTTCTATTCATCCGCTCTGCCACTCCATTCTGTTGAGGAGTGTATGTGACAGTGAACTGCCTGTCTATTCCTTCCTGCTTACAAAATGCAAGAAACTCGCCGTCTGTATATTCTCTTCCATTATCTGTCCTCAAACACTTGATCCTTTTTTCTGAATCAAGTTCCACCTGCGCTTTGAAGGATTTAAATACTACAAGCACGTCAGACTTTCTTTTGATCGGGTACACCCAGCATCTCCTGGAGTAATCATCAATAAAGGTCACCATGTATTTTGCTCCTCCTAGGGATATATCCGGTGATTCTCAGACATCAGAATGAATCAAGTCTAGGATGCATTTGCTTCTAGCAGTACTACTGCTGAACTTCAATCTATGCTGCTTGCTTGTAACACAATGCTCACAAAAAGGTAGATTTACCGATTTGAACCCAGGAAGCAGATTTCGATCGGATAGAATCTTCAAACCTCGTTCCGATATATGGCCTAGTTTATGATGCCACAATATCGTTGATTCTTCTCTATGGTTGGTTGATGTAGAACATAAATCTGCTTCCTGTAGTGTTTCTCCTTTAAGCATGTATAGATTTGCACTGATCTTTTCTGCCTTCATAACCACAAGCGCGCCTCTGACAATTTTCAAGATCCCATTTTCAATATGGGTCTTGCAACCAAGATCATCTAATTGTCCTAGAGACAATAGATTCTTCTTTAGGCCCTTCACATGTCGTACCTCCTGAATGGTGCGGACTGTACCATCGTGCATTTTTTTCTTGATGGTACCAATACCAGCTATCTCCAAGGCATGATCATTACCCATAAATACAGATCCTCCAGAGATAGGTTCATATTTATGGAACCATTCTCTTCGAGAGGTCATGTGCCAGGTGGCCGCTGAATTTAGAAGCCAGACATCAGCAAACCGTTTTCTGCCTTCACTAATAGTAGTGCCTTCGCTGTATAAAACTTCACCATCATCTGAGGTGCTTGCTACACATTCTTGAGAGCCTGATGACTCCGGAGCTCTGTTATCTCCACTCTTCTTCTTGTTCCAACACTCTGATCTGACATGCCCTTTTTTGCCACAATGGTAGCATTTGATACTCTTCTTACTTCTTGACTTTGATCTACCACGATTTTGACTCCCACTGGGGCCACGTTCCGTTGATCTCCCTCTCGTCATTGTCAAAGCTTCAGCCTGTTGTGAGCTTCCCAATCTGTCTTCTTTGTTTTTACGCCGACTTTCTTCTTCGAGAACTGCGGCTACAACATCATCGAAGACTAGATACTCCACGAGTGTATTGTTTGTGAGATTGATGATGAGTTGATCATACGAATCTGGTAGACTTTGAAGTAGAAGTTCGGCACGCTCATTTTCTTCTATTTTATGCCCCAACACTGTGAGTTGAGAAAATAGAGTATTTAAGGTATTGATGTGGTCAGTCATCGTTGAAGATTCTGCCATTCGAAGAGTATAGAGTCTCCTTTTCAAGAAGATTTTGTTGTGCAATGACTTGGCCTCATATAATTTTGTCAGAGTCTCCCAAATCTCCTTTGCTGTCTTCTTCTCTGCTATACTTGATAACACTCCATCAGCAAGTGCCAAATACAGATTGGCAACTGCATTACCTTCCATCTCGTCCCACTTGCTATCATCAGTAATTTCTTTTGGTCTGTCTCCAATTGCTGCCAGGCAATTGTCTTTTACTAGTATTGCCCTCATCTTCATCTTCCACAGCGAGAAATTGCTCCCGTCGAACTTCTCAATCTTGAACTTTGTTGCCATAATGTTGATGATGACCTGCTTCTCACTTGGATCGTCTCACACTATTTCACCGTATAGTACCGTATACTGGAATAGTGACCGTAGTTATGAATAGTGTACCAGGTAAATTCCCAGGAAAGAGAGGTGGGTCACAACGGACACTCTTAAGTACCAAGTCTTTCCTTAGCCAGACTTTTCCTAGACATGCACTTTCCACACCACCACACTTATTTCCAGCAACTACGAATACTACCGGAAGCTCTTAGTCAGTAAACTCAAGAACAATTCTTTTCTGATGTGGAAGATCAGACAGTGCTGCAACCACAGAGCATACTAAGAATTTCCTAGAGATTCTGACACCTGCAACTCGGAATACAACCGGAAGCTCTGATACCACTGTTAGGAAACTATATGTGGAAGCAATATAACCGCAACTAAAGTAAAGATTTGAGAAACGTGGAAAAGAACAGGAGGCACAGTATTTACGTGGTAAAACCCCCAATTAATTTGAGGGAAACATCCACGGGCAAAGATAGAAAGACTTTATTAGACCTAAAAAAAAAATTACAACATCTCTCTAATTTTTTAGGAGAGAACAACCTTACAAGAGGAGAGAATACACTTAAGGGAGAAGAGAAGACTTGATTTTGGGATGGTTTAACAAATGAATGAGGGGGGCTATTTATAGGAAAATTTCGTACGGTACTGTTCACGTATACGGTCAACACTGTTGACGTCACTGCTTACGTCCTGTTCACTGTGACGTCACTGCTTACGTCACTGTGACGTCACTGCTTACGTCAATGTGACGTCATTGCTTACGTCACTGTGTTACTGTATCACTGGGTCAGCCCGATACTATTCATACATTCATATTCACCCGTACTATTCCTATTGGGTCAGCTCAATACTATTTGGGCTACTACCCACCCTTTTGGGCCTGAAAAATTGTCTTCACTATTCAACAATTTATACATACAACACGGTGCATCGAAGAATTTATCAAATTAACCCTAATATAATTCCATTTAATTTAATGCTATAAAAGTTTATAAACATTATAAGCTTTTTTATTAGTCGGTTAATACTCAACATGATACACATTACCCGTTAATTTATTTTAGATTATCTACTGATTTAAATTTTTATCCTAGCATATTTAACATTTATCATTACTTTTTAACTATTCATTATTAATAATTTTGTGAGATTTTTACATGATTTATTAATGAAGCGATTTAGTAATTAAGTTCCACTCAATTGACTTACACAAACTATATTGATTGACTTACACAAATTATGTTGATTGACTGACTGACACAATATGGTTAATTATCTACTATTAATTTCAAGTGTTAAAAGGGTAGTTTAATTATGAAAAATTTTAATTAATCCGAGCAGAATTAAATCTAATCCTAACTCATTAATGTCATGTGATATTTGAATCACAATCTCTTTCTGTTTTTGAGTATTGTTGCATGTGTGGGGGATGAGAATCTAGGTATTTTGATAGTTGTGTCATGTTTGTATATATAATTAGCAATAACATAATTATTGTGTTTGTGATCCAGAAAGCCACCCACATGTCTTCAATTTGTTGTTTATTGCAATTTGCTTCTGATGCAGCTGCTTCTACAGTTAAAATCCCACAAGGGGCATCTCCCCAATTTGTTAACTTCTTGATCAGTTTCTTGTCTTGGTATCTGTAATCTTTTGATTACTATTTATTTATTTAAAAAAAAATTTCTTTCTCTTTTTTTTTTTTTAATTGGATTTTGAGTGCATAGAAGATCGTGGAAGATGGGGACTCTAGAATTTCCATGTGAAATCCTCATTTTTATACTAGACCAAAATCTGATTTTAGATTAAGTAATATGTGGGGAAGTTGACATTTACATACACTATAATATATATTATATATTTAAATATTATTTAATTAAAAAGAGAGTTAATGGTTAATCATGACATGTTGGATATGAATGAACCATATATAAAATGTTCTAAACTACTAGCTTGTACACTAGACTTTGAATTGGCTTGTATTATATATCATTGACCATCCTAGTTCTACTCTAGGTTACCAATCAAGGTATTTAAAAGTAGTTTTAAATTTCATTAAAAACATTTTTTTTTTCACTTTTTGAATCTTGAGTATATTTACTAATAGGAAGTCCTGTCGAGGGGAAAAAACTTATTTTTTTTATTTGTAAGTATAATATTTATTAAAAATTATTAAAAATTAAATTATGTGGACTTCAAACTTAAGGAGTCAATTTCCGTTATCCGATTTTCTTTCTAATAAAAGTTCTTTTTTTTTTCATTGCTTTTATAATTAGTAAACGCTCCCTCGTACAAAAAAAAAAACTTTTCATAAAATTTATGGATTGTTATAAAAATTAATCATACCTTATTAAAAATATCTTATATTTATATATATAGTGATTCTCTTATAAAGGATTCTTATTTTAACTTTTGGAAGGACCTTGATGAAATTTAATTTATTTTAATGATATTAGATGTGTTTTTTTTTCCTTGATGAAAAATTCAATGAAATATATTGGTAAACAAAATTTAAAAATTTTCACACAAGATTAGAAAAGAAATTGAAAAAGTATCCCACTTATACAAGATCCCTTACATTGGTGGTTGGAGGTTTCAAAATCCTCCAAGCTACCAAGGTTTAAATTATTGTGTAGATATGTAAATATATATTCCCACTATTACCTATAAAAATGCAATTGTGTTAGTAGACCCTCCCCTCCCCGCACGTTGTTGGAAGTAGTTGTTCGGGCCATTAGTCCTGGTAGTTATCGTCTACCGTTGTTGGAAATAGTTGTCTAGACCGTACTTGTATGATTTAATCTCGATTAGTTCTGATAGTCTTCTAACTCGTAAAGGTGTTAAATTTTTTTTTTAAAAAAATCCCACTTTCCAAAGTTTTTTTTTTTCATTAATTAGATGGCTCTCTTAAAAAGTGAATAAAAATTCTGATTTTAAAGTGAAGTGACATGATCATGGCTTAGTTGTAATTACAGCAAAGTCATGATCATCCATGGTTTTTTTTATTTATTATTATTTAATATATAAGACTAATTAAAAAAAAAACTGTAAGGACTAAAATTTAGGGTTTAAATATCTGCTCCTATAAAAAGATAAAACTATGTATATTAATAAATACGAAATGTGGGATTAGAAGGCTCACCACTAAGGTAAAAGAGAAATATATTAACTAAATTATGAGTGAATATATATCATAATATAGGTATTATTAGTTTCCATATATCTTAGCTTAGTTTAAGTAATCAAATACAAACATACAAATAAAGGACTAGTACTTCTTGTAAACAGTGCAATTATTGTACATGAAGTTGACCGTACACCAATGGTCTTTTTGGTCATTTTATTAATTAGTGATTGATTGTTTAATTAAAGCAAGATGTAACAAATAAGGAAATAAAATGAGAAGTCAGATGGGCAATTTGAATTATTTTTTTTAAAAAAAGTAAGTAAATAATTGAGACTTAATTTTTGGTCAAAGGTCAAAGCAAATAGACAAATCGTACGTTTTGATTTAAATGTTGTTTTTAATTTAATTACTAATTAATTAATTAGTTAATTAACAGTATAATTTATAATCATATTGGGAGAAGTGTTGGTTTGCAGGGCCTGTGAAGTATAAAAAGTAACATGCCCAAAAGTTGTAGCATACTCATCTTGCATATGGACATCGGAAAAGCCAAAAATTTTTTTTTTAAAAAAAAATACAAATTGTAATTATATAATATGAAAGTTGTAATTGATAAATATTAAATTATATAATTGTGGAAAACAAAAACAGCTTTGAAACAAACCTCGCTTAGCTATATTTAGTATATTGTTGTTTGTTATTTATCAGGCTGAAAGTTTATGATTAACAGATGCATTAAAAAATTATTAGTGATTATTAGTCTAGTGATTTTGGGTATATATATTTTTTTAAAGGGGTATAATTACAATATTAATAACTATCAGGATCTGTCGAGATTAATCACTAAACATGCAATTCGGATATTTACTCATATAACGGGAGATATATACTCCTACAATAAGAAGAAAAAACTACTTACACATACTGGTAAATGTGTATGATGGAAATTGAACTCTCACCACTAAGAAGAAAAGAAGGTGCACTAACCACTTTACTATAAGTGGATGTGCGATTTTGAATATATATATATATATATATATATATATTTTATACCGTACATCTAAGTTTTACTTTTTTTCAAAAATAAAATAAAATTATAATTAATAATTATTATAAAATCATAATCACTTATTAATAATAATATTGATACATCACAAATCAAAGTGAGGAGGATATTATAGGTTATTGACTCCAATTCAACCACTTCTCTTAGATGAACAAGGGATTTAAAAAAAAAAAAGAATTTATCCCCATAAAAGTATTATTTTTTATTTATTTTTGATCCCATGTAATAGTTTTAATACTTTTAACCATATTTGAAAATTTCCTTTCACCACATAAATAAACAATTACATTTTTAGTCCCTGACCATCTTTTGCAACCTTTTCCCATTCATTTTCTATCTCTCTACCACTTAATATTTAGAATACTCTATTTTCAAGAGTTTGTAAGAACTTTTTCATAAGGACTCATTCCGAATATTTGTCTAACATTTCCTTCATGAAGATTTAGTGAAAAAATAGTTGTGAAGGTATAATAAATAGATTTTTTGGTTAACATTTCATCTACATCTCAAAATCTCTCCATTTTGGTTTATATGTAAAAATCAGGTTTTGCTTGCATTATTTCCATTGTTATATCATTTAATTGATGAGTTTTTGTTATATGTATGAAATAGTTGTGCTGATGGTGCAAAATTAGTTGGATTCATAACTTTTAAGTTTTTTTTTATATAGTATTTTGGTTTTGCATTGCACTAACGTATTTCAGTTTTATCTACGATAGGTAAAATTGAATTACATCTACGTAATGCAAAACTGAAATAGATCAACGTATTTTTACTTTTGCCTACAAAAGGCAAAACTGAAATACACATATGAAAGGTAAAACTGAAATACACCAATGTATTTTGCTTTAACATATGAAAGATAAAACTGAAATACACCTATAAAAGATAAAACCGAAACACACCTACAAAAGTAAAATGAAAATACAACAAAACAAAATATAAATTTTAAACTTAAGGGTCTATGGGACATTTTTATGCACGGCTTAATTCCAATCCTCACAGGAAGTATTACTATCTCCCACGACTTTATTTTTGAACCGCCAAATGCTCAAAGATGAGCGTTGAACTTTTCTAAATCCTTAGGTTGAAAACCTAACTGAGTAAACATCGATATGTGCAGCACGTCGGCAGAGCTTCCGTTATCAATCATTATACGACGTACGTTTTTATGGGCAATTTAAAGCTCCACCACAATTGCGTCGTTTGGCTTAACATCATTTTCCATTCCATCTTCTGATGTAAAAGTTATGGGGTCCCAGCATTCTTTCTGTTTTTGGTTCCTCGGTGAATTAAATTTACGTCTGACCACCTTTGGTTAGATAGTTTTTAGATCTCTGCTTTTCGACTGACCTTTTGGCTTTTCGACCGTCTATCAGATCTTTTAGAACATCGTAGGCGAGTTGATTTTGCCGATTCTCTTGGTGGATCTGTTCTTTTCTCTGACGGTGCTCTAGTTTGAGAGGAGGACGCTCACCGTCATCATTCTTTTGAACAAATTCTTTCAGATGTCTGTTATAGTTAAAATCTGTCAAGCCCAAACACAAGTAAAAGTCCGGCCCAAAAGCCCAATGATATCACGTGACCCGGCCTAGAGCCAATAGTGACCAACCTACATGGCCCAAAGACTGGGCAACCAACGACCCAGGTACTACAAAGCCTTCGTCGTATGACATCTACGGTCGCACGACACCTCAGTTATGATATCCGTACGGTGGTCCAAATAACGACAACCACGTTGTTGCATGATGGCCACACCTCGGGGACCCCATGTCGTACGACACCCATGTCGCTTGACACGGAACATTCATGGGCCTACATAGGCTCAACTCTGGATCTATCTGAATAAGCCCAAGCTGACAGGCCATACCCATAGGTTAACCCATCCAGCGGCAAAACTTCAACATTCATTGACCAAGTCAATTGGGTAACTGTTACTTCTGCGATTTGGGCCACCAAGGAAGCAACCGTTACCTTTCCATCAAGATGAAGGCCGTTACACCCAGATACGGGGCCTTCAAATTTGGGATACGATCTACCCCCCACAATGGGTGGATCGGCCCCTATAAATGGAGAGTTAAACACTAAAAAAAGACTCTCTTGAATACTTACACATGGGCAAATAATATCACTCTAAAGTCAAGAACACTCCACATAGTTAAGCTTCAGCTAGTGAACGACTGGCAAACATCATTCATTTTCGATCATTCAACCGTCACGATTCCGATCGTTCATATTATTCTACCGACCATTACTAGGGTCTTCACTCTACGAGTAAAGGGAGTATCGTTATCTTTGATATTCTTCATTCTGTTAACCTTTAATTATATAATCTGCTGACTTGATCATTGGAGTGACTTTGGCCTGTACCACCCCGGTGTCTCAGACGTCATACGGATCATGTGCGTTCTGTTTTGTAGATTGTAGTGCCCAACACTTCCCAAGCAATTTCCAAGGACTACAATGTCCATCCCTAATTAGGTTATTTATCAACTGATAGCACTTTGATGTGTCATGCCATGGTTACGGTGGAAACAAAAGTATTTATCCTTTTTGCGTCTCTGAGGCACCAACGACATTCTCCCCAGCCATGTCGCAATTCCTTTATCATGGGCGATTGATAGTATCTCCTAGCGTCCTCTTGTCAAAGGTGTGAATCGGTTAAATCGATTTCATTCCACCCACTTTCCTTCGACTGGTTATAACTTTCTTGGCGATGCCTCTCCCCTAGGACCCGTTATTATCTCCTTTTGTTACGTAGACCTTTTTGGAGGTCCGACTCGTCGGAGCGTGATCCATGTATGAGGTTTTCTTCTTGAGCTATCTCTTCTTCCTTTACGCGTACATAACCACCATTTTCGGATAGAACTTGGGTCACTACTTCCTCAATAATAAGGAAAAAGCTCTACTTTGTTGACTGTTTGTGAACACATTGATGGCGACCGCGTCATTGAAATCTTCCATTTGAACTGCTTCCTTATTAAAACGTGAGAGGTAGTTCCGGATTGACTCTCTTTTGCCTTGTTTCATAGAAGAAAAGTGAGATAATAATTTTTTTCCTTTGCATGCTTCCCATGAATTGTTGAGAGAATGCTCAGCTAAACTGGTTGAAATTACGATGCTGCGTGGGGGGTAGCTGTCTGAACCAACTTCCCACTAGATCTCCAAAGGTGATCGGGAAGGCCTCGCAGAACAGTCTATCATTTCAAGTTTGAGTTCCCATGAAGTTGGTGAAGCAAGAAACATGTTCCACGAGATCTTTATCCTCATTATACTCATTTACAGCTGGGATTTTGAAGTTCCTAAATAACATCTTTGCTAGCACCCTATCTGTAGACTTGCTCGCTATGTTAAAACGATGGATTGCATTGTCGGAGGGTTGGTTCCCGCACTGAATTTACTCTAACCCTTCTTTCAATCGTTGGATTTCTCTTTTCATGATATTCTTATCCTCGGTAGAGCTGTTGGTGTGGCTCGATGCTTGACTTTCGTCTGACTCTGTTCGCCTTAGGCTAGAGTCGATTTCGTAGCTTGGATGCGTCCTTTTAGGCGTTCTCTGTCTTATGCTGGAATAAGACTTTTGTCTACTTCCTCGGCGATGTTTGCACTAGTTTCTGGTTAGGTTCTTCTTGGTCCATGAGCTACTGGTCGAATGGGAGGGGGATTCGCTGGGGAAAAGCTCCTGAGATTATAACACCCCCTTCCTCTTGTTGGCACGTGTCTTAGGAAAATGGGCTCCCTTAATGGGGCCCATACCTCCTTTATCTCATCCTTCAGGGGAAGTAATGACCTTACTGCCCATGATTTTTATGAGCCTTTGGAAGGGGTACTCTACTTGATATTTGTCTTGGGTAGATATTTCTATTTGTGGGGTGATCGAAGGAGGAGGTGGAAACCATCTACGATATCTTGGGCCCAAACCATTTCATAGGGCTTCTGGAATGGGTTTATAATACGACAAACCCAACTTAAAATTACCCACAACAATACTCATACATTAGACGATGAGAAAAATATAAAAGTAAATTGTAAAATTAGATTTTCCTTTTTTTTACATAAATATAAGTCGTTAATAGTTACAATTACACAATAAAATTTAAATTTTTTATATTTATAAAATATTAAAATTGATAATGGGCCGGATGGAGTTATCCATAGATCATATTCATTCTCATTCCTGAAAATAAAATAGATATAAGAATGATATCCATTTTCACTCCAAATCTGACAAAATAGTATCCATTCTCACTCCAAATGAAGCGGATACTTGCGAATAACCATATCCATTGACTGGGGAGTCGTTGGGGTCAGTTTTTCCTACTAGGGGTCTAAGACAAGGCTGCCCACTGTCGCCTTATCTTTTTCTATTGTGTACGGAGGGTTTAACTAGTCTTTTTACTAGGGCAGAGAGGGATGGTGGTCTTCATGGTATAAAAATAGCTAGGAGTGCTCCCTCGGTGTCTCATTTACTGTTTGCAGATGATAGCTTAATATTCATTAAAGCTTCGGTTCTAGAGTGCTCTTTGTTGAAGGAGATTCTTTCCAAGTATGAGTTAGCTTCGGGTCAGTCCATCAATTTTGATAAATCGGCCTTGTCTTTTAGCCCTAATACTCCAATTCCTATGATTGATGATATTAGGAGAATTTTCAATATTAAAGTGGTTGCTTGTCATGAAAATTATTTAGGGCTCCCCTTTTCGGTTAGTAAAAATAAACGTAAGGTTTTTGGGGGTTTGAAGGATCGTATTTGGAATAAGATTTAAGGTTGGAAGGCTAGACTTTTTTCGATCGGGGGGAAGGAAGTTTTAATTAAGGCCATTGCTGTAACGCCCTCAAAATTAGTATTGGATTTGATATTGACATTCTGAATTTGACTGTAGTATCCCCGAACCGGTTCGTCCGTGAATCGGATAGGGGGTGTTACAATTGCTCAAGCTATCCCTACCTATGCAATGAGTTGTTTTAGGTTGCCGTTATCTTTAAGTCTGGAAATCCAGCAGCTCTTCTCTGATTTCTGGTGGGGTTTCAAGGGGGATAAGAAGAAAATGTATTGGATGGCTTGGAAGAGAATATGTCTTTCAAAGGAAGCCGGGGGGTTGGGGTTTAGGGAGGTTGATGCCTTTAATCAAGCGCTTTTAGCGAAACAGGGGTGGAGAATCATTTCTCAACCTTCCTCACTTTTGGCGAAGGTTCTCAAAGCTAAATATTTCCCCTCTTCCTCTTTCATGGATAGTAAACTGGGTTGGAGGCCTTCTTTTGTTTGGCGTAGCATCCTTTAGGGTAGGGAGGTTTTGGAGAAGGGAATCCGTTGGAAGGTTGGATCTGGTTTGAAAATTTCAGTCTTTAAGGACCCTTGGCTGCCCCGTGACTCTTGTTTTAAAATTTTATCTCCGAAGCTACTGCCCCCTGAGTCCACAGTTTCAGTTTTGATGGATGGTGTGGGTGCTTGGAACAGATCTTTTGTGAAAAAATATTTTTGTGAAGAGGAGGCCGAAATCATTCTTGGTATCCCTTTGAGCTCAAGGGTTGGCATTGATTCATTGCTTTGGCACTTTGACAGAAAAGGCCTATTCACTGTCAGGAGTGCGTATAAACTAGCTTTGATTTTGAAGGAAAGCAATGTGCCTTCTTGTTCGAAAGGGGCTCCTCCTTGGTGGAAGGTGTTGTGGTCTCTCAGAATTCCTTCAAAGATAAAATTCTTCTGCTGGAGAGCTTGTAAGAATATTCTGCCTACCAAGGATTCTTTGTTTAAGAGAGGTATTGGAGTTTCTGGGTTGTGTTCCCTTTGTGGTTTGTGTAAGGATTCGGTAGATCATGCTACCTGGGGTTGTAAGGTGTTAGCTAGGTGTTGGGCAGGATGTCCTTTCTTCAGATCGTTGAAAAGTTTTTTGGCAGTGGACATTTTTGATAGATTGATTTGGGTAGATTCTTCTTTTGGAAAAGTTTTCTTGATAAGGTTTATTGTTTCTTTATGGCTGGCTTGGGGAGTTAGAAATTCTTTACTTCATGGTTCAGGTTGCTGTGGCCTAATAGATTTCTGAGCAAGAGCTGGTGAATTGATGGTGGAGTATGAGACTGCTGGATCAGTGTTTTCTTTAGATCTGTTTTCTGTTGCTCCAGTTCAGTCTTCTGCTGCTGCTCTTGGTCAGTTTTCTGATGCTGCTCCAGGTCAGTTTTCTGCTGCTGCTCCAGATCTGGTTTCTGTTTTTCCAGGTCAGTCTTCTGCTGCTTTTATTTCTTCGAAGATTGAAGTTGGTTGCTGGAGTCCTCATAGTTCTAGTTTTAAAGTTAATGTAGATGCTGCGGTTAACCTTGCAAATAGAAGTTTTGGAGTTGGTATTGTGGTGAGGGACAGTTCAGGTCTGCTGGTTTTTGCAGCTGGTCAATTTTTTGACAACTTTTTTGATGTTGAATCTGCAAAAGCCAAAGCAATTCAACTTGGTATTTCTTGTGCTTGTTTTTTACAACTGTCCAGGGCTGTTATTGAATCCGATGCTTTAAATGTGGTGAGGCTTTGTGGTGGAACTGAAGTGTCTTTGACTGAAGTTGACAATATTGTCCAGGATGTTATTTTTCTGCTGGGTCTTAATCACTCTTACTCTGTTGCTTTTGTCCCTAGACTAGGAAACAATGTTGCCCATTGTATTGCTAAGAGGGCTGTTAGTAGTTGTGTTTCATGCTCTTGGTTTTCTTCATTCCCAGATTGGCTTGTAAAGTTAGCTAGGATGGATGGTTGTTCTGGTGGCTCTTCTTGAGCTTTTGTTTTGTTTCCTTTCAAAAAAAAAAAAAAAAAAAAACCATATCCATTGATATTTTTGCCTTCCCTATTGTTCGTCCATTATGCCAAGTATATAAAAAGAATATTCAAAAATAAAATAATCAGTTTTCAGAATTCAAGAAAAAGTCCAATTATCAAACAAAAACTAAGTAAGAACTGCATATCCCATGCTGGATTGATTGGTCTACTACATTTATAACTTGTTTGGTACTACAAATTATACATATACATAGAGACTGTGTATACACACACATATGATAAGGGTGGGCTGGCTTTGCTTATAAAAGAAAATAAAAGAGAGAAAAAAAAAATCAATGATTGGTGTCTCTCTGAGTATTAATATATATGATCTACATGCATGAATGAATTATAATGCATTTCAAAGGAAAAAAAATGCCAAAAGGGATGAATCTCTGCTCTGAAGAATGATCGAAGAAGAGGTGTCAGGGGCTCTTGTTCTTCTCAAAGCAAGCAAGAAATTAACAAAGTGAAATGAATGGAGTCACTCTCATATATATATGATATATGTAGCAGAAATCAATCAAGTCTCTGATAGCTTCTGACTCAATCACTCACTTTAAATTTTTCTATAATTCTAATGTTTTTTTGACTGCACAAAACAAGGAGATAATAATAATAATAATAATAATAATGAATTAATAATTTAAGTTTCTAACAACCAAGTTATGTTGTCTCTCTTTAGGGATCTTTTATAGTTTCCCAATCATGCATTGGCTATATATAGAATATAGGTCCATTACAAGTGTTTGGACTTGTTTGTGTATTTTTCATTCAATTCAGTGATTTTAAAGGGTTTTTTTAAAATTTTTTTCAAGTATAAGTTTTGTTTGTAAAACAGATAGATTATCTTGCATGAAAAAACAGTTTTAGCATCATAATTTTATTTGTTCAAAATCTGAAAATAAGGGTTGCTTTTACCATTTTATTCCTAGAATTATATTAATTATATTTCAAAACAAAAACTCTAGTGTTTTTTATTACATTTGAGATTGGTGCAACTTATAAAATAATTATTTATTTTATAATCTATAATCTAAAAGGTGTTGGTAAATTAATTAAAAGTTGATTATTTTTTTAAGTTTTCTTCTCTAAAAATTAGATTTCCAAAATCAACTTGAGAAATAACTAACTTTTAATTAATTTATTAAATTTTTTTGAATTCTAAATTATAAAATAATTAATAATTATTTTTTAAGCTATAACAATCTCAAAAGCATATTTAATTAAGAAAATACTTGAATACAAGTCTAGGTTAACATATTTCAAGTTTCGAATACAACTCTTAATTGAGGCAAAGGGAGGAAGGTTTTGATCCCACATTATTCATAAAAAATTAAGTGTAGAGAAATTTCTCTCCTGTTATGGGAATAACAATTCGGACCACGCTGCAATTGAAGTGCTTCAAGTTTCAAAATTTGAATTTTTTTTTTTTAAATCCAAACACCAAATTAAGTGTGCTTTAAGTCATTAAAATGAGGTGGTGCTCATGTGATAACTTTTGTTTATCAATATATCCTATACACACTTTGTAGAGCTATTATAATCACATGATACATTGGTAATAGTATGGTGATTATATACGGTGGTTGAAACATGTGCAGGTCACATGGTCATCGATGGACAATAATAGAATTACTTCAACTACAAGGTATAACGCATTCACATTCAAAGACTTTTTTTTTTTTTCTATATAATTAATTAGAGTAATGTTACACTTTGGAAAGGGGAAAAAAAAGGAAGTTGGTGGGTTGGCGAAAGCAAATGATTGAAAAAAATAATGATATGAGATTTGATCATATCTGATATCACAATCATATTATTTGGATCTACACACATCATGCATGACAAGTGTACAATGATATAAATGTCCACAACAAATCAACAAATAATATCAAATAATCTTTGCTATAACAATTAGAAGCTTCTCGTGTATAGTGAAAACTAAGTGTATTGACGTTCGATTTAAAAAGCCAAATTGGGCATTCACATTCAACCAAATAATAAAATTTCCTCATAGAAATCTCCACCAAAATTAAAATATAACTACTGGTAGATTTAATTCCATTCAAATATAAAAATCACTATATTCATCTAGCTTGGCTAAAGATCTACCATAATGGTTAGTTCAAATCAAAATGATTGTGTATATATATAATATTATATCAGCACATCTTGTGATTATACAACTCATTAGTCATAACACATGGTCAAGTGCAAAATTAGATCATCAACTTCATTATACAGTGAGCTCAATAGTGAGTTAATCAGTCGACATATGCTTTTATCTCACAACCACCATAATTGCAATAGGGAGGTGACCCCTCTTCTTCAAACTTCAAGTGGAAGATTGTTGGGTTATGAAGACTAAATCAGAAATCAAAATCAGCAGGTTTGGGTAGAGAGTCGTTCGATCAGCAATTCGCGTGACCAGGTGATCGCGGCGATAGGTCGCACGGTCAATTTAGCATTCGAGTTCGCGCGAGCAGTAATAGGCCATTTCAATAGCAAGTAGCGCAACCATGTGGTCGCACGAGCAGGAAGTCGCGCGCGACTCCTGTTTCCAAAAGGACAACTGTTTTAGGAAGTAATTGTTTCCTGTTCAAACTAGATTTCCTTTTGGCCGATCCTAGAACTAATAAGTCATATATAAGCTTAATGTAACTAGGTTTTATGCATGGTTAACATTGAGAAAAATTAGAGAGATAAAGAAGAGAGACACAGAGATTATAATATTCTTGTGATAGTGGATTAAGTGCTGGTGCACTTTATGGATGTAGGAAAGTTTTTCCGAACGACGTAAAAGTTTATTTTCTCATAATTGCTTATATTACTTGTGTGTTGTGGCTTGTATGTGTTTGCTATAATCTGTGTTTCCGCTACATTAGGATCTGGTGTAATTCCTAACACTCCACACAGAATTTCAGTCCAAAAATTAAATATTGTCACCTTTATTTACATGAATTATTGTTAATTTTACATGATAACAATAGTAAATAATTGTTAATGTTTTTTCTTGGTCTTTGACACCATATGATCCATTGTCACACATTTCTGCAATATGTCCTCAAATTCTTGTTCTTCACAGGGAAATTGAAGCCCACCATCATGCTCAAAACCGTATTCATCAGCAACACTATCCATCAAAACCCTAAATTCCGGCATGGACAAATAAGTCATTGGAATCACGAACCTCCGTAGCTCCGGTCCCACGTAGACTGCCAAGAACCCTTTCGGGACATCCTCCATAGCTTTCGGAACCCGTCTACCATCTGATAGTTCACACCCGATGAACAATGATTCCCTAGAATTTTCACCAGCTTCCAACAGGTAATGTTTCTTGGATGTGGTGGTTGCAGTTTTTTTATAATGATGATGATGATGCTGGTGTGGATGAGCCCAGCTTCTCCATTGCCGGAGGATCTTCTTTGGTTTTTCGATGAAATATACATTGTGCATCATTTTGCTAGGATTTACACTGACCATGGCTGCAAAAAAGATGATAATAATTAATTAAAATCAAGATGTAAATAGAAGAGGAAAGACAGTGATTTCATATAAATTATCTTGCATTAAAAATTTCTTCTAAATATCTGAACAAAAATTAGTTTATAATTAATAAAAAAGAATTATATAACACACAAAAAAATGTATTACCATGCATGGACAATAACGATCATGTACGTCTTCGTCACAAGATTATTCAAAGTTCAATTGAGTTTGGATGCGAATAAACCGTTTCGAAAATGAATTGGTTAATTTCTTGCATAGAATTTATGCAAGGTTGTTTGTGTAGAGATAGAGAGAAGAGAGTAGCTAATTTTGTCATTCAAATTTCACAGATATTTATTTTAAAAAAAATAAATTTCGTGTTAAAAAAAGTATATAAAGAAAAAGCTTCTCTGGAAGAGAAGAGAGAATGGAAGTACTTAGTATGTTTTCGTTGTGAGAAATTAAAATTCCATAATAATTAAGAAGTGGAAAATCATCATATTCTAATTGGAGAATTGTAAACCATAAAATTCCAAAAACATTGTTAGCTCCACCTCATATTTCATGAACTTTCCTCGATATTAGCTGTGCCTGCAGTGTGCTGTTGCACTATATATATTTGGCAAAATATTCAATGAATGAACGTAACACAAGGCTAGGTGGAACTATTTTTTGGTGTATGTGTTTATCCCTATTAGAGTTACATGGGATATATCTCTCTCCAAATAGTTTTTGTTTTCCTGGTCCTCGCTATTTTCATGCTTTTTTGTGTTGAATAATGAGAGGTGATAAATACATGCATTACTAACCTAATTACCTTCAAAACCCTAGTTTAAGCTTTCCATTTTGACCCCTAATACTTCATATATATTTCCTCAACCAACCCAACACCATCAATGTGATAATTTGAAATATAATAATTACTAAGAATATAAATATTAATGTACTTAGTTGGAAATATAATAGTCATTAGTAATTTATCCTTTTCAATAAGTTATATTAACCGTGAAATCGAAAATAATAGAAGTAAACCTTAATTTTGTGTAGTTGAGAAATAATATTTAGGATGAACTAAGTGGCATCATATTATGTTTGACGAGAAGAGGTTAACTTAGTGGTTTACCTATTATATACATCAACGAAATTATGGGTACGATTCATGTTTCCTTTTCCAAACTCCAAAACACCCCTCTAAATGTGTATGTACACCCCATTAATTTATGATTGGAACCCACTTAATTTCAAAAATATTATATCCTTAATTGTATTTTATTACATCAATCTCACTAAAAACTATTTTTCACTCAATAGTTTTCCTTTTTTCCACTTAACATTCATTATTAATTAAGAGTTTACCATTGTTCTTTTTTTCTTTAAAGTTTATTTATTTTTATTTTTTAAAAGTTTTTGGATGTTGTTGCTTTTTATTTTTTTTATTCATTCTTTATTTTATAAAGAACAAAGATTTTAAAAAGAAAATACCAAAAGCAAACTTTTAAATAATAATCATAATAAATGTTGAATGAATAGCACAATAGTTGTGAGTGAGGTTTATTTACAAATGTTTAAAATAATACAATTATATATCTATAAATGAATTTTTTTTAATACAAATATATTATGGAGTGCAATTACTAGAGGTACACATACAAATTTTGAAGGGTGTGAATATCGCCACTCTAATGGAAATTTTTATTATTTGTTATTATTATTATTATTATGTAATTAATGGGCTTTGCATGTGCATTATTTGTGGTCTCAAGCATTGTACTTTTTTTTTTTATATAAGCATCAAGCATTGTACTTAATTCATGGGCCTTTGAACCATTTAAAAAATGGGCCGGTTGATGTGGACCGCTCAAGTTGTTTTTACATTACATAAAGTGCTAATTGCATTGACCTTTCTTAAAGTTATATTAAACCATGGGAGGTCTTTGTTAAAAATCCAAAAGTTAACTAATAAAAGGGAAGGTCTTTGTTAATAAACTCAAAAATTAACTCCGTCTGTAATTGAGCAAACTTTAGGAAAGATATGTAATATTTAGTCTTACATAAAATACAAATCACCTTTATTAATTATATATAATTACTAATTAGCGAATGCTAAATTCATTTCAGTTTATTTTATTTTTTAGGGTTAATTGCAATAAAGTACCCTGACGTTTGACTATATTGCAATGAAATCGTGAGTTTAGCCTTAATTACATGTTAATACCCTTAACTAACTGATTAATTGCATGTTAGTACCCTTGACCAAGTTGACCGGTATGTTGACTTTGACTTTTTTGGTAAAAAGACAAAATTGCCCCTGGTTTTAAAAAAAAAATTAAATAAAAATTTTAAAAAAATTTTAAAAATTAAAATTTTTAAAAATAGATCTCCACCGTCCATCAAGATTGATGGACGGTGGAGATCCATTTTTAAAATTTTTAATTTTTTCAATTTTTTTAAATTTTTATTTAATTTATTTTTTTTAAACCAGGGGCAATTTTGTCTTTTTACCAAAAAGTCAAAGTCAACATACCGGTCAACGTGGTCAAAGGTACTAACATGCAATTAAGGCTAAACTCACAATTTCATTGCAATATAGCCAAACGTCAGGGTACTTTAGTGCAATTATCCCTATTTTTTAATTAGGTACGAACAATTTGAGTTTGGGACTTCAGCATTAGTTGAAAAATGAGATTATCATCTGACTATGCAAATTAATTAGGCAAGCTGATTAACACGATACATAATTGATATGATAATTGAATTTGAAGAAAATAATTAGATATGACACAATTCAGGATCCGTTTTGCACAAAATCATTGTTCACCACATGCTAATTATGACGAAACACTATATTATTGCGCCATGGAGCAGAATTTAATACAGTTACACTAAAATGGGATGGTAGACCTCAAAATTATGGGTAGGGTTTTGTACATCATAGTTATTGTACCAAATTAGAGTTGTAAGCTTGTATATTTTAATTTACTATTGAAAGCGTCTGAGTTGAAACTCTAGACGATAGAAATGTAGACTAGCTTTTTACCTTCGTAACTATGGTAAATTGCCATGAAATGATCCATACAATCATCGCAACGCATGTGATTTAAATTATTGGACCTTTGAAAGATTTTATTTTTTTTAAGGGTGTACAATACAAGATTAATAACTATTAAAATCTGTCTAAATTGTAATTACTAAATACACGGTCCGGATATTTACTTTTATAACGGAAAATATATACTCCCACAATAAGGGGAGAAAACTACCCACACATGCAGGTAAATATGTATGGTGAGAATTAAACTCTCACTACTGAAATATAAGGGAGATGCACTAACCACTTGAACTATGAGTGAATATGTATCGTTGAGAGAATCTTAGCCGGGGAAAAGATGTGATCAAAGATACGCTTGATAGATTTGTAAGGTTATGCACGATTAGATTAAAATATTTTTATGATATTAAATAGGATTAGAATTAAATAAGATTTGATTAGATTGGACTGGAATAAATTAAACTACTACTATATTTTGGTGAAACATAGAATTGGACTAAATTAATATTATGTTTTATTTGGTAAAATATATGATAGAACTAAATGTAATAATATTTTGAAATTAAATAACAAATTATTGAAATAATATTTTTGAATGGCCAAAATAATTTAATTTATATACTATTACATTAAAAATATCCAAAATATTTTTGAAAAAAAATTAAAATATTATATTATTTTAAATAAATTTGAATACTTCTAAAATTTATAATTTATTAATTAAAAAAAATGATAATCCTGCCCAAGTAGGATTATGGTGGGTCCAACAAGATTGGATCTAATCTAAACTAGTGCATTAAACGGTGAATAACGGAGTTATTTTATTCTCAAATTATATTGTTTAATTTGTTAAAGAGTTGCATATTAAATATTTTGTTGCCGACTTGCCGTCATACTTTGGTATTAATTACAATCTCCTAAGTCGAAAGAAATATATATATATATATATATATATATGTATATATATTAAAATTGTTAATAAGGGTAATGTTTGTTTATTTATACATTCCTCTCACTTCAATGGTGAGGGTTTAAGTCTCACTATATACATTTACCAACATGTATGTATAGTTTTCTTCTCTTATTGTGAGAGTATATATTTCTCACTATGAGAATAGATATCTAAGCCTCGCATTTAATTAATAATTTTGATAGATTCTGACAGTTATCAATCTTATAATTATACCCTCTCCAAAAAAAAAAGAAGAAAAAGTAATGTTTGTTTAGTCAGGTTAGTCAATCTAATAATGGAATGACAAATTTTGGACACAAGCCCGGTAGACACAAGAAGAAAACTAAGCAAATTTAGCAAGTGAGGTTAGCATTCTAACAAGATCAATTAAATTTAATTATATTTGGATGCACACAATGTAGATATGATATTGAGATGATGAATGTGGATAGGTTGTATCGAATTTTTACACAAACATGACACTACAGATGTCGATTATTACCCCTAATCTAACATCTTTAATGTGATATACACAAATTAATTACCACTAACTATTACAAAATTTAAACATTATTGTCTAATGGTGATAGAACTCAGGCGGTTTTAGAGAGAGCAAGTAAATGCTTTGGCTGTATACCCTTGAGAAATACCTAGAAACATTAAGGACAAGGAGACCTAAAGGGATACCGGGGGGCGGGAAACATAAGAAATATTTGTGGGATAGATCTGAGGATATTTGGAGGGCACCTAATATTCAGGGGGACACCCATGGGGCACCTAGAGAGAGCTGTGAGTTTAGGCATAAGAAAGGCTTGGTTGTAACAATTCAAAACTCT
Organism: Xanthoceras sorbifolium; assembly: GCA_003430845.1. Taxonomy (NCBI): domain Eukaryota; kingdom Viridiplantae; phylum Streptophyta; class Magnoliopsida; order Sapindales; family Sapindaceae; genus Xanthoceras; species Xanthoceras sorbifolium. Next base: position 24,604,456 of record CM010622.1, on the reverse strand, counting down.
TTGATCGTATTCCTAAAGTGACCAAACTGAATGCAATTGATATGAAAGTAGGGCAAACGATTTTCGATTCATGTGAATCATATATCATTGGAAAGAAGAGCTTCAGACGTAGACAACAACTAAAACGACGTCAGAAGAATAGGCCAGACGGGCCAGGATGCGCTGCCGAAAATAGATGGTTCACACACGTATTTCAATACGGCTCATTACGCAAGTGCAAGCGTGTGTAATCCGGTTCTTGGGGTACATGAGGGCGCGTGAAGACTTCTACAAGAAGCGTGGAAACATGTGAACTTTGGTTTTCGTATTGGAAAATGAGTTACTTCAGATTTTTCTATTCCTTGTGGGTTTTAATTACTTTACAACTAATAATACTCTGTTAATAAAAATCTTTTCCACTCGTTTTTTCTCTGAAAAAACAGTGAGTAAAAGCAGCTCTTCCTTCTTCGTGGAGGTAGATCGTGATCCGATCCTCCTTTGGTTTTCCATATCTTTCTTCTGCTCTCATCGGTAAGAAGGAATCTGGGCAACTTAGGATCATTGGATTTCCTTCCTAGCAGTTCCCTCCCATCCCTCTTTCTTGGTGGGCTGCGATCGGGTCTGTTCTGGGATGTTGTTGTGCTGTTGGTTTTGGCCCCGATCGTCTCTACTCCGAGGCATCTTCATGCTGATAGGTGGGATCGTGCCTCTCCCAGCAGATTCTTCTTCGATCCACTGATAGTGTGCACTTGTGCTGGTGGTGTGATCGGTCTCGCTGTGGTGGTTTTCTTTTGCTCGAGGTTGGGGGTCTTGGATCCCTAGCTCCTTGGTGAAGCTGGGTTGGTGGGGTTTGAGGTTCTGCAGGGGGGTTGCTGTTAGGAGCTGTGTATGTGCTGTGTATGAGTGTTGTTGCAGCTGGGTTCGAGCTGTGGTGTTAATAGGTGTAGCTGGCTGCTGGTTGTGTGTGGTGCTGCGTCTGGGTTGCTGTTGTGCAGTAGATCCACGACAGTGTTGACGGGATCGAATCGTGGCAGTGAAGGATCTGGTGTGAGGTGCTTTGTTTGAGATTTGGGTCTTGGAAATAAGTTTTGATAGTGGTAGTCCTCTTGTGGCAGCCGTGGTTTTTAAATTCTTTTTGTGTGGCCTTAGGTGGTTTTGGTGTTGTAGGGAACGTGTTTGATTGTAGTTGGGTGATCGGTCATCCAGTGAAATGATGGAGCTAGTTTGGGGTGAAGTGGTGGTTTAGGGATCGGGTTTGTCAGAGACTTTGTCCCGATCCCTAACCTTGGTGTGTTTCTGTTTTGGGTGTTGTTGCTTTACTTGAAGGTGCTGCGGCTGTGTTTTACTCAGATCTGATTTTTTTGGGTGCTGTTGTTGCTTCGTTTAGGTACAATCGTCTTTCCTGAGTAGATTGAAATTGGACAGTACAGATCTGGTAGGTTGAGGTGGTATGGTTGGACTGGGTTCAGTTGTATTTTTTGGGTGTGGTTTACTTTGATTGGGCAGTCTAATTTGGCAGTTTGTGGTTTTTTTAGGGTCTGGTATTTTTTTTGCATTTATTGTGGGAGTCACTGTGTGAGTTTGGTTCTGTAAATTTTTGGGTCCGGATTTGGTAGTGGAGGCCGGTGGTGCTGTAGTTGCGGTGGTACTCATAATGGCTACAGATGAAATCTTGAGGCTTTGTGAGGCCCTGTCCTTATCAGAGGAAGATGGCCCAGTCTTAGACATAGCAGAAGACGTTCAAGCTGATGGCATTAGAAGTGTTGAACACTGCTTGGTAGGGAAGATCCTTTCTCGTAGGAAGGTGAACCGGGAGGCCTTCCGTGGAACTATTGAACAAAGATAGGGTACTGTGGGCCGAGTAGAAATTGAGATGGTAGGCGATAATGTGTTTGTCTTCCATTTTCAATCCCTTGAGGAGAAAGCGATGGTCTGGTCCAGGGGTCCCTAGCATTTCCATAAAAATCTTATTGTTCTTGAGAAACCGGTGGGGCCTGGTGCAATTTCACAACTTCGATTCAAATTCTCTTAATTCTGGATTCACATTTACAATATTCCTCTGGCGTGTATGAATTGTAAAGTGGCAAGATTAATAGCAGAGGAAGTTGGGTCTATTGTTGAGTTCCCGATGGATTCGAAAGATTTGTGGGGCAAATTTTTTAGAATTAAAGTTAGAATTGACATTACAAAACCTTTGAAAAAGGGTATCCGGATGAGGTTGGAGAATTTTGATACTATGATTACGGCTTTGATCAAATATGAGAGGCTTCCAGATTTCTACTATGGTTGTGGTTTTATCGGACATTCTGTCAGGGAGTGTCACAACAGCGAGGTGAGGAAGAGTATTATGGAGGGGTTGAGCCAAAATTCTGGGTGTGGCTTAGAGCATCTCCTCTAGATAGTTCAAAGCCTAGGCAACGGGGGGAGGAGACATCAGAAACAAAACCGAAGGCCCATGAAGACATTGAGGATGTTGTCGGAGCAGGTGCAGAGGGTGCCAGAAGAATCGTTATTACTGCTTCAACATCTTCTGACAAACGTGAAGGTAAATCTAGGCGGGATATTGAGGCCTCTCCATCAGCTCTGAATAGTGCAGTGAGACAGAAGGGTGGTATTTTAATTCAGGATAACCAGCCGGTAGATCACCCATCTAGGGAGGTTCTTGCAGCAGCACCGACTGAAGATGGTCACTCAGAGGCGTTGGCTAGAATGGATGAGGAAATAGTGGGGTCAAATTTATGTGATGAAGGAGATGTAGTTTTGTTTGGTCTTCTCTTGGTAAGCCTATCTCCAAGAAATGGAAAAGACTAATTCGGGGGAGTCATTTACAGAAGCTTATTCTAGGCTGTCCAAGCCCAATTCAGAAGATGTTACTAGCTAGGCATTATGCCAGGAGGGGTAGAAAGCTAGTAAAGAGATCCCTTAATCAGAAGTTTTCTGGTATTAACGCTGGTATATCCCCTTTTGAAGCGATTATTATAGATCCTGGTGGGAAGCATAAAGGTGTTGAAGTTGCTGGGGAGAACCTGGCTGGGAAGAAACAGAAACTGCTAGAGACTGATTTATCGGCGGAGTCTGCGGAGCAGGCCCGCCAGGGGCCATGAGTATCATTTGTTGGAATGTTCGAGGATTGGGGAGTCCTCGGGCGTTCTTGGCGCTCCGGAAGGTTATCCGGAAACAATCCCCTAATCTAGTTTTCCTTTCTGAAACTAGATTAAAAGGTGAGTGGGCGGCAAAGATTAAGGCTCAGTTGGATTTTTCTGGGGGTTTGTGTAACACTCCCTGACCTAAATCCACTCGGACCGAATCAGGGAGCGCTACTATGTACTAAAAACTAACTTTTACTGTAGATAATTATAATATTAAAAACCTTTGAAAATGGTCCAAAGAATTTAAGAAAAATCTTGCTAGAGTTTCCTCTGTTTTTCTGACTTTCCAAAACCTGTTTACAGCTAAAAGTTTATAAAATCAACTTCCAAATTCTCAAATCAATTTTGCGCACCCTTCCAATTATAGTGCGACTTATTAACCAATTTATCACAATATAATTTATAAAGATTCACATAACATAAACACATCATAAAATATTTACATAGCGGAAGCTCGTTAAATATTTACAAACAGTTTCTGTATATGCATATGGTATCAAAATATATAACTTAATACAAACAAACTACCAAAATGTATGCAGGAAAGATGTGATCCTGACTCTGGTTCTGCAAACTCTACTCTTCTTTATCTTTTTCGCCCTTGGAACTTTTGTTACCTACGTGCGAGAAAACTCAACACGCTAAGCATATTGCTTAGTGGATGTACACAAAATCGTATATACAAATATTTGAAATCAATTAAAACGATAAATAACAAATAGATAAACAATATAAAGGGCTCATATCAAATCAAATCTCCAAAAACAATTAATGCTCATCTCAAATCAAACATATCCAAACACAATTAACAGACATATTTTCTTAATTTCTCAAACGTTTCCAGATAACAAATCAATTTTCAGATTGAGCTCCTGACATACAGAACATAAGTTATCGGACTGGATTACGGGTTGTTCGGTATTGGACGCAAACGGGGTCACTCACCGAACATCAGATCAGAATGGAACAGCAACGGAATCACCCGCTGTAAATGTCCCATGACAAATTTCAGAACCCTAGGACCGGCACTTGGGGCCTGTACTATCCAAAGGGTGGTATAATCGGCACAGTACTGTTCAGACAGAAACCCAATTGACATGTCAACCTTCTATATCCATATCTATGTTCATACACATCAGAGCCAAAATATTTTCTCCAATCCAATGTCAACATATTTTATTTCGTTCCGAATAATCGAATTCAATTGCAATACATTTATATGTTTGCAAATTCAAATTTCATCAAATATAATATAACGGAAATATATGAATATATTTATAAAGCAATAATCATCGAAATCAATCCAAAATAGACTCAAACATATTTCATAATTCCGTTTCGAATCAAATTGCCCCAAAATCATTTTCCGATACATTTCACAATATAATATAATTTAAGTCACTTTCAACAATCTATTTTCATAACAATATATTTCCATAACACGATTCGAACCAAATCGTATTCAAATCATTTTGAAATCAGTTTCAAACTATCCATTCTACTCAATAGACTTCAAATAATTCAAAAACTATAAACTTCGATAATTCCGAAAATTTCTGGAAAACTGAAAAAATTCGAAAACTCGTATATATCGAACCTGAACTATATTCGATAAGCAATATAATTCAAATAACGCAAATTTAATCAATTTCAATCAATCTGAAATATTCTGAAAACTGGAAAAAATTCCAAAACACGTATATGTCAAATCTAAACTATAATCTATAATCCATATAATTCAAATAACTCAGAAACTCTAAAATTGGACAATTCCGAAAATTTTTGGAAAACTGAAAATTCGAAAAATACGTGTACACCAAACCTGAAAGCTTCCTCCTACTCCTTTCCTTCTTCTCTTCCTCTTTTCTTCTTCTTCTTCTTCTTTTCTCCTTCTTCTTCTTCTTCTTCTTCTTTTTCTTCTTTCTCTCTCCTCTCCTCTCTTCTCTCTCTCTCTCGTTCTAGTTTTGAGATTATACTGTTTCTATGTTCTGTGTTTGTTGAATGATTTTGAGAGCTTTTGCTCTCTTTGCACCGCTTTATTTTTTTACAATTTTTGAGTCATCGCGACCTGTACCGCGAGCGGTGGTCACGCCGCTTTGGTCGCGATGCTCACTGGTCGAAGTTGCCACTTTCATCGCAAGCTGATCATCGCGATCTGTGGTCGCGATGACCTAGTTGCGGTGCTCACTGCCAAGAATCATCATTCTTCATCACGAGCAGCTCATCACGATCTGTGGTCGCGATAGCGAGGTCGCGATACTCACTGCCCCAAATCATCCGTTTCATCGCGAGCGGCTCATCGCGATCCCAGGTCGCGATGAGTGGTCGCGATGCCTACTGTCCAGATTTTCACCCTTTTCTTCGTGCATTATTTTCGACCGTTCAAATTGGTCCATTATGAAACCTAAAAATATACATAAAAATCATATTCACATATTCACAATGACTTCAATCATACTTTTCATATGTATTCGAAATTAGGGATGTTACAGTTTGCATGTGGATTGCGTGGGAAAAAGTGGAGGATTGATGTTACTGTGGAACGATGTGTGGGAAGTTTCAGTATTGTCTTTCTCCAGGGGCCATATTGATGTGGTGATTAAAATGGAGAATAACCTCAAATGGAGGTTCACAGGGTTCTATGGTTGTCCTGTCCCTAATCATAGAACCGATTCGTGGGAGCTCCTTCGACATCTGAAGGCAATCAATAGACTTCCTTAGTTGTGTGGCGGAGACTTCAACGAACTCCTTCATATTGAGGAGAAGTTTGGCGGGAATGAACGAACTGGTCCGGGTATGTTTAATTTTCGTAATATTGTTGAGTTGTGTGATTTTGTTGATTTGGGTTTTTCAGGGCCTTTGTTTACCTGGAATAATAAAAAGGGGGGGGGGGGGGGGGTGTGCTAGATATGTTCAAGAAAGATTATATCATTTTTTTGCTACCAGTCATTAGGTTAATTTGTTTTCGGGGATTAAAGTTGAGCATTTAGGTTTTATGTTTTCTGATCATAGGCCGATTTCAGCCAAATTTGTGCATGGTGGTCCCAATATTATTGGCGATAGAGATCGAAAGTTTAGATTTGAGCCTTTTTGGCTTAAAGATGAAGAGTGCTATTATGTGATTTGCTCGGCCTGGGGAGGGTTTGATAGTGACACTTCTGGTAGAGGCTTAAGAGATAAGCTGGTTGTGTGTGCTGATCGGTTGGAAAACTGGAGTAAAGTCAAGTTCGGATCTCTGAGGAAAGCCATTAATAGAAAAAGTTGTGAGCTCAATCTTCTCTATGATAGGCAGCAATCTGAACAGGTTCTTAATGATATCAAGACTAGGGAACGAGAGTTGGAAAGCCTCCTCTCTAAGGAGGAATTATATTGGAAACAGCGGTCGAGGGTTGATTGGCTACTCGCAGGGGACAAGAACTCTAAATTTTTTCACAGAAGAGCGATGACCAGAAAGAAGAAGAATCTGATTAGCTAGCTGGTGGATGGTAGAGGGATCCGTAGGGAGTCTGAGCAGGGTATGTCTAGTGTGGTTTTTGATTACTTCTTAGATTTGTTCAAGTCTATCCATCCATCATCCTCCGATTTTTCTGCTGCCTCCTCCTTTCTTGAGCGTAAAGTTGATGCCCATATGGCAGGCAGACTTGGAGAGGCTTTCACCCGAGCAGAGGTGCGTGTTGCAGTTTTTGAAATGGGTCCAAATAAGGCCCCGGGCCTCGATGGCTTCCATTCTCTTCTTTCATAAATTTTAGAATGTGGTTGGAGAGGATGTTTCTAGTGTATGCCTTAATATTCTTAATGGTGGATGCTCAATCGAGGAGTTCAATGCCACTAATGTTGTCCTGATTCCAAAGGTTAAAAACCCATAGCGTTTGATCGATTTTAGGCCCATCAGCCTTTGCAGTGTTATTTATAAGACTGTTTCCAAGGTTATGGAAAATAGGTTGAAAGAAATTCTGCCCCACATTATATCTTCAGAGCAGAGTGCTTTTGTACCAGGGCGGTTAATTTTTGATAACATTATGGTTGCTTTTGAGTTTCTCCATTCTATCAAGAAACAGAAAAAGGGTAAAAGAGGGTATACAACTATTAAACTGGACATGAGTAAGGCTTACGACCGTGTAGAGTGGGGCTTCCTGGAGATCATTATGGAGAAACTAGGGTTTCCTAATCAGTTTATAGCCCTTGTTATGGATTGTGTGTCGACCTCCAAACTTTCCTTCCTGATAAATGGGAAGTCTGTGGGGGAAGTCACTCCGCAAAGAGGGTTAAGGCAGAGATGCCCTTTGTCTCCTTATCTCTTCCTTCTCTGTGCAGAAGCTTTATCTTCTCTTATCAAAGGCAACGAATCTAATGGGCAATCTCTGGGTATGAGATGTTGTCGCGGGAGCCCACTAGTGAGTCATTTGTTTTTTGCAGATGACAGTATTGTTTTTTGCAGGGCTTCAGTTCAGAATTGTGAGAAGTTGAAACAGATCCTAAATGTCTATGAGAAAGCCTCTGGCCAACGGATTAATCTGCAAAAGTCCAACATCACCTTTAGTCCAAATGTGGAAGATGTCTGCAGCGCTAGTATCTTGAATTGCCTGGGTCTAGTTAATGCACAAGCTCATGACAAATATCTTGGCCTTCCAACCATTGTGGGGAAAAATAAAAGGAAAACCTTCAGTGTTATTAACGAGAGGGTATGGCGTAAGATTAGAGGGTGGAATGGCAATCTCTTCTCGATGGGCGGGGAAGAAGTTCTTATCAAAGCAGTGACGCAAGCTATTCCTACCTTCACTATGAGTATCTTCTAGTTGCCTTCTGTTCTGTGCAATGAGTTGTGCTCTATGATTATGGACTTTTGGTGGGGTGCCTCAGATGGTAATAAGAAAATTTGCTGGGTCTCTAGAGACAAGTTGTGCTCTCCGAAAATTTGTGGGGGGCTTGGTTTTAAAGATTTATCTCTTTTTAACCAAGCTCTTCTTGGCAAGCAGGCTTGGAGAATTGTTATGAATAAAGACTCGTTGGTTTCTAGAGTTCTTAAGGCAAAGTATTTCAAGCAGGAGGATTTCTTATCTGTCTCGCTGAAACAGGGGAGTTCTCATCTCTGAAGGAGCTTGGTTTAGGGTAGGAGTCTTCTTATTAAGGGCCTTCGGTGGAGGGTAGGTAATGGTAAGAATATCAGGGCTTTTCAGGACCCTTGGATACCAAGGGCGTCCACTTTCAGACCCTTCTCGAATGCCCCTGTGGATGATCTCATGGTCGCATCTCTTATTTCCCCTTCTTCCCATTCTTGGGATTTAGCTAAGCTTGATCAGGTCTTTATGGCAGCGGATAGGGATTCTATTCTGGAAATTTCTCTGAGTTTTGGTGATTGTAATGATTCCTTAATCTGGCATTTTGATAAGAATGGGGAGTATTCTGTGAAGAGTGGGTATAGAGTTGCAGCGCAGGAAAAACTCTCCTTCAAAGGTTCCTCCTCATGTCCGGATTCGAAATGGTGGCTTGCACTTTGGAATCTCATCATCCCCCCAAAAATTAAAATTTTCATATGGAGAGTTTGTCTCAATGCCATTCCGTCCCTTTGTAATCTTTGTTCAAGGAAGATTGTGGTTGACCCGTGTTGTTCTAGATGTGGTGATGCTCCCGAGAGCTCAGCCCATGCCCTTTTTTGGTGCAGCTCTGTGGGCCCTATTTGGGAGACCACTGTTTTCGGGGACATCCTCAATTTGCAGTGCCATATTTCTTGTTTTGATTTGATCTTGTGGGTTTTTGTTAGGGCTAAGAGAGCATAATTCGAGGAGTTCTGCATGATCCTGTGGGGGGTTTGGTCTGAAAGGAATGCTGTCTGTCATTCTAAATCCCCCAGGTTTAGTGCTGATTTGGTTTCTTGGTCTCTTTCTTTGCTTCGTGAATTTCAGGGCACCCAGAAGGTCTTTGACTCTCCTCTCCAGCCCCCCAGGCAGCCTTGCTCTTCTCCGTGGTCGCCTCCTCCCGTAGGCTCCCTGAAGTTGAATACCGATGCAGCAGTGAAGCCTGGTTGTTCTGTGATGGGTTCTGGTGCAGTGGTGCGTGATTCTCTGTGCAAGGTTGTTGCAGCTTCTACTAAGCCCCTCTTGGGGGTTTTTTCCTGCTAAGCTTGGCGAGCTGCTGGCGTTGCGAGAGGGGTTGCTGCTAGCGAAGGAGTTGAACCTGATTATTGAATGGATTGAGTTAGATGCTGTTAATGTTGTGGCTAGGGTGTTTAACTCTCTTCCTAGTTCTGTTATGGACCCTATTGTTTCTGATGTTAAGGCTCTATTTAGGGCTGTGGGAGTTTCCAACTGTCATGCCATCCCTCGTTCAGGGAATGGAATGGCACATTCTCTTGCTTCCCTAGCCTTTTCCTCTAAGAAGGAATTTTGTTGGTTCAATCCTGAACCTAGCTTTCTTGTTGGTCTTCTGTAATAGAAGTTTTGTTGAAATTAAAAAAAAAAAAAACTAATAATACTCTGTTTATAAATAAAAGACTTATTATTTAGTTGTATACACTTGAGAGACACATGGAAGCATCAGAGAGTGGGAGACCCAAAGGGATACCCAGGGTGGGAGACTCAGGGGATATTTGAACGACCTAAAAGAGCTATGCTTGGTTGTAAATGAGGTTTGAATTAGAGAGAAAATATTGAGTGTGTAGTTGTAGCATTTTTCTATATAATTATATTTTATTTTGTCGTCCTAGCTGCCGTTATCTTTCCTTGATTTAGGTTTTCCACGTAAAAAACCTATGTTGTGTAATTAAATTATTTCATCTTATTGTTATTATTAGACATTATTTATTTTAGAGTTAATTGCACTAACTTTCCCTGAATTTAGTGATATGAGCAAAATTTCAAACAAATGCCTAAAATTAATATAACATCTCAATGTCTTTAAAGTTAATCTATTAACCAAAGGGTAGTGTTTTTTTTTTTTTTTTATGTTATCAAACAAAATCACTATTTTATATTAATCCTAAAGTATTGTATAATTATATATCCACCTAAAAGAATATTACAAGCTAACCACATAAGTTATCAAAATTTTACTTCTACTCCAAATAAAAATTATGTATATAATTAAATTATTTTTATTTTTTTTAATAAACAATTACATTTACTTTCTTCATTTTAAAAACTAAACACATTATAAAAATAAATAAATTAAATAAAAGAATATAAGTAAATAACGCCTACCTCCCCTGAGGTTTGCTCAATTACAGGCGGAGTCAACTTTTGGGTTTATTGACAAAGACCTCCCCTCTTTTGGGTTTGCTCAATTACAAGCAGAGTCAACTTTTAGCCAACTCTTCAGTTTTTTGACAAAGACCTCCTCTGGTCAACTGTTACATTGGACCAGATTTTACTAAAGGTAAAGAATGTGTTTGTCAATAAACGATAAAGTTGACTCCGCTTGTAGTTAGAAAAACCTCAGGGGAGGTCCATACAATTAGCTCAAAAAATATATAAGAAACTAAATTTTTTTATTCTCTAGCCAAAAATAAAAAAAATAATTACATTTATTTTTTATTAAAAAATAGATATTCCATCATATAATTTTAGATTTTTTTTTTGTGGTTTTTATTTACAGCAGATCTTGAATTTTTTTTTCTTTTCTTGTGGGTTTTGTTTTTAATATTTTGTATTGGTTGGTTTTGATGGAAATAAAATTAAGGAAGAAATCGATGAGCTTAAATTTTTTTCCTTTTTTGTGTATTTTATTTTTTATATATTTTATATTGGTTGGCTGTGATGAAAATGGTTGAATTGATGAGGATGTTGGAGATGAAGATGAAGTTGATTGTGATGATGAACTTTATTTTTCTTTTAATTTTTAAATGTGTTTATTTTTTTGAATAAAACTAAATATAATTTTTTTACTGGATTAATCTATTTTATATTCTTTTATTTTAGCTTTTAATTTTTTTTGTAATGTATTTATTTTTAAATTGAAAAAATAAATGTAATTCTTTATAAAAAAAATAATAATTTAAGTATACACATAATTTTAATTTGGGGTAGAATTAAAATTATGGTAACCTATATGGTTTGCTTGTAATGATTATTTAGGTAGATATACAATTATACAATACTTTAGGGTTAATATAGAATTAATTATTTTGTTTGATAACCAAAAATACCAGACCACCCTTAAAGTCAAAAGTTGACTTTAAAGGCTCGGGTTGTTTGTGCTAATTTTAGGCGTTTGCTTAAAATTTTATTCATATCACTAAACTTGGGGAAAATTAGTACAATTAACCCTTTATTTTATAGTGTTTATTAGCGATTCTGTATTATCTTTTGGGTGAATTGCACTAAGGTACCTTGAGTTTATCCATAATTACACACATAAGCCCCGTTTAGTACGCGAGATTGGATTGGACTGTTTTATAGGATTGGATTGGATTGGATTAATATAGTACTAACCACCGTTTGGTGTAACATGGGATAGGACTAAAATAATATAATTCTATATTTGGAATGATTTGGGATTGGACTAAAAATAATGTAATGAAATGTTTATTATATGACTAAATTTAATAAATTTAAATATAATTAGTCTATTAAATAGATACATAAATTATAATTAAATTAAGAAATAATTAAATAAAAATAAAAATTTATTTTTTTAAAATAATATAAAATTTAATTTAAATAATATTAATATATTGGTAAATAAAGTTTTTAAAGAATATTATAAATTCAATTCAATTTTATTAAAAACTATGATGAAAGTTCTAAAATTTTAAAAATAAAAGTTCACTTTAATTTTTTTTAAATGAAAAGTTTATTATTAAAAGGACAAAAAGTATACATATTAATGGTTATTAATTTTAATTAAATGTGTGTTGAGAGAGAAGTGTGTCATGGGAGATAGAGAGAGAAGGGAATAAAAAATTATTAGTGATGAGGGAGGGTTTAATAAAAAAGCAATAAAAAAATATATTTTTTTTTATTAGTCCCGGGACTATTAGTGATAGGGGGTGGGGTGGGTTTATATACTCCTGTCAACATGGGACTATTTTAGTACATGGGATTATGAATCCCAAGTTTGTACACTGCACCAAACATAAGATAGGGACTAAAATAGTTCAATCCCGAGCTAATCCCGCGTACCAAACAGGGCCATAATATCAGTTTACCGTTTATTACACTCAAATACGTTTGACCGTGTTAACCACCGTTAAGTTAACGGTGATTTTAACGGTTCAAAGGTAAATTGGTTTTTTACTCATTTTTTTATTAAAAAAAGTTGTCTGACTAATCAAGATGCACCAAATTATCTATTTTTAAAAAAAAAAAATTAAAAAGAAGGGATACATATGGTAAAAAGCAAAAAACACTTAGATTTTTTTTTTCCTTCTCATTTTCTCTCTTCACTGCACATCACTGTCTTCTTTTTTCCCTAGTCAAATCTCTCAACTCACTCTCTCTGTGTGTTGGTTTTTGTTTTCCTCTGATTCTTCACTCTTCTACATCTTGCACTTCTCTCTCCTTTTTTTTTTTTAAAAATCTCCTAACTCTCTCTCTCTCTATCTCCCTGCTATTCTTCTTCTTCTTCTTTTTTTTTTTTTTAAAAAAAAATTTGTACAAAAAATAAAAAAAATATGGACTTCTCCATCATCACCCAAATGGAGTAAGGACCAGATCCAGATTGTGGGAGATGGATTGATGGTGATGATGGACTTCTCTATCCCAATTTTTTTTTTTTTTGTAAAACACATATGAACTTCTCTATCATAATTTTTTTTTAATCTTATTTTTTTTTATTTTTGGATTATGGATGGTTGATGAGTTGATTGTGGAAGATGGATTGATGGTGATAATGGACATGAAGATATATATATATTTCTTTTGGTTATGGATGGTTCAAATAAGGGAGGTTGAATGAGGGAGATGGTGAATATTAATGATTTGGGTTAAATTTGTGAATTTTGTTTTGTTTGATCTGTATTTTTTATTTTGTTTATTTTAATTATTTTAATTTTAAATGTTATTTTTTTAGGGGTAACTATGTCATTTCATGTAAAAGACTTGGCCAAACTGTTAGTTTTAGCTTAATAAACTAATGGTAGGTTATTTGAGAGTAGTAAACCATAAACTGACTTATACGTGTAATTATGAATAAATTTAGGGTATCTTAGTGCAATTCACTTATATTTTTCTAACATATTGTGATATAAGTTTGTGTTATTAAAAATAAGGGTAATTGTAATGGAACACTCTGATATTTAGACATATTGTAAAGAAACTGAACTTTTCCTTAAACTACAACTTAGTACATCAGATAATTATCAATTTTGACACCTAACTTATTTAGAAATATTATTTTTGACCTATTTTTACTTTTTAACTCACATGATCCCTAACTTTTCCAAATACATCAATTTAATCTTATGACCAAAATTTTGACGATCAAACTTGGCATAAAGTATAAATTGACCATTTTACCCATTTTTATTAAATTATTAAATTAGAAAGACGATTTTATCCTCTAGCCTTTTACATTTTAACAATTTTACCTATTTGGATAGACCAGTAAGAAATTGCTATGTGCTATAAAAACTTAATTGTTTTTAAAAAAATACTTAAAAAGGATTAAATAAAAAAAATAAATAGGATAAAATTTATTAAAAATTAAAAAAATAAAAAAAACTTTAAAAATAACAAAATTTATTAAAAAAATAAAATTCAAGATTGAATTCTTATAAAACTTAAAATTTAATTAAAAAATCTAAAATGTTGAAATATTATATACATATTTGAGAGTATATTATATAGTGTGTGTGTATATATATATACACACACATTATACATATTAAAAAAAATAAAATATAATAATAATATTAAAATATATATACATTTATTATTATTATATTATAAAAATAAAAATAAAAATATAATAATAAAATTGTAATATATATAGATTTGTTATATATATATATATACACACATATGTATTAAATTACTAAAAGTTGAGTTTTATAATTATTCAATCTTGAATTTTATTTTATTTATAATAAATTATAGTACTTTTAAGATTTTTTTAATATTTTAATATTTATTTTTTATTTTTATCATATTTATTTTATTATTTAATTATTTTTAAGTATTATTAAAAAAATTAAAATTTTTATAATATATATCAATTTGTTATTGAACTATCCAAATATGTAAAGTTATTAAAAAGTTAAAGAGTACAAGCGTCATTCTAATTTAATAAAAAATATAAAATGGTCAATTTATACTTTATGTCATGTTTAACCGTCAAAATTTTAGTTATAAGGACTAAATTCATGTATTTTGAAAACGTTAGGGATCATGTGAGTTAAAAATGTAAAAATATGATAAAAAAAATGATATTTTCAAATATGTTAGGGACCAAATTAATAACTATCCGAGATACTTAGTTATAGTTAAGAAAAAATATGATTTTATTGCAATATGAATAAATGTCAGGGCATTCCATTACAATTTACCCTAAAAATAATTTGGGGTCGATCGTACTCACGCAATGTCCAAGTAAAATTTAACTAAATTCATAAAATTATATGACAATGTTTAATTTATGGATCGAACCTTTAGGGTGCGTTTTGTATATGAGATTTCATTGAATTAAATGATTTTATTTTTAATGAAATTGAATTTAAAGGATTTTATTTTATTTAAAAATTAATTTAATATTACACTATTTTGACCAGTTTCATATTATATCAAACATAAAATACAATTATTTTTTATCCAACTATATACAACACCAAATAAGGACAGTACCATTTTTAATTTAATATGTACTGTACCAAACACATCATAGTGATGTTCTTGGTGGAGATCCAATCTAGATATCCACCAAGAACACCAAAAATTTTTTTTAAAATTTTTTTAATTCTATGATTTTAAATTTTTTTTTTTTGTAAATGTATCTCTACCGTCTATCAATCTTGATGGACGTTGGAGATCTATTTTTAAAAATTTTAATTTTTTTAATTTTTTTCAATTTTTTTTAAACTAGGGGCAATTATGTCTTTTTACACAAAAAGTTAAAGTCAACCCACCGGTCAATATAGTCAAGGGTACTAACATGCAATTAAGGCTAAACTCACGATTTCATTGCAATATAGCCAAACATCAGGATACTTTATTGCAATTATCCTTTTTTTTCTAAAATGATGATTTTACCCTTTTAACTGTTAATGACTAACTGTGGTCAACGGTTAGTCAACCGATCAAAATGGAGTTATTGTTATTATCAATTTTTCTCAGATTTTTGTGCAATTATACATATATACACGGGGAGTTATTACAATTACCCCATTTAAAAATGATATGGAAATATATTATTTTTAATGTTAGAATAAAATATTTTTAAAATAAATTTTAATATTTTATATATAAATCTTTTAATAAAATAAAAGGAATAAAAAAAGTAAAAGAAGGGGCAAGTTTTCTCTCATCTGAGTCCAATCACGTCCACCAAAATCCGTATTAAGGTTCAAAAGATTTAAGTTTATTAATTATATAAGTAATATTAGATTCTTTAAATTAAAAATATGTTAGCTGAATTATTACTTGCATATCACTTATTATATTATTTAATAATTTATATAGTATTAACAATTCACATACCACTATTGATAGTTCACATACTACATCATTTCAGCGCTTGAATTTGAGCAAAATTTTTAAACAAACTAACATTTCTCTCTTAATAATAAGAATAATGTTAGACTGTTCAAATTATTTATTCACAATCACATTAAAATAATATGGCATGTGAGTTGTCAACATCACATTACTTATTACATCATTTAATTATTTACATATGTTAACAATTTACATACCACATCATTTGGCCATAAATTTGGACAACCTAGTATTACTCTCGTAATTAGTATTTTATCACCACATCGTCTCATGATTTACATGATAATTACAATTTATATACTATATTATTTAGACATAATTTTAGATAAATAATTTAAACAATTTACTATAACTCTAATAATAAATTTAATTCTTTTGAACCTAATTGAAAATTCAAAAATTACAGAGAGATAATGAGCGAAGGAGAGAGATAATCGAACGAGCGTACTATAATTAGGTACTTACGTGTACTGTCGTCCCATTCTATTTTTTATTATTTATTTTTAATTTCTTTGTTTTGTTGTTGCCCAGACCCCAGACCTTATTATTCATGATTTATGCACCTAATATTGACCATTTTGTAATAATATAGTATGTCTCCTTTTTTTTTTTTTACATACTACTTATAGAGATAGCGACTCGAATATAGAATATTATCAGATTGAATGAACGTCTTATTACCGAACTATATTGAATGGTAGAATATGTGCAATATGTATTAATCTAATCTTGAATAGTCTAAACAACTTTATCTGGAACGAAATTATATAAAGAATTCTAAAAAATCCTCACCAAGTTTAATTAAATTAAATAAAAAAATTAATAATATATATATATATATATAAATTTAACATATTATTTATGATATTGACAACTTAAATCTTAAATATTATCATATTAAATGAGCTCCCATAATACCTTAATATATTGAGCGATGGTATATCGAAAACATCATTCTACCAATGTCTATTTTCATTAAAAAAAACACATTTATGCAAGCATAAGTTAATTTAAAATTCTCGCCTCTATCATTGTCCTTGTCATTGTCTTTGATAGTTTTTTTTATAAAATTTTTTTGGCCGTTTCAAAATTAAATTAAAAAAAAATTCCTGCTCACAAATAGCCAAAATTATTTTCTTAGTCAAAAACCTCCTCCTTACCTAATTTTTGAAACCACAAGATTCGTTTTTTAGTGATCAACTATATAAGGGTTTTGTGGAATTCTTCTATTTGTGTAATAAACTATAACTTAATAGCCTGAATTTGTTTGTAAGAGAATGTTGTAACTTGTATCCATGTGGAATATATTATCACGTAATCACAACAAATTATCATCACATAATTTAAGAAAACAAAAATTACCGTTCAATGTGACTTGGTGAAAAAAACACTTTCTCAACCTGACAAATGTTTCAGGTTTGAGTCATCGCCATTAATATGTCAAAAAAAAAAAAAAAATTAAGAAAACAAAAGGTAAGACTAAGTAAAAAAATAATAATAATAAGGAACTATAACATAATTCATGGCTTATAATATGTATTGTGCAATTTGTGCTGTATAGTATATAATCACTCTTAGCATTCCAAACATGTATAAAATTTCCAACATTGCATCTAATTAGGGTCTCATTATGTTTAAGTGACCTTATAAATAAAATGATATATAGAGAGATTCAATAAAAACTTTGCTTCTATCACCAATTGATTTAGAATTCGTTGTTAGGGGCTTGAACCCTTGAACTGTTAGCTCTGAAAATCGTGTCATAAATCACTTTACTTAAATGTTTAAATTATAAGGTAATGGTATAACTATAGCATTTAAAATATGAGTTAATGAAATTTATGATTTGTTAACATATCAAACCTTATAAAAATGCAAAATTAATACACACACACACATATATATATATATATATATATATAAAACATTTTTTCCTCAATGCGCATGAATTAATAAATGGCATCAATGAATGGTATAACCCTCGTTAGGTCTAAGTTGACAAATTGAGCAAATGTCCATCTCTTAGAATACTTGCTTTAGCTATAGATTGATCAAATATGCATAAGCATAAGCATAACTTTTCAAGTCAACTACTGGTGCATCAATTCCCACTACAAAACATAAATGATCAGCGTACCAATAAAACCCGAGATAATCTTATTCAATCATTATCGGATATTGAAAGACACAAATTAATATTAATATAGCTTGACCATTTTGCTTAAAGTTATAAATGTATTTTACAAGTTATGTTAAAGTTAAATGTTATGTTTGACCGTGAAAGTAATTGATTTGGTCACTTCTTAAAGATTAGAGATTTATTTGATAATTATAAAAAATATGGGGATCAATTTGATCAAATAAATATTTAAATCGAAAAAGTCAATTGTCCTTCCTCCGGATGGACAGTGGGCTGGGAGCTGTACGAGCGGCAAGTCCACGTAAACTTCCGTGGGAAGGGCGGTAGACAGAAAGGAGTCACAAACGACTTTAAATTGACCTATTTAGTAATTGCCCCTTGATGAGGCGATTGAGTTGGCACAATAATATATATCAGTTGCCATGTCATCCATCTTTTTAACGTCTCAACTAGGGTTGGTAGGTACCCACATTACTAATTGAAATATTGGAATGCTAATTCACGATTATTGATCAAACAAAATTATTTGTGATCGGTGATCAAAGACTAGGTGAATATAATAGATACGACTTCAAAAAGCTCAAAGTATACATTTGTCTTTCTGTCTATCTATGGAGACATGTCATATATATATATATATATATATATATATATATATATATATATATATATATATATATATGTTGTATATATGGCTCCTTAGTGTCTTTGTGAGAATCCCACATGGATTAAGAAACCATGGTGGGTTGGCTTTGTAAGGCTATAAATAAGCCTTCCCCTTTCACCTTTAAAACATCCTAAAATATTTGTATTTCTTCCTCTCTATTGTAAGGGTGATTGTTAAGCTCAATCTTGCCCAAGTTGTAATTTGGAGTTCATCCAATTTTGAAGATAGTGGAAGTGGTCAGCGGCGCCCGAGGACGTAGGTAACATTTGTACCGAACCTCGTAAATTTCTGGTGTTCTTTATTTTTTTGCTTTTGTATATTTTTGTTTATTATCTGCTTCGGTTTCTTTCAATATTATTTTGTCGGGTTTGTTTGGAGTTCTATTCACTGGTATTTGTGAATAGTAACTACTTCGGATAGGGAAAATACCCGATTTTCCCAACAATTGGTATCAGAGCCACGTTTGTGTTTTAAGCTGCTGAAGGTGTCAGATTCTCTAGAAAATTCTTAGTATGCTCTGTGGTTGCAGTATTGTCTGATCTTCCACATCAGAAAAGAATTGTTCTTGAGTTTGCTGACTTGGTGGTTGCTGAAAGTCAGTGTGGTGATGTGGAAAGTGCATGTCTAGGAAAGGTCTGGCTAAGGAAAGACTTGGTACTTAAGAGTGTCCGTTGTGACCCACCTATCTTTCCTGGGACGTTACCTGGTGCACTATTCACGACTACATACACTATTTCAGTATACGGGTACTGTTCATAAATACAGTACTGTTGCAGTTTTTGAGTTTAGCAGCTTAAAGAAATGGCGGAAGAAAAGTCTACCTCATTCAAAGGCCAGTCATCCTCCCAGCCATCCACATCATCTATACTGGGCAGGACATCAGTAATGAAAATGAAGTTTGAGGTAGAAAAGTTTGATGGAACCGGCCATTTCGGTATGTGGCAAGGCGAAGTTCTAGATGCTCTATTTCAGCAAGGTCTAGATATTGCCATTGAAGAAGAGAAACCAGAAGGAGCAGATGAAACTGAGTGGAAAAATATCAACCGCTTAGCATGTGGTACAATACGTTCGTGTCTCTCAAGAGAACAGAAGTATGCGTTCATGAAGGAGACATCTGTAAGTAAGTTGTGGAAGGCGTTGGAGAACAAGTTCATGAAGAAGAGCGGCCAGAATCGCCTCTATTTGAAGAAGAAGTTGTTCCGATTTGATTACCTTCCTGGTACCACAATAAACGACCACATTACTGCTTTCAATCAGTTAGTTGCAGATTTGTTAAATTTGGATGAAACTTTCAAGGATGAAGATTTGGCTTTAATGTTGTTAGCCTCCCTTCCAGATGAGTTCGATCACCTTATTACAAGTTTACTCATTTGGAAGGATAAAGTGTCATTTGATGAAGTCTGCACTGCCTTGTATAGCCATGAAATTAGAAAGAAAGATAAAAAGGAAAGCAGGAATGAAGCAGCACAGGCACTGACAGTAAGAGGGCGTCCACAAAAACAACAAAAAGGAAGGAGAGGAAGATCTCACTCAAAAGGAAGACTTGGTAAAGATGAATGTGCCTTTTGTCATGAAAAAGGCCATTGGAAGAAAGACTGTCCGAAGCTGCAGAAGAAAGGAAAAGCTGTATCGTCTGGTGCATGTGTAGCCGAAAGCAGTGACGATTCAGATTTTGCACTGGTTGGATCATCAACGGCATCCCATCCTGATGATTGGATTTTGGATTCAGCATGTACTTTCCACATGACTCCTAATAGGGAGTGGTTCTCTACCCTTGAAGAACTAAATGGTGGAGATGTTTTCATGGGCAACGATAGTCCATGCAAAATTTTGGGGATTGGTACAATTCGACTGAGGAATCAAGATGGCTCAACCAGAGTTCTGACGGACGTTCGTTATGTTCCAGATATGAAGAAGAATCTCATCTCTTTGGGAGTCTTAGAATCTAAAGGCTTCACTGTGACTATGCAGAATGGGATATTGAAAGTTACTTCTGGAGCACTTGTGGCAATGAAAGGCGTTCGGAAGAATAGCTTGTACTACTACCTTGGAAGTACAGTTATTGGGACAGCAGCAGCAGCAGTCTCTGAAGAGGAGAAAGATTCAAAAATTACCAAGTTGTGGCATATGCGTTTGGGACATGCTGGTGAAAAGGCTTTGCAAATACTGGTGAAGCAAGGCTTATTGAAAGGTGCAAGAACCGGCAAGTTGGATTTCTGTGAGCATTGTGTTTTGGGGAAGCAGAAAAGAGTGAGCTTTGGCACCGCACTCCATAATACGAAAGGTATCTTGGATTATGTTCATACTGATGTATGGGGACCAACAAGGACTCCGTCTATGAGTGGCAAACATTATTTTGTCACATTTGTCGACGACTTCTCAAGAAGAGTTTGAGTGTATCTCATGAAGCAGAAGAATGAAGTGCTAGAAATTTTTCTCAAGTGGAAAAAGATGATTGAGACTCAGATCGGTAGAAAGATCAAGCGACTGAGGTCTGATAATGGGACTGAGTACACAAATGACCTATTTATGAGAGTTTGTGAAGATGAAGGCATTGTGCGACACTTCACGGTTCGAAAAACACCACAACAGAACGGAGTTGCAGAACGTATGAACCTAACTTTGCTGGAGAAGGTTCGGTATATGTTGTCCAATGCTGGGTTGGACAAGCAATTTTGGGGTGAGGCTGTGACGTATGCGTGTCATCTCATCAACCGTCTACCATCGTCTGCACTTGAAGGCAAAACACCTATGGAGGTATGGTCTGGAAAACCTGCAACTGACTATGATTCCTTACATGTGTTTGGTTCCGCTGCATACTACCATGTTACGGAATCGAAGTTGGATCCAAGAGCCAAGAAAGCTACTTTTATGGGGATCGCATCTGGTTCTAAGGGATATCGTTTGTGGTGTCCTGAAACAAGAAAGTTAGTCATCAGCAGGGATGTTACCTTTGATGAATCTGCCATGTTGAGCAAGGTAACTGAGAAGACCGATGGAACTTCGCAGCAGGTGGAGCAAACTCCGAAGCAGGTGGAGTTTGAAAGTAGAATCATTGAACCAGTTGATGGAAGTAAAACTAAAGTTGATTCTCCGTTGGCAGAAGACGAATCAGAAGAAGAAGAGGTTTTAACCCAAGAACCTCTACAACAACAAGAAAGTATTGCAGTTGATAGGCCACGACGACAGAATGTCAAGATCCCTGCTCGATACCAAGATATGGAAAACTTACCTACTCAGTTTAAAAATACGGTGGCCTATGCACTTTCGATTGTAGATGATGATGTTCCTTCCACATATAAAGAAGCGATCAGAAGTTTCGAAGTTGAAAAGTGGAAGGAAGCCATGGATGAAGAGATGAAATCTCTTCAGAAGAATAATACGTGGCAATTGGCAAAACTACCTAAAGGCAAGAAGGCAATTGGATGCAAATGGGTCTATGCAAAGAAAGAAGGATTTCCTGAAAAAGATGGTGTTCGCTACAAGGCAAGGTTGGTAGCTAAGGGCTACGCTCAGAAGGAGGGAATTGACTATAATGAGGTATTTTCTCCAGTTGTGAAACATTCATCCATTAGAATTTTGTTGGCCTTGGTAGCACAATTGAATTTGGAACTAGTTCAACTGGATGTGAAGACCGCGTTTTTACACGGTAACTTGGAGGAGGAAATCTATGTGTCTCAGCCTGAAGGTTTTGAGGTTGCTGGTAAAGAGAATTGGGTTTGCAAGCTGAACAAATCGTTGTATGGATTGAAGCAATCTCCGAGGCAGTGGTACAAACGATTTGATCAGTTTATGCTGCAGCAAAAGTACACCAAAAGCACACATGATCATTGTGTGTATTTTCGTAAGCTACAAGATGATTCTTTCATCTATCTCCTATTATATGTCGATGATATGTTGATCGCATCAAAGAGCCAAGTAGAGATTGAGAGGTTAAAGGCTCAATTGCATCAGGAGTTCGAGATGAAAGATCTGGGAGTAGCCAAGAAGATTCTCGGCATGGAGATAAACAGAGACAGGAAGAAAAGCAAGCTTTGTTTGACACAGAGTCAATATTTGAAAAAGGTGCTACAACGTTTTGGTATGAACGAACAGAAAAAACCTGTAAGTACCCCACTTGCTCCTCATTTCAAGCTTAGTGCTCAATTATCTCCTAAGAATGATGAAGAACGAGAATACATGGCAAAAGTTCCATATGCTAATGCGGTTGGTAGCTTGATGTATGCAATGGTGTGTACGAGGCCTGACATTTCACATGCAGTTGGAGCTGTGAGCAGATATATGCATGATCCTGGTAAGGGACATTGGCTAGCTGTGAAATGGATTCTACGGTACATTCAAAATACTGTAGATGTTGGTTTAGTATTTGAGCGGGATGATATAGTTGGTCAATGTGCTATTGGATATTGTGATTCTGACTACGCGGGAGATTTAGACATGCGTCGGTCAACTACTGGTTATGTATTCACTCTTGCTAGAGCGCCAGTCAGTTGGAAGTCTACCTTGCAGTCTACGGTTGCTTTGTCTACTAAAGAGGCAGAGTACATGGCAGTCACAGAGGCTGTAAAGGAAACTATTTGGTTACAAGGTTTGCTTGAAGATTTGGGAATTGGTCAGAAGCACATCAAGGTGTATTGTGACAATCAAAGTGCTATTCACTTAGCAAAGAACCAAGTCTATCATGCACGTACAAAGCACATCGACGTTCGTTATCATTTTGTGCGAGAGATTATCGAAGAAGGTGGAGTACAAATTCAGAAGATCCACACTGCAGAGAATCCCGCAGATATGATGACCAAGGTGGTGACAGCGATCAAGTTCAAACATTGTTTGAGCTTGATTAACATCTTGCAGATTTGAGTTGGCACCGGCGTCGCTGATCTGGAGATCGAAGAAATAGTTTGAAAATCACTAAGTCGCCAAGGTGGAGATTTGTTGTATATATGGCTCCTTAGTGTCTTTGTGAGAATCCCACATGGATTAAGAAACCATGGTGGGTTGGCTTTGTAAGGCTATAAATAAGCCTTCCCCTTTCACCTTTAAAACATCCTAAAATATTTGTATTTCTTCCTCTCTATTGTAAGGGTGATTGTTAAGCTCAATCTTGCCCAAGTTGTAATTTGGAGTTCATCTAATTTTGAAGATAGTGGAAGTGGTCAGCGGCGCCCGAGGACGTAGGTAACATTTGTACCGAACCTCGTAAATTTCTGGTGTTCTTTATTTTTTTGCTTTTGTATATTTTTGTTTATTATCTGTTTCGGTTTCTTTCAATATTATTTTGTCGGGTTTGTTTGGAGTTCTATTCACTGGTATTTGTGAATAGTAACTACTTCGGATAGGGAAAATACCCGATTTTCCCAACAATATATATATATATATATATATATATATATATATATATATATAATATAAATTGCTTCCATTATTTTAAGATTTCAATATCATACATATTACTTCACCATCAAGGAGGAATTGGACCACAGTTTTTCAACATCTTCAAATCAATATTTAAGTTACAAAAACATAAACATTACTATCAATCTTGAAATAAAAAGTAACCTAAGTAATAGACTAAAGGAAAGAGACAAATGTTAAAGTAATAGACCCGATTCACTTTACACCTCTATATTAAATATAAATATTTAACTATATTAAAAATATTAACCAAGTAATAGCAGCACGACCCGTTTTACACCTCTATCTATCGATAAATAATATCATATGATTAAAAAAAAAAAAAGGCCATTTACCAATATATTTATGCAAGTTAGTTTTAAATTCTCACTTCTAGGTACTTGTCCATATCATAGCTTATTATGCTTTTTTGTTTTTGAACATGGCGGTTTTAGAATTAGATTAAAAAATTTTCGACTCATAAATAGCCAAAATTATTTTCATTGTTATTAGTCAAAAGGCTTTCCCTTACCTAATTTTGAAACCTTAATATTCGTCTTTTTTTTAGTGATCAACCCCCGTAGGGGTTTTGTGGAATTCTTCTATTTGTGCAATTAAATGTATTTTAGTACTCTGAATTTGTTTGTAAGGGAATATTGTATTCATATAGAATATATTGTCAGTTGATCTTAACAAACACCACATAATTTAAGAAGAAAAAAGGAAGAATATGTAAAAACATGAAAAAATTGGAACTATAATATAACATAATTTTTTGTATTATATATAATATGTATTGTGCTATATTTATTGTTCTAAATCACCCTTAGCATTCCAAATATAATCACAATAATGCATCACTAATCACAATATTGCATCAAACTAGGGTTTGATTGTTTTTTAGTGAATTCTCTCTCTCTCTCTCTCTCAATTTTTCATTTTGTTGAAGTTCCTTCTAAATTAATAAAATGATAATATAGAGAGATTCAATAAAAATTTTGTTTCCGTCTAGTTAAAGAACCCACATATAAAATTAATAGAAAGATGTGATGAATCACACGTTAAAAAAATATAAAGCAATAGAAGGATATGTATATACCACTTCTCACAAATACATAAAAATAATTCTAAAAAATGTGCAGAAACTTAATATGTCTCCCACAGATTTAGAATTCCTAAAGAATCTCTCTTAGAATTCTAAAAAATGTCATAAACCTTTTCTAATATAATCGAAGACTCCTCTAACCCTCAAGAAATTTTATATTTATTATATATATATATATATATGTGTGTGTGTGTGTAAAATTATCAGTTACTTTAAAAACTAAACAAATCAAAGCATTTTCTTGTGAAAGTCTAAGTTGACAAATTGAGCAAATGTCCATGTCTCAGAATACTAGCTTTAGCTAAAGATTGATCAATATGCATAACCATAAGTTTTCAAGTCAAATAGTACTGGTGCATCAATTCCTACCACAAAACATAAATGATCGGAGTCCTAACAAAACCTGAGATAATCTTATCTCATAGGATGTTGAAAGACAGATTAGAATTAATATAACTTGACCATGTATCCATACATACATACATATATATATATATATATATATATATATATATATATATATATATATATATATATAAGAACGGAATATCAAATATATCTTTAAATAAAATGTAACCAAGTAATAGACAAAAGGAAAGAGACAAACCAACATTTTTTTATTTTGCTTTCTTTGTTTTTTTGATATGTGCCCATAACTATTTTTCCAAATAGGCACCACCAACCTTGATATATAAGTTAAAATAGCAGCACAACCCGTTTTAATTACGCCTCTATTTATCTGTAAATAATTTATTTTTTAATATATAATAAATAATATTATCTCTTGTGTCCCTTTTGTAGAAAGTGTGTGACAACAAAAGGAAGAACAAATAAAAATAATATCAAAATGGAAAGTATATGTAATTGTTGTTCTATATGTGCTGTACGGACCCCATATATATATAGTTATTTTTTTAAAAATTCTAAACTCAATCCTTTGTATTCAAAACATGCACTATAAAAAATTTTCCAACAACTAATCACAAATTGAGAAACTCGAACTCTATCTTCATCTAATTTTGCTCTCGATCATATGGCGGCCACTATTAAAAAGTTGATCACAATCTGGCAAATCATCCGTTTGAAACAAGTAATGAAGCATTGGAAGGCCATGAGCATAAACCACAAGCTCACCTTCTCCGACGATTCGTCCGACCAATCCAACGGCCATAATCACATTCCGTCCGGTTTCTTTGCGGTTTACGTGGGCGAGGAGGACCGAAAGCGATTCTTGATCCCGACCAGGTTCTTGAACCTGCCCATATTTGTGTATCTTCTGAAGATAGCTGAGGAGGAATACGGGTTCGAGTGCAATGGAGGCATTGCTTTGCCTTGTGAGGTTGAGTTCTTTGAAGAGGTTTTGAAGTTTCTTGGAAAAGATGAGAAGATGTACGGAAGTTTAGAGGTGAATGAGTTCTTGAAGTTGATTCGAGAGATGGATTTTGATTCTTCATTTTCATGTAAGGAAAGTCCTCTTCATCAAAGCTTCATGCCTCTGCTACATAAAACCAGGGTTTGATTACTTTTGCAGTGGCCTTGTTCTTTATTTTTTTTTATGGGTTAAGCTTGCTACTACACATGTTATATAATGTGTATGAACAATTAATATCTTCTTTTGCTTTAAGTCTATTATATATTTTCTTTATATTTTCAAAAAAAATATGAGGTTGGCTCAGTAGAATGTCTCTCACACTTATACTATTTAGGTTTTAAGTTTCGGTCGTATCATCATCACCCAAACTCCGAATAATTGTAACAGCTCAAAAAT
The DNA here is from genome assembly GCA_003430845.1 of Xanthoceras sorbifolium. Lineage (NCBI taxonomy): Eukaryota > Viridiplantae > Streptophyta > Magnoliopsida > Sapindales > Sapindaceae > Xanthoceras > Xanthoceras sorbifolium. The sequence continues at coordinate 24,577,610 of CM010622.1, read as the reverse complement.
ATATTATCAAAATGTTGTTGCTTGATAATCTTTATTGCTAGCATGTGTGATAGCATATTAAAGCAAATGCATATGTGACATAATGACCAAAGTTACAACTTTATTCACCTTTGTTAATAAATAAAAAAGTATGGGAGCTAGAGAATCCTCTTCTATAGTAAGAGTTACTTTTCAAACCGTACTCTTAATAATTGATTTCATTAGATCACGATATATTTTTCATACGACTAATGTCAGTTTTAAAAAAAAAGAAAAAAATTAATGGCTTTGTTCATTTTGAAGTTGGCCACACATTTGTTATTCATGAATTTTGTTCAAAACTGAGAAAATAAATTACACATAATTAATGTAAATTCTGAAATTCAGAAAGCTCCAAGTTTTGCTTTTCCTATTATAAATTAGAATTATTTTTCTCACGTAAATTCAATATATGAATGAAATTTAGAAGAATGTGGTGGAATTGGGAAAAGTACAAAATTATTAAAAAATATTAAAATTTTAAAAACATGTAAAAGACAAATCAATCGGTCGAGAAACAGTTTAACAACAGTTGACCACTTAGATATGCTGCCATTTTTCATTCAAATGTCCCCCTTTTGAGAGGCAGCAAAAGTCAAATTTACATCAATATACCATCAACATATATAATTAAATAATATATAGTTTCTCTATTAAATATTACTCTACCAGAAAAGGATTCAGAAAATTCCAAAATCAATACTTTGAGTTGTATATATGTACACTCTGGATTGTGACAAATTAATTACAACAATCTTCCAACAACACAATGACAATCAAAATCATCTAACCACAAGTAAAGATGACTAAAAAAAAAATAAAAATCAATCAGTGTCCAAACCGACGAATTACAAGCTATTGCTAAGATTGGGTTTGCGGAAAAAAAGGCGAATAAATTATATAATGATTCAAAGACGAATTTTAATAAATACATGAACAATTGTTATATTATATCAAGGTTTTTCAGTACAAATCAAGATTACTTTACCAGTCGATCAGAAGAGACATCAACTGGAGTCGCGATGACCAACGATCGGTGAAGACATCGATTGGAGTCGCGCGATCGATAGAGACAGCCACTGGAGGCGCTATGACCAGTAGAGAGTGTAGACAATGTTTGGAGGCGCGACAACGAGGAGGGGACTGGTGGCCATGAGAAGAGGAATCGAGAGAAGTGAAAAGTGAGAGAAATTAATTCGAGAGGGAGACCTCAGAGTCAGAGAAGTGAAAAGGGGAACTAGAGAAGTTGTGACCTGCGTGTGTCTGCATGTGAGGAAAGAAGATAGGTTTCTTTTTATATATATATATATACACACACACCGATTTTGGTTCGCTTTGTTGATTTGGATTTCCAAAAACTGAGAATCGAACCAAACAATTCAATTTTGACCAAAAGAAAAAAAAAACAACCGAACCGAATCAAGTGGAAGCTGTGAATAGGTCTAAAATCGTTTTTGGTTCGGTTTGTTGATTTGGGTTTCCAAAAACTGGGAATTGAACCAAATAATTCGATTTTGATAAAAACTAACCGAATCAAACCAAGGGGAAGCTGTGAACGGGTCTAAAATCGGTTGGATCAGTTCGGTCCATCGGTTTAGTTCGGTTAGCCGGGTTTTTTAGACCAGAGGATTAATTATCAAAAACCCCTTGTCATCAACTTTTGTTAACATAATAAGCAAAATGACATTCAATATAGAATGAAAATGACTATTTTAACCTTAGGTTATTTTAAATTAATAAAAAACAAATTAACAATAAAAATACTAGAATTAAAAAAAAAAACTTAGTTTCTCATAATTTTTTCAACACCCAAACTTAGTTTCTCATAATTTTTTCAACACCCAAACACATCAATCTAATAACTTTCTCAACCCATTACTTTCTCACTGCTTCTCTTATTTTATCAACAACCAAATGTACGGGCCCGGAACATCAAAATCAAAAGACAAACCCAACCCAAATCACAACCACTACCCTTAAATCAAATCCAATTAGCATTCACCACCCCCAAAATACTGCCACCCCCCTAGCGCCAATCTCCTCCAAACGGACGAGATCGATCGACAAATCATCCGTTTGAAACAAGTAAGGAAGCATTGGAAGGCCATGAGCATAAACCACAAGCTCACCTTCTCTGACGATGTTGTGTTTTAACTTGTTGGACAGATTTTTAATGGAGTTTTTTTATGTGTTTTGGCTAGATAAACTAATTACTGTATTTTAATGGTGATTTGGGTGATTTTTGTGTAATGTGCAGGTTTAATGGAGTGGAGATGATGGTGATATTATAGAAGAAATCTGAAAAATAAAGCAAGAAATAATAAAGAACAGAGAAGAATAGAGATAGATTTGAGAGAGAAATTAGTTAGAAGAAGAGAGAGAGAAAATTGATTGTAATATTCTGATTTCCTTTTCATTTCGTTCCACTAACATATAGCAATACAGAGTTTGTTAGCAGGATTTGATCAAAACGCAGCACTTAAGTCAAACATTCCTAATCATAAAACGACGCCGTTTAGTTTGGATATAAAATGGTTATTTTCATACAGCAACTCTATTCACTCATCTCTTCGTGTCTTCGTATAACATCCCGGATTTCGGGTAATTAATTTTATATATGTGAAAATAAATTTTGTGATTGGAAGGGTTGTTAATGTAATTAAATGTATGTTTATTTTTATGATTTCCAGCGGACCAGATTGAATGGTTGAAAATTGATGTATGAAAAATCGAAAATGGAGACAGAGAGCATCGCGACCTGGTCACCGCGACCACAGGTCATGATGGCTTGCTCTTGGTGAAAAACGCGATTTCTGGCAGTGAGCATCGCGACCAGTCACCGCGACCACAGGTCGCGATGAGCTGCTCGCGATGAAAATGTCAAAATCTGGCAGTGAGCAACGCGACCACCAGCGCGACCAAGGGACCACGAGGTGTGCTCGGGACGAAGGCGGTGCGAATGCTCCAGTGAGCACCGCGACCTGGTGGCGCGACCACAGGTCGCGACGACGGTCGCGGTAGCAAAAAAAATGATAAAAAAAAAAGAGAAGCTTCTCGCAGAAGCGAGAAAAATAGCAGAGAGAAGAGAAAGAGAGTGAGAGGCCGAGAGAAAGAGCCGAGAAAAAAAGAGAAAAGAGAGGAGAAGAAGAAGAAGAAGAAGAAGAAGAAGAAGAAGAAGAAGAAAGAGAAAGAAAGAAGAAAGAAAGGAAAGGAGAAAAGGAATAAGAAAGTGGAAAGGAAAAGTGAAGAGAAAGGGAAGGAAAAAGGAAAACGAAATCGTAGAATCGCGACTTCTCTAACGAAAAACGGATTCCAGGTAGGTGTACTTTCGATTTTCGTTACGAGAAATATTTCGTTTACGTTTTCGTTTTCGTTTTGTTTACGTTTCTCGTTTTCGTTCGTTTTCGATTTTGTTGAAAGTTATCGTTTTCGATTTTCGTATGAAAAAAATGCTTACTTTATATGTGAAATTGATGATTGATCTACTTATTGTTGATTTTGGGAAGATTTTATGATAGATTGCATTTTGATTGTATTTCGATTATGTCGATTTCGTTAACAATACTCGATTTATACTTTTGTACAACTATTGTTGATTTTCTTGAAAGGTAGTGTGTGAAGTGTATATTTATTGAGTACTGATTGTGAAAATAGTTTATTGGAAACGGCCCTAGGATACTTGGACATAGTGATGGATATAGGAGGTTGGTATACCAGCTGGGTTTTACTGAGCAGTACTGCGCCGTTATTGATTGCTATTGATGATATTCATGTACCTCCTCTTGGATTCGTCCAGAGGATGGGAGACACGTACCTCCTCAGGATTCGTCCTGGGGGTTGGGAGCCACGTACCTTCCCAAGGATTCGTTCCTGGGATAGGGAGTTATGTACCTCTCTAGGTTCCGTACCCACGGTCCTAGAGTTGGGAGACACGTACCACTCGTAGGATTCGTCCTCGGGTGGGAGTTTGACCCATATTCCAGTCCTATTATGTTTAGTATTCTAGCGGGCCAAATTTGAAGTGAATTGAAAAGTGACTTGAGTAATTATTTCATTGATTCACATGTTGATTTATTATTGAGATTAAAGTGACTAAAAATTGTTCTATGATTTGATATTGTAAATACATTGATTTGTAAATGATTAGAATTGAAATGTATATTTATATTGTGATTTATTTCTTGTTAGAGATTATATATGATTATTTTTCATATTTGAGTTTATAGTACACCCACTAAGCTATATGTTTAGCGCGTTAGTTTTGTTTCTAACGCGTAGGTACCAGGGATCCGGAAGAAGCTAAAGACTGAAGGAAGAAAGAGTTGCAGACCGAGTCACAGGATTACTACAGTTGGGTAGTTCTATTGTTATATACATATTTTGTAAGTATGCATATATAGTGAGTCTGTAAATATATTTTGTAAAGAATTATTTATGATTTCTGTCTTTTATTATTAGAATGTTTGTAAAAAGTAAAGTTTGATTCATTTTATTTTATAAATTGAGATCGATAAGTCGCACTAAACGGCAGAGTGCGCAACTGTTTGAAAATGTTATAGAAGTGTTGTTGAGAATTGCATTTGAATTGAATTGTGTAAAAATAGGTTTTGGAAAGTCCGAAAAACAAACGGTACTCTGCCGAATTTTTGTAAAAAGTTTAAGTGTTGGGCTCACTTGAAAAAGATTTTTAAACTATCATTTATATGGTTTTCAGAAAAATGAATTTAGAAAGTTTTGGAAGTCAGAGTAGCGCTTCCTGGGTCGGTCCGGCCGGGTCGGGTCGGGGGGTGTTACACTTCGCCACATGAGGGCGCACACATATTCCTCCGCAGATATGTGCCACTCATGTGCCACAGCCCATACGCGTGCTCAATGAAATCAGCCCATACAGCACTCCATCAGCCAAACAACCCACTGTGCCACTCATGCCTCCATTGTTGCCTATTTCCAAGCCACATGCTGCATCCATCTAGCACTGTGCCATTTTGCCACAAGAATATGCCGCCCAACATGCCTTGTGTTTGCTTGGTGCCACCCCACCAAGCCATGGTCCATGCTCATAAATAGGGGTGTAACAGACCTCCCCCACTTAAAACAGCTGACGTCCTCATCGGTAGGCACTTCAGGCTTGCTTATACACTTGGCTCTGCGCCATCTTTGTTCCAAGCATGTTTCCCTCTATGAGACAACCTCTGTGAATTTTTCCTTTTCTCTGAAGAAGGACCTCCAACCATGGAAACCTTTTACCTTCGATAAGTCATCCCCTCACCCAAAGACCCACTGCTGCCAATCTTACACTGCATTTGGCCAATAGTCACACTATCTTCGTGCTTCATTTGCTACTTAGGCCCCCTCCCAAGCCTTGAACAATCACCAAGTTTCCCCTAAAATTCAACAGGGCCACTGCTAGAAGCCATGGATGACTGCATCTAAGTTGTTGTTCTCAATCTTAACAGTGTCATCTTTCAGCTGCTCTTACTCATATTTGAGATTCACACTGTTAAGCACTTCATCCTTTTTTCTGTTCCTGATCAATATTCACAAGGGCAAGGGTCCCTTCCTTTTTCTGGACTGACAAAATTTTGGCATCTTTCCCTAGTTTAGGTTTCAAAACATCAGATACTTTCTCTGCTTGTTCCTCTGTTTCCAGCGAGTAAAGCTAAACAACAGTTTCAGCTTGATTATGAGCCTTTTCTAGCTAGCTGCTCACCTTTTTCCCTGTCAATTGAGATAGTTTGCTTTCAGTTTTGATCCCCTGTAGGGAAATCCATTTTTCCTCCTTCATGAAGCTCATACTCAATTGCTTGGCATCAAGCATAATGGGTTCTATTTCCCTAATCCACTGCATGCCTAGCACTGCATCACAACCTCCTAAGGTCAACAATCTCATTTTAGTTAAAAAAGAGACCCCTTGCATAGGCCAAGTGAACTGTTTACATTTAGCCTTGCTGCTAATTTTTCCTCCTCCTCCAACTGTAACCCATAAGGTTTCTGTTTTTTCTATTTCTACCCCTGTAAGTTGAGTTGTATTAGGATCTAGAAAATTATGGGTAGAACCACTGTCCACCAATATGGTAATTTCTCGGTTCCTAACCTTGCCTTTCAGCCTTATAGTCTGCAGTCCAGCACATCCAGTGAAGACATGGTGAGAAATTGACATTTCCCCTTTCTCTTGTCCCTCTACAATTTCTGTGTCATCTTCCCTGTCTTCTTCATCTTTCTCCATTAGCATATACAATCTCTTCTTGGAACATTGCTGGCCATAGATGTAAGGTTCATCACAGTTGTAGCATAGACCCTTGTCTCTCACTGCCTTCAATTCCATATGTGTTAGTCTTTTAATGAGAATGGTTTCAGTTGGTTTAAGGGCTGTGTTGGAACTGTTCGATTGAGTATTTTGGTAGGTATTGTTGTTTTTGACTAGTGTTTGGCTAGGTGTGTTTGTGGTGGATGTGTAGTTACTAGTTTTCTGTATCTAGGGTTTGTTTTTCTTGGGTTCGAGGGCAGCTTCTAGTAACCTAGCCAAATGAATGGCAGCCTTCAAATCTATAGGGTTGAACATCTTAACCTAATTTTTAATTTCAGTTTTCAGTCCACTCAAGAAACTTTCTAAGAAAAATCCTTCTCCTATCCCATAACCCTTAGTCATTAGCCTAGGTTGCAGTTCTTCAAACTTGTCTTGGTAATCTGAGACAGTCCTTATTTGTCTTAGCCTATACAATTCCCCTTGACATCCTCTTGCTCCACATCAAGAAATCTAGTCAATAAGAACTTTTTAAACTCCCTCCAACTTACCCCTTCTTATAAGTCATAGTATGCTTGAAACCATACCTTAGCCTTATTTTCAAAGTGAATAGAAACTATCAATACTTTTTGGTCTGGTGGAATTGGGTGTATTAAGAAATATCTATCACACTTCCTAAGCCAAGTCTTAGGGTCTGTTCCATCAAATTTAGGAAATGACTGTAGTAGCCAAAATATGTATGGCCCAAAACATGGCCCAAAGACAAAGCCCATAGCTAAAAGAAGGGTACATTCCCATGTAGTACGACAAAGGCTTAGCGTGAAGACCAAGTCGCACGACATGGAGCATCCTCATGTAGACGTACCAGTTGGAAGAATATGTCGCACGACACGAAGCACTCGTGTAGTACGACGACGTACCAGTTGGAAAACTATGTCGCACGACACGAAGCACTCGTGTAGAACGACGACGTACCAGTTTGAAGACCTTGTCGCACGACATGTACCCTCATGTAGTGCGACCGTGCTACATCACCCAATCATGGTCCAGATTGACAAGAAATCTACATGTCGTACGACATAACATCTCCGTCGCTCCGAGGGAGACCAGATTGTGATCTACTTTGAAACAGGTCGTACAAAGTCATAATGACACTTGATGGCAGCCCGATCAAAAGAAGCACCCAGATGCTTTCTTGGTGGAAGACAGAGAAGAGAGAATGATGAGATCCCTCAAAAAGAAGAAGCATCAGTCTCCTATAAAGAGGAAGATAATCCCTCATAAGAGGGGACGGCCGAAAAACTGAGATCAAGAGATTACTAAGAAAAAGCCACACCCCCCGGCCATTGTTGAGCTTCTCCGACCTTACACCTCCTTTGATTAGAAAAACCCCAACTGTGAAGATAGCAGGAAGTATTCCTCACTCATCCCCATTTACAAACATTACACTTTTACTAGCACTCGCTAACTTGACCGTCGGAGTGACTTTGGCCGGCACCACCCCGGTGTCCCAGACGTCCTGCGGGTCACGTGCGTTCTGTCTTTGCAGGTTGTAGTGCCCCGTGTCCCCGAGCGATTTTTGAGGACTACAATTTGGCGCCCACCGTGGGGCCCGACAATCTATAAGCAAGCTAAGGTAGAACGCGGCAACTCCGACTATGTCATCTGACGATTTTCATCGCGATGCGATGGAAGTTAGGGTACAACTCCTCATATCCCAAATGCAAGAGAATACCAAAAGGCTCCAAGCACTCGAACAAGAGAATCAACGAGTGTTGGCAGAGAACCAAGAATTGCAGAATAGGATCAGTTCGCTCACTACCGTACGACCATTTGGAGACGCTTCGACGTCCCAACCCGTGCCATTCGAGCAAGCCGCTCACGCTACTTATTACGCGCCAGTCCGCCCGGATGAACATGGTACTACCGTTAGAGACCTCGATCCAACCCACGTAGGCTCAGAGCCCAACATTCGAGTTGCGAGTGGACCCCATATCGTCGCACGACATACGGCAGAGAATATACCAAATGGGATGGGAGGACATCGATCAGACGACGTGGCAAGAGCAACACAAGGAGTGCCACCTATATCCACTCCCAATGGCAACGTCGGCTCAACCCAACCAACCATCCCGCTACAAGGAACGTCATCCGGCCCTTCGCATTCAGCGCCGTCAGACCCAAACCGAGTGAGCGCCGAGCCGACCTTGGCCAACCGAGACTTGGCACGAAGGTTCACAGAGATGGAAGCACTCATCCAACGCATTCCGGGAATGCCCACTCCTATAAAGAAAAGTGCGGCCAATAGTTTTGCCGACTCTCCCTTCGTCGACACAATAGCATTGGTAGAGATGCCAAGGAAGTTCAACTTTCCAGGTATGAAGCAGTACGACGGTACGACGGATCCCGACGACCACATTGCGCAGTATCGACAACGGATGTTCACAGCCGCCATCCCGCGTGACCTTAGGGAAACATGTATGTGCAAAGGTTTCGGTTCAAGCCTCGTAGGACCTGCCCTACAATGGTACACCAACCTTCCCAATGTTTCCATCAACTCTTTTACTCAACTCACTGACACCTTCGTAGAGCAGTTCGCTAGTAGTCGGAAGTTAGAAAAACTGTAACATCCCGGATTTCGGGTGATGAATTTTTGTTATATATGAAATATGTGAAAAATAAATTTTTACTATTTGAGGGGGTGTAAATGTAATTAAATGTATGGTTATTTTCTGATTTCCAGCGGACCGAATTGAATAGTGAAAAATGAATGAAAAATGAAAAATTGGAAAACTGGACCAGAGAGCATCGCGACCTGGTCACCGCGACCACAGGTCGCGACAGCTCGCTCGCGGTGAAAAACGCAAAATCTGGCAGTGAGTACCGCGACCAGTCACCGCGACCACAGGTCGCGATGGCTTGCTCGCGATGAAAATGGCAAAACCTGGCAGTGAGCAACGCGACCAGCCACCGCGACCACAGGTCGCGATGGACTGCTCGCGATGAAATTGTCAAAAATTGGCAGTGAGCAGCGCGAGCTCTCGCGCGACCAAGGCGCGCTCGCGACGAAGGTGGTGCGCGCACTCCAGTGAGCACCGCGACCTGGTGGCGCGACCACAGGTCGCGACGGCGGTCGCGATGGCGAAAAAAATATAAAAAAAATAGAAGCTTCTCGCAGAAGCGAGAAGCCAAAACAGAGAGAGAAGGAACCGAGAAAAAGAGAGAAAAGGAGAGAAAAGAGAGAAGAAAAAGAAGAAGAAGAAGAGAGAAGAAGAAGAAAGAAAAGAAAAGAAAAAGAGGAAGAAGAGGAAGAAGGAGAAAGGAAAGGGAAGGGAAAACGAAATCGTGAAACCGCGATTTTCGAACGAAAAAAAAAAAATACGGATTCGAGGTAGGTGTACTCTCGTTTTCGAAATCGTTTCGAGCTGTCTTTCGTTTACTTTTTCATTTTAGTTTTCGATTTCGTTCCTCGTTTTTATTTTCGTTTTTCGAATTCGTTCATAGTTTTCGATTTCGATTTTTGGTATGAAAAGTGTTTGCTTTATATGAAAAATTGATGATTGATACACTTATTATTGATTTCGAACTGATTTTATGCTAGATCGCGTTTTGATCGTATTCCGATTGTGTTGATTTTGTTAACAATACATGATTTATATTTTGTATGAATATTGTTGATATGCTTGAGAGATTGTGCGAAATGTATATTTATTGAGTATTGCTTATGAAAATTATTTACTGAAACGGCCCTAGGATACTTAGACATAGAAACGGATATAGGAGGTTGGTATACCAGCTGGGTTTTACTGAGCAGTACTGCGCCGTTATTATTGTGTGATTGTTGTTGCGGGGCAATCTCGGACAATCACACCGATTTAGTGATCGTTGTTGCGGGGCAATCTCGGACGATCACAATGATACTAGCGATTGTTGTTGCGGGGCAATCTCGGACAATCGCGATGATATTAGTGATTGTTGTTGCGGGGCAATCTCGGACAATCACGTGAACCCATATTCCAGTCCTAGAATGTTTAGTATTCTAGTGGCCAGAAATGAGTTGAATTGAAACTGAATTGAATGATTTAATGGATCGAATTCATACGTTGAATTTCAAGTGATTAAAATTGTTTAAATGCTTTGATTTTGACATTAATTGTTTTGGAACTTGATTTAGAAATGAAATTCATAGTGTGGTTTATTGTCTCTTTAAAGAATAATTATATTGTAATTTATTTAATTGAGTTTTAGTACACCCACTAAGCTTTATGCTTAGCGCGTTAGTTTGTTTCTAACGCGTAGGTACCAGGAATCCAGAGGAGGCTAGAGATTGAAGGAGGAGCAAGTTGCAGACCGAGTCACAGGATTGTACAGTTGGGTAGCTATACTTTTGTTATGTGTATATATTCCGAAAGCATGCATATACAGGGAATTTGTAAATATGTTTTGTAAAATGTTTTGTAATTAACTAGTTTATGATTTCTGTATTCTATTATCAAAATGATTGTAAATGTTTAAGTCTGATTTGTTATTATTTTATAAACTGATTGTGAAAGTCGCACTAAACGGCAGAGTGCGCAACTGATTGAAAGTGATAGAAGTGTTTGTGTGAAAAATGTGAATTTTGAATTGATTTGTGTAAAAGCAGGATTTTTGGGAAGTCCGAAAAACAAACGGCACTCTGCCGAATTTTCGCAAAAAGTTAATTATTATTATGGGCTCACTTGAAAAGGATCTTTAAAATATTTTATGGGCTCACGGTGATTTTGAAACGTAAAATGAGTTTTGAAAAGTTTTGAAAGTCCGAGTAGCGCGCCCCGGATCGGTCCGGCCGGATCGGGTCGGGGGGTGCTACAAAAACAATCCGACGACCTTTACACAGTCAGCCAAAGGAGGAATGAACGCCTACGTGACTTTGTTGGCCGTTTCAACCATGAAAAAGTGTCCATCCCTCATTGCAACCAGGCGACAGCCGTATCAGCCTTCCGCAAGGGTCTGCTCTATGATTCCGACCTATACAAGGAGCTCACCAAGTACCCTTGTAAAACCATGGAAGACGTCCTAGCCAAGGCATGGGCACAGATAAAATGGGAAGAAGACGAAGTAAACTACAAACCTAATAGAGCGAACTACAAGGAAGATAAGTCGGAGAGGATGGTCGAACCACGAATCATCAACCGACGTAGCGGGCCATACCCAACAATACCCCGAAGGGACGGCCATATGAGGTACGAGCGACGACGCGACGACAGACCACCAAGGCTGTTCATCCGACCAAAGAATATAACGCTAGAATATAATTTGAACATCAGGCCGGCAGAGGTAGTCGCCATACTTAAAGGATTGGGTAGATCAGTTCGGTGGCCAGATAAGATGATGAGCCCGCCTGATCAAAGAGACAACTCCAAATGGTGCGAATTTCACGGCGACCACGGCCATCGAACTGAGTATTGTGTGGCACTACGATTGGAGGTGGCCGAACTACTCAAGAAGGGTCACCTTAAAGAATTCCTGACTGACAGGGGTAAGCAGACTTTGGTGAACAAAGATAGGTCGCGCGATATTGTTTCAGTCCCTCCACCGGAGCCTCCCAAACATGAGAGAACCGTGAATGTCATCTCTGGCGGATCAGAAGTGAATGGAGTAACCTACTCGGAGGCAAAGCGCCACTCGCGGCAAGCCGGTCGTACGGACGTCCAACGAACTCGTACGGCAGATCCTACGTATAACTATCCAATCAGTTTCAGCAGCGATGAGCATATGGACTTATTCAATCCCCACCACGACGCACTAGTCATCTCACTGACGGTGGCCAATTGTTTGATCAGACGGATCCTAGTGGACAATGGAAGCTCAACAAATGTACTCTTTCTCGACGCACTAAAAGAGATGCATATTGATGAGTGCAACATCGCACGTCGCTCCACAATCCTTCTGGGATTTAGTGGAGAACACAAGAACACTCTGGGAGAGATCACCCTTCCAGTCTACGCGGAAGGCGTCAACTTGAACACACATTTCCTCATCCTGGACTGTCCATCGTCCTACAACATAATCATGGGTCGCCCGTGGATTCATGAGATGAGGGCAGTTCCCTCAACGTATCATCAGGTCATCCGTTTCCCTACTAGGTGGGAGTTCACGAGATCCGAGGGCAGCAAAAGACCTCGCGTGACTGCTACCAGAACACTCTTAAAAGCAGGTCGTCCGACTTATAGCAATTACAGAGTGAAAGCACCCCCACCAACAAAGACAAACCCGATATGGAAGAACTCGACGAAGTATCCATACATCTAGATTTTCCGGACCACAAAGTTAGTATCGGGTCCCGCCTTCCACAAAATATCCGAGCAAGACTACTCAGCTTCTTGACAACGCGGCACGACAGCTTCGCATGGTCGCACGCAGATATGATCGGAATTAGCCCAGAAGTCCTAGTACATAGGTTGCAAGTCGACCCGGATCATCCACCTGTGAAGCAAAAAAGAAGGAAGTTCGCGCCCGAGCGCAACAAGGTTATAAATGAAGAAATCCAAAAGCTAATTGACATTGGTTCGGTGAGAGAAGTAAATTACCCAGACTGGCTCGCAAACGTAGTGATAGTGAAGAAAAAGAATGGGAAGTGGCGAGTTTGCATCGACTTCACAGACCTCAACAAGGCTTGTCCGAAAGATTCCTTCCCTCTCCCACACATCGACATGATGGTGGACGCTACGGCAGGCCACGAACTATTGAGCTTCATGGATGCATTCTCCGGTTACAACCAAATCCTTATGCATCCGGACGACCAAGAGAAGACTTCTTTCATCACGGAGCGCGGCATTTTCTGCTACAAGGTAATGCCATTCGACCTCAAGAACGCTGGGGCAACCTACCAAAGATTAGTCAACAAAATGTTTGCAACCATGCTTGGACAGACTATGGAGGTCTATATAGACGACATGCTGGTAAAGTCATTAGTAGCAGACCAACACCTCGACCACCTCCGGCAATCGTTCGACATCATCGACAAGTATGGGATGAAGCTTAATCCAACCAAATGTTCCTTCGGAGTTTCATCAGGGAAGTTCCTTGGCTACTTAGTAACCAAGAGAGGTGTCGAGGCCAACCCGGATCAACTCCGATCCGTCATGGATCTAAGGTCCCCCAAAAGCATCAAAGACGTACAAAAGCTAACCGGACGACTCGCGGCCCTCAACCAATTCATTTCGAAGTCGTCCGAAAAATGTAAACCTTTCTTCGATGCTCTAAGAAAGAGCAAGTCATTCGATTGGAATCAAACAAGCGAGGACGCCTTCCAAAATATAAAAAGGTATCTAGCGAACCCACCTCTCTTGTCCAAACCTAAGGAAGGAGAGACCCTCCTGCTCTACCTCGCTGTATCCGAGACGGCCGTTAGCGCGGTACTGATAAGGGAGGAGGATGGCAAACAACTCCCCGTATACTACATCAGCAAGACCCTACTTGACGCAGAGACAAGGTACACCCAACTTGAGAAATTAGCTCTCGCACTAGTCACAGCCGCAAGGAAATTACGGCCGTACTTCCAATGCCACACTATTAGTGTACTCACTGAATTCCCCTTGAAGAGTGTCCTACATAAACCTGAACTATTCGGCCGTCTAGTGAAATGGGCCGTGGAGCTGAGCGAGTACGACGTCAACTACCAACCTCGCACGTCGATCAAGTCGCAAGTACTGGCGGATTTCATAGCAGACTTCACACCCGGGATTCTACAACAAGCGGAGGAAGAACTTTGCACCATGTCGTGCGACACACCAAGGGAGGAGTGGAGTTTAGCAGTTGATGGATCAAGTAACGCTAGAGGCAGCGGGCTGGGAATAGTACTTACCTCCCCTACGGAGCACATCATCGAGAGGTCCATCAGATGTGGATTCAAGGCCACCAACAACGAAGCCGAGTACGAAGCCCTCATAGCCGGGCTCACCTTGGAAAAGGACTTACACGTCGAGCGAATTAAGGTACGCAGTGACTCCCAATTAATTGTGAGACAATTGCAAGGGTCCTATCAAGCTCGGGACTTGAAGATGTCGGCCTACTTGACCTTGGTAAAAGAGTTACAAGCTTCATTCGAGTCATTCGACATCGAGCAAATACCCAGATCCGAAAACGCGCATGCCGACGCATTCGCCAATCTTGGGTCCTCACTGGATACCACAATTGAGCGAACCATTCCCATGGTGTTTGTCCAATGGCCAGCTGTGTGGAAACCAACAAAGCTCGAAGTCAATCCAATTTCGGACGAGCCAACTTGGGTTACCCCGATTTACGACTACTTGAGAGACGACGCCCTCCCATCTGACAAAGTAGAAGCACGAAGAATTAAGATCAAGGCCACCCGATTTTCTATAATAGAGGGTCAACTCTACAAGCGATCCTACTCCGGGCCCTACCTCAAATGTCTCGACCCAATCGAAGCTTAGCAAGTACTCAAGGACTTACACGAGGGGCAATGCGGGAATCACTCGGCCGGGAGAAGCCTGGCCAATAGAGCAATCACAGCCGGGTACTACTGGCCCACAATGCGGTCCGAGTCGCACGACCTCGTCAAAAGGTGCGACCCATGCCAACGCTTCGCCCACATTTCACATCAACACCCGGAAAAACTCCACCCCATTTCAGCACCATGGCCCTTCATGAAGTGGGGCATGGACATAGTAGGGAAGTTGCCCATCGCTACAGGGGGCAAGGTCTACATGTTAGCCGTGACCAACTACTTTACAAAGTGGGTTGAAGCCGAGTCATACGTGAGAATCAAAGACTCTGAGGTCAAAAGCTTCATTTGGAAGAATGTCATATGCCGCTACGGGGTTCCAAAGGAAATAGTCACCGACAATGGCTCACAATTCATTTCGTACGATTTCCAAGACTTCTGCGACAAATGGAGCATCAAACTAAGTTATTCAAGCCCAAGATACCCTCAAGCTAACGGACAAGCAGAATCCACTAACAAAACAATCATGTCCACCCTTAAGAAGCGACTTGACCAATACAAAGGGAAGTGGGCCGACGAGTTACAAGGTGTGCTATGGTCTTACCGCACGACGGTCAGGACGTCCACGGGCGAAACACCATTCTCTCTATCTTACGGCTCAGAGGCCGTCATAGCAACAGAGGCTGACTACCCTTCTTATAGGATACGACACGCAACAGAAGAAACGAACAATAGAGAGTTGCTGAGCGAACTTGACACAATTGACGAGCGTCGCGACAAGGCCGCAATCAGATTGGCCGTATACCAACAAAGAGTCGCCCGCCATTATAACAGAAACATTCGACTTAAGTCATTCCGTATTGGAGATTGGGTCCTTCGCCGTGTCTTCCAAAATACGAAAGAAAAAGGAGCAGGCAAACTCGGCCCTACATGGGAGGGACCATATCAAATCACCAGTGCATTTGGACATGGAGCCTATAAACTACAATGTACAGATGGCATGGAAATCGGCAATAGCTGAAACGCGTGCCATCTAAAACAATATCAGTTTTAGAACTATATATATCTATATCTATCTATATATTCCGAATTTTGTTACTCTACAATATTTTTTTACGCAGGTCAGCATTGCGCAGTCTATCTTAAATCGAAAGTCGTAGTATGCAACTGAGCAGTTACACACTTCAACTGGGACAATTCAATACCATAAACAACAAAGTCTACGACAAGACTCAACCACGACCCGCATTCAAGGTCATGGACTCTCCATCTCCACACGATCACATGACCCGCATTCAAGGTCATGGACTCTCCATCTCCACACGATCACACGACCCGCATTCAAGGTCATGGACTCTCCATCTCCACACGATCACACGACCCACATTCAAGGTCACGAACCATGACATACTCTCAAAAAGGTCACCATCTCCCATGGCCGTACGACCAACACTCAAGGACGTAGACGCAAAGGCAAAATATAGTCACACCACCATCGTATAATTTTAAAAGAATATAGTCATACACGAAGACAAATTCCAAAATTAACATATATATTAAAACGAAATCATTTAACAAAATATAAAAATTAAAAGTACAAAAGTTACAACCCCTTATGGGGCAAAACCATCAGACTCTCCAGCAGGCTGAGCGGCCAAAGCCACGACTGCTAAGCCTTCTGGAGGAGGAAGGACAGCTGTATCTCCCGCATCTTTCGCGTCAGCTTCATCATCAGAACGCGTCAGCTCTTCATGATCGGCGATCTAGTTCTCAACCTTCCACTCCGTCGCACGACCGTCTCGATACTCCCTCATCAGGTCTGCACGGGTCTTGATGACGGCATTAAGAACATTGTCCTCCGCCTTGTCGTACAAAGCGTCGTAGTCAGCCTCCTTGGCCTTCAGCTTGGCTTGTAGCGAGTCGACAGTCGACTTCAATTTATTCAGCTCAAGTGTGGCCTCAACTGCACGACCCGACGCCTCAAGAGCTGTCTTTTTTGCTTCCAAGTTTGAAGCTTTTAAATTGTCATTCTCCTGCTTCAAACTTTGGTTGCTCAACTTCAGCTCTTTTACCTTCTTGAGGGCAGAGCCAAGTTCTTCTTTTAAATGCACGTGCGACTGGAGAGCCTACAAAAATAAGTAAAACAAGTTAGAACAAATCTAAAAAATGCAAAAATACAAGAGGCATCAGTCGTACGACCATACCTGAAAGAGGTGGCCTAGGCCCCAGTCGGCAGCTTGGGAAAGACCCATCTCCCTGAGACGACTCTTATCCTCAGGCAGCAACAGCCGTTCGACCAATGGAAGGATCGACCCAATATCAGAATACGCAGAGGCATCCTGCGGGAAGACCAGGTCAACCGACGCATCGACAGCCGATGTCGAATCCTCCCTCCTCCTTTTCTTCCCAGCAGAAGAAGCATCTTGGGAGGCCTTGGCTCGACTAGATGGAGGAGTGGAGGCCGCTTGGTCGCTCGACTCAGCCTTTTTCTTCCCCTTCCTCTTCTCCCTCAGTCTCCTCATGGCGTCGTCAGCAGCAGGCGCGGCAATCTCTCCAGCCATGATGTCAACTGCAAATCGTCGCTCGACGTATGAGATGGGAGTCAGAAATCGTGTGCCGTACAGTCGCTCGACACAATGCCTGACTCTGACAAACTCCACTAAATTTTTGAAGGCGGGGTAGGGGGTACCTGGCTCGTTTATTACGCTAAACTTCCAGAGGTGACTTGGCCGCAGATTTTCCTCCGCCAAAATACTCCTCCAACTCCTCTCCTTGACGTCGTACGACAGCACCTTCTCTGTACGCGTCACGCACGTCAACCCAACAACAGCTTGATGCGCTCCTGTGTTCACTACAAAGACAAATAAAAGGAGTTAATGAAAACAATAGTAAATACAGTCGCACGACGCTACTAAAATAAATACCCACCGGCCTTAGACCAGGTCGCACGAACGACGGTATCCCCGAGAGGCCAATCGACAAGCAGGCCCCTCGCAAAGAAATACCTATCCTTCCACAGCCTGTCATTCGTTGTCAGCTCCGTGATCAGGTGTGTTCTGTTGGGTCGCAGGTTCAAGTTGTAACGACCCTTTTTTGTGTCGTGCTCCCGCACGGTGTACGAGTAGAAAAGGTTAGGGAGCTCGAAGACTATCCCTTCCCTCGTACACAACAGATCCAGCGCTAGCAGGATCTTCCAGCTGTTGGGCATCAGCTGCCCTGGGGCAAGCTCGAAGTGATCGAGCACCTTCCTCAGTAGCCCAACTATGGGCAACCTGAATCCTACCCGCTGGAACAGAAACTCGTACAGGCAGGTCCATCCTGGGACGTCCCAATCTGGCCTCTCCTCCTTATACGGCGCCCTCAGTGCGACACCATCAGGTATGCCGTAGCTAAACCGAAGGCGCATGATGTCGTCCTCAGTTAGCACACTTGCTGGGTTATTTAATAGCAAACCCAGCGGCCTACTAGGTCCCATTGGACATGGGCCAGCTGCGTCGCCCGGTAGTTCGACTAATGGAATCCCCATGGGAATGTCGTCCGCCACGCGTGATGTACCCGCGAAAGAGACAGTCACAGTGTCGTACGACGCCACTGTCACCTCAGCACTCGCTGCCTCTGACTCTCCCCACGAGTCGTACGACAGATCTATGGGATCGTCGTATCCGCGCCCAGAGGTACTGGGAGGACTCTCGTCACCTCGACTCGACATCAAGACCTACAAGTCGAACGACAGTAGCCACGGTTAGTAATTTATAACCTAAACCAAAGACCTTGCACGACCTAGTATCAGCTCCCAAGACTGTTAAGAAGGTCGTGCGACCTATATGTCTTGGCTACCGTCGTGCGACCTAGACTCTACAAACAAGTTGTGTATAAACCTAAGTCTAATTTTTCGATCTAAAACACTTTTTTCAAGTTCTTCTCAAGAACTATTTGAAGAACACAAAAATACCCAGAAAAGCAAAAAAAGCAAGAACAAGAAATCAAATATTGCAAGAGCAAGAAAAACTTACCAAATAGAACAAAATGACCACTGCTTCGCCGGAATAAATGCAAGAAAGGCAGAAAAACGAGCAATAGACGTCGGAAAATATTTGCTCAGGCGTCTGGTTTCTAGAGAGAGAAAGGAAAACGAAGAGAACGCAAAAATTGAAAATGAAGAAGAAAGAGGAAGGGCGGCAACTAAAAAGATGCCTATGCTGACGTGTCAACCTCTCATTGGACACATACTCCCACAACCTATCATTAACCACGCATGCACACTGCCCATTATGACCCCATTTACTTCGGCACAGATATCGAAGAGTCATTTGAAGGTCAATCGTTCCTTCTCTAAACGAACATTGTCGTACGACAATGGCAAAACTTATGCATTATCATCCATTCACCAACACTGAAACATTCCCTTAAGAAGGACTGAGTCGTGCGACAATATCGAGCCAACCTCTAAAATTCACATACATATCCATGACTACATGTCGTACGACGCAAACCCCTTGGCTCTTCTGAAAACTAATGCGTTTGGGGGCAAACTGTAGTAGCCAAAATATGTATGGCCCAAAACATGGCCCAAAGACAAAGCCCATAACTAAAAGAAGGGTACATTCCCATGTAGTACGACAAAGGCTTAGCATGAAGACCAAGTCGCACGACATGGAGCATCCTCATGTAGACGTACCAGTTGGAAGAATATGTCGCACGACACGAAGCACTCGTGTAGTACGACGACGTACCAGTTGGAAAACTATGTCGCACGACACGAAGCACTCGTGTAGAACGACGACGTACCAGTTTGAAGACCTTGTCGCACGACATGTACCCTCATGTAGTGCGACCGTGCTACATCACCCAATCATGGTCCAGATTGACAAGAAACCTACATGTCGTACGACATAACATCTCCGTCGCTCCGAGGGAGACCAGATTGTGATCTACTTTGAAACAGGTCGTACAAAGTCATAATGACACTTGATGGCAGCCCGATCAAAAGAAGCACCCAGATGCTTTCTTGGTGGAAGACAGAGAAGAGAGAATGATGAGATCCCTCAAAAAGAAGAAGCATCAGTCTCCTATAAAGAGGAAGATAATCCCTCATAAGAGGGGACGGCCGAAAAACTGAGATCAAGAGATTACTAAGAAAAAGCCACACCCCCCGGCCATTGTTGAGCTTCTCCGACCTTACACCTCCTTTGATTAGAAAAACCCCAACTGTGAAGATAGCAGGAAGTATTCCTCACTCATCCCCATTTACAAACATTACACTTTTACTAGCACTCGCTAACTTGACCGTCGGAGTGACTTTGGCCGGCACCACCCCGGTGTCCCAGACGTCCTGCGGGTCACGTGCGTTCTGTCTTTGCAGGTTGTAGTGCCCCGTGTCCCCGAGTGATTTTTGAGGACTACAATGACAACTTAGGAGGCTTCATTAGGGAGTCTAAAATTACCTGGCTAGAAGACCCATGACTATTGGTAAACCTCTGCTCCCCAATAGATCTAGCATTCCTTGGTTCTGCAGATGGTCCAGCAGGTGCTGAGCCCAATACGCCCTTCCCATTTCCACTCATTTCTTCGAATCTAGGTCCCTTGAACACTGCTGTGAGTAGTTCTTGCATTTTCCCTTCTATTAGGTTTGTTTGTTCAGAAAGTTAATTTGCTACTTCTATCTTGAAAGCTGCTAACCCATCCTCAATTTTCTGCATCCGAGTTTCAACTTCTTGAAACTTCCCATCCACATAATGATTGATAAAAAAAAAATACTTTATTTTTAAGTGGACCACACGTATGTTATTCATGATTTTTTCTAAAACTTTGAAAATAAATTAGAATTTTATTTATCACATAAATTCATTATATGAATGAAATTTAGAAGAATGTGGTGGAAATAGGAAATGTACAAAATTAATAAAAGTATTTAACTTAAAAAAAAAACAAAAACAAAAATTAAAAGACAATCCAATCTGTCGAGAAACAGTTGACCAACTAGATGAGTTGCCATTTTTCCATTCAAATGTCCCCCTTTTTGCAATATACCATCAACAAATATTAATTAAATAATATACAGTTTCTTCATTAAATATTACTCTACAAAAAAGAGATTCAGAAAATTCCAAAATCAATACTTCACCTAAGGTTTTAGGGGAGGGGTTTTTGTAGCTGCTTATTGGCATTTTTCATATTGGCTCTTGCTTATATTCGCAGTAGTTTACACTATCAAGAAGAAAGCCAATCACAACTTGTTGATACTTTGAATGCTTGAGAAAGAAAGGTTGAATGATGATGTTTCTGTGCAATACAATTTGATTATTTTTACTCGGCTTGTTGTCTTGCTGCTTTTGGGCTTCAGATGTTAGATATAAAATGGTTGACCGTGATATTGTTTCATGAAATTTACTGATTTCGGAGTTAGTCCTTTTGGGCTGTCTCAATCAACTCGATACCGAATTGTTAGGTATTTTTAAATTTCTCTTTCATTTGTCAAGTTTAAGAGATTTTATATATATATACTACTTACGGTAGTGACGAGTTGAACCTAAGATATTGTCATGCTGAATAAGCATCTTTGTCATCGAGCTACATTAGGCGGTTGTAAGTTTAAGAGACTTAGATGATGTAAATAGTGAACTTTGGTTGGTTTGGTTGTAGGGTGAAGGAGTTTACACTTTTAATGCTTGAGAGAGAAGGGTTGGGTTATGATGTTTTTGTGCAATTAATCGATGTTTTTAAATATATACTTTTGGCCTTAAACTAAGGAGAAGATGTTTTATTTTAATATTTAAGTTTTTTGTTAAAAATAAAAATAGCACCACGTGTTAAATTTTTTATTTATTAGAATTTAGTTTAAGTAAAATTATCAAACTTTTAAAAGTTTAAGCATAGAATTATATTTTTAACTCATTTAATTAAATTAAAAGGTAAAAATATCTTTTTTAAATTTTTTTATAACATTTAAATATTTAAAATTTAGTTAGAGTGACCTAATTAATATATTTTTAAAATTATAAGGACAACAAGTTCTAAAATACAAATATATGTTAAAACTTGATAATTTGAAAACATTTAGGGATAAAACTGTAAATTGCTCTTAGATTTATTCTAAGCTCGTCGTGATATATGTTTATATATGGACAATGACTCGTTGATTAAAAATCGTCGGTTGTACATTTAGAAATTATTAAAATCACTCCTTAGTTTAATATATTATCCAAACTTTGTCTCTAGTTTTTACTAAAATTTGGCACGCAGTTTCATTTAATTAGAAAAAACCCACTATTATTAGCTTAATAAGTAAGTAAAATGATATTTTTACCGTTGAGAATGAAAATAACTATTTTAGCCTTAGAATATCTATAAAATGATAATAATGAAATTAAAAATTGAACAAAAAAAATCAGTTTATCATCATTTCAAACCAGACGAAACAAAAATAAAATAAAATAAAAATTCAAAAGTTATTGACGAAGGAAAGACAAATAAGTAAAAAAGAGAAACTAATAAAAAATTAAAAGTTAATTTTTATGGGATAATAAAAAGTAAGTGAAAACATTATATTATGGACAAAGGAAATAGATTATGATAAAAAATATATATATCACAGCCAAAGAAAATAGATCATAATCAAATAAAATAGATCACCGTTAAAGGAAATAGATCACAATTAATGAAAATACATCACGCCAAATGAAATAGATCACGAGTAAGAGAAAATTAAATCACGGTTAAAGAAAATAGATGACGATCTAACAAAATAGATTACGACCAAATAAAATAGATTACGGTCAAATAAAATAGATCACATCCAACAAAAAATATTACGGCAAAAAAAAAATTATATCACAGCCAAAGAACTCTTGAATGAGAGAGAATAAAAACAACTCAAAGAGATATAAGAAAGAAAGATTGGTGAAAAATTTAGAAGGAGAGAAGTGTTCGTTTAAAATAAAAAACTCTTGAATGAGAGAAAAAAAGCAATTCAACTCAACTAAAACAAATAAATATATGAGGTCGCGATAAATGAGAGACAAAATTTAATTTATAAGCGTAAATGAGACCAAATTTTTTGTACGAAATGACATAGTTGCCCTTCTTAGAAAAAAATAATTAACATTAAAAATTATAATTATAATAATAAAAAAGTACATATCAAACAAAAAAAATAATTTTACAAATTTAATTCAAATCATCATCACTCACCATCTCCTCGTTCAAACCATCCAGAACCCATAAAAAATACATCCATATCCATCATCACTATCTATCCATCTCTCCCAATCAATTCATCAACCATCCATAACACATACAAACACACGCACGCGCGCACACACACACACATATACATATATATATATATATATAGAAGATTAAAAAAGTAAAAAATTGGTATTTTTTTATTTTTCTTTATAGAAAATTTTTTTAAAAAAAAAGAAGAATAGTAGGGAGATGGAAAAGAGCTAGGAGATTGAGGCAGAATTGGGAGATTGAAAAAAAAAAAAAAAGTGAGTGAGCGTGAGATGCAGAGAAAAGTGAAGAATCACAGGAAAACAAAAACAGAGAGAGAGAGAGAGAGAGAGAGAGAGAGAGAGAGAGAGAGAGAGAGAGAGAGAGAGAGAGTGATTTGAGAGATTGACCAGAAAAACGAAAAAAGAAGAGAGAGTGACTTTGCAGAGAAGAGAGAAGTATGAGAGGAAAAAACAATAAAAATTGAGTTCTTTTTATTTTCCACACCCAAATTCCTGTTAATTTTTTTTATTAAAAAATTAATGGATGATGTGGCTCGACCTGATTGGTTAGGAAATTTTAAAAATAAAATAAAATTATACGTAAAAGACCAATTTATCCTTAAACCGTTAAAATCACCGCTAATTTAATGATGATCAAGACTGTCAAGGGTACTTGAGTATAATAAATAGTAAATTAATATTATGCGTGTAATTATAGATAAACTCAATGTACCTTAATACAATTCACCATTTAATAATTTATCATGCTAAAGGTAAATTGACGATAGGGGTATGTTGGGTTAAAAAAACTAAATGGAGTGTTTTGGCCAAAAGGGAATGTTGGGTAATATACCAAACTACTGAGAATTTTGATAATTTTTCTTAAACTAATTAAAATGTTTAATTATGTTTATATACTAGAAAAATACAAGTGTATTTAATGTTGGCTTGCAACGTGAAATACACAAGATATCTTTAGGCCAACGTAAAATATGATGCGAATTTTTTGTTTAACCTAAACTCAGGCTTACATAAAATACAAGTTATATTGGGATAGTTTAGTCTTTATAATTTTTCATGTGGTTAAAAATATAAACACTATTTCACGTGATTAAAAGCAATAATTACTTATTTTTATAAGGTTAAAATACAATTTACCCTTTTCAATATGCATTTATTATGCATGTCCAATGTAATGGTGACCGTTGACGGTAATTAAAATTGTTAAAAATTTATACAAGAAAGTAAATATCAATTTCGATAAAAATTTTGTGGGTCAACCAAATTTTTAAAAATTTGGATAGAATTATCAAAAATATCATCAATATTCTTAAAATATCGAGAATATTTAAGGATATTTTTTATATCGTCTCCCCTAAAATATGAAAAACCTGAAGAATATTTCGATCAAAGTATCGATATTTACTTCCTTGCACTTATTTAACAAAACAAACCATAAGGGTTCTTGATCTTAAACCATAAGAAATGTATGTCTCAAAATCTACCAAACCTTTTCTCCATCAAATGCCTTTTGTCATCTTATTGTAATTGTAAAAGTCTGATGACATGCAACAGAATTTAATTTATTGTGCACCTACTTATTTGATACCTATAACATGAAGGAAACACTACATCAAACTCCATGAATTCTACCAAATTTTTGACCACTTAGATGAGTTGCCATTTTTCATTCAAATGTCCCCCATTTGAGATGCACCAAGAGTCAAATTTACATCAATATACCATCAACAATATTAATTAAATAAATATAGTTTCTTCATTAAATATTACTCTACCAAAAAGAGATTCAGAAATTTTCAAAATCAATACTTTTGGTTGTATGTATGTACACTTGGATTATGACAAATTACAACACAATGACAATCAAAATCATCTAACCAGAAGCATCACCACATTTGATTTTATAGAACAATCAAGGATAATAAAGTAACAAGTAACAACCATAAACTTAACGGATGATCCTTAAATTATTAAAAATACATTAATTTGGTCCCTCAATTCCTAGTAAGTCAAATTTAACGGATCTAGAGGTATTTTTATATATTAACACCAAATCGTACCACATGTCAATATGATAAAAAATATAAATAGAAATGCGATTAAATATGTGTGTGTATATATATATTATATTAAAAATAAAAATAAAAGAGGTTCTTGCCTCCTCCATTGTGGAGGCAGCATCCTCCACCTAAAGTTTCAGGGAGGAGGCTCCTCCCTGAAAGTTTAAAGGGTTTTGGCAGCTATTTCTTGACACTAGTCATATTGACTTTTGTTTGTATTTGCAGTTGTCACCAAATCGTACCACATGTCAGTATGATAAAAAATATAAATATAAATACGATTAAATATGTGTGTGTATATATATATATTATATTAAAAATAAAAATAAAAGAGGTTCTTGCCTCCTCCAATGTGGAGGCAGCATCCTCCACCTAAAGTTTCAGGGAGGAGGCTCCTCCCTGAAAGTTTAAAGGGTTTTGGCAGCTATTTCTTGACACTAGTCATATTGACTTTTGTTTGTATTTGCAGTTGTTTACACCGTCAAGAAGAAAACCAATTATGACTCGTTGAACTTCGAATGCTTGAGAGAGAAAGGTTAAGTGATGATGTTTTTGTGCAAAGATGGTTTGATTATTTGTACTTGGCTTGTGGTTTGGCTGTTTTTGGGCTTTAGTTGTTTAATAAAATGGTTGATTGATCGGGATGTTGTTCCGTGAAATTAATTTATTTCGGAGTTGGTCCTTTTAGGGTGTCTGAGTCTGCTCAGCATTGAATTCTACGTATTACTCAATTGACGACAGATATCAAATTTGTATTAGAAGTTAATTTAAATAAAATTGTCAAACTTTTAATTGAGTGTAAAATTATCCTTTTAACTTATTTAATTAAAGTAAAGATAAAAAAGCTCTTTTTAAATTTTTTTATTACGTTAATTATTAAAAATTCAGTCAAACAACCTAATTAATGTATCTTTAAAACTTTAAAGAAAACAAGTTTTAGAAATATAAATATTGGATAAAATCTGATCATTTAAATAAACTTAGGAATGAAACTGTAAATTGCCCTTTGATTTATTCTATGCTTGTCTTCTTCAAGCGTAGACACTGATTGTTGACTAAAAATCGAGGATACATTTAAATAAGGAAAATTATCAAAATGACCCCTAGTTTGACATATTACCCAAAATTCCCTCTCTCTCTCTCTCTCTCCGAAATCTCTTCTATATTTTCATTTAATTATCCAAAACTTTTGTTAACAAAGAACAAATATATTTTTACCTTTCAATATAGAATGAAAATGACCATTTTAGACGTAGTATTTATAAAATAATAATCATGAAATTAAAAAATATCAAATTTCTTAACACCCAAATACATCACTCAATTGCACATCCACTTATAGTAAAGTAGTTAGTCCACCTTCCTCCCACCTCAGTGGTGAGAGTTCAATTTTCACCATACACATTTACCAGCATATATGAGTAGTTTTCTTCCCTTATTGTGAGAGTAGATATCTCTCGTTATGGGAGTAGATATCTGGACTGTGCGTTTAGTGATTGATTTCGGCAGGCCCAACAATTATTAATGTTATAATTGTACCCCCTTAAAAAACAAAAAAAATGTATCAACTCAATCACTTTCTCAACACCGACTACTTTCTCACTACTTCTCTCATTTTCTCAACAACCAAATATATGGGAACATTAAAATCAAAACCCAAATCCAACCCAAATCACAACCACCACCCCTAAATCAAATCGAATCACCAATCACTATCCCTAAAATCCAGCCGTCGCCACCACATACCAACACCGATCTCCTCCAAAACGGAGGAGACTAGCGCTCGATCGCTTCTTGGCCGTCGGGGAGGGGGAGAGAGAGAGAGAGAATGTGAGAAAGAAAGTTAGGGAAAGGAAGAGAAGAGAGAGACCCAATAGAAGAGATAGAAACAATGAGGTGGATGAGGAAAGAGAAATAAAAGAAGAGAAGAAATTTTATATTTTATTTTATAAACAATTTGATTTTATATTATTTTAATATTAAATTTGTATCATTTTGTTGAATAAATTTTAATCAAATTTTTAGTAATTTCCAGATTTTAAGGGAACATTTAATGTTAGGGGTATTTAGGGATTTAAATTAAAAACAGGAGTATTTTGGGTTAAAAAAAAGAGAAACTAAATGGGATGTTTTGGCCAGAAGGGAATTTTGGGTAATATGTCAAACTACATAGAAATTATGATAATTTTTCTTTAAATAATTAAAAGGTTTGATGATGTTTATATACTAGAAAGCTATATGATTATATGAGAGTTACATGAATAATGAAAATATAAACATAGTATCAGCATCATGTGTTCTAAGGGCTAAATAAGAGCAAAATGAATTTTCAAGCTCTATTAAATCCCAAATAAATTTCATTTGACATTCACATAATCTTTTAATTAGAAAGGTAGCAACCACTCTTCTCTCTTTACAACTAAATTATCCTTCAACATTTTCTTCACTAATATTTCACAATTTATCTACGGATTTAGGTAAAACATTAACACATGAAGATTTGGTGAACGTAAATCATTGTAAAGCTTGAGAGAAAAGGACTATTTGAAGGTTTTTTTTTTTTTTAATTTAAAAACAATTATTTAGTTAATAAGTTTCAAATTTATGTATCGATAGTTGATTATTTCAATTGAAAAATCTCCAAATAGTCAGGTTTTGGAAAAAAAAAAATTGCAGTATTATACAAGTGTATTTCACGTTAGCTTGCATCGTGAAATACACAAGGGGCATATTAGTCTTTAAAATTTTTGTGGTTAAAAATATAAATAATATTTCATGTGGTTAAAAACAATAATTACTAACTTTATAAGGTTAAAATGCAATTTGCCTTTTACAATGTGCATTTATTACGTTTACGATCTTAAAATTGTCAACACTTATACCAGGAGTAAATATTGATTTCAATCAAAATATGAAAGGTCCACATTTCGGTAGAATTATCAAGTATCATCAATATTCTCAAAATATCAAAAATAAACATTAAAAAATATTTCGATCAAATTATCAATATTTACTTTCGTGTACTTACGTAACAAGACAAACCATAAGAGTTCTTGATCTTAAACCATAAGAAATGTCTCTCAAATCTACCAAACATTTTCTCCATCAAATGCCTTTTGTTATCTTATCTGTATTGTTAAGTCTGATGACATGCAACAGGATTTTGTTGTGCACCTATTTATTTGATACCTATAACATGAAGGAAACACTACATCAAACTCCATGAATTCTACCAAACTTTCGGTCAATGTTTCAGCCAAAGTAGCAAGTTATCCGAAGGTGGGATCAATCTACCTTTTGTCTGCCTATCCAACTATACTGAGATTGTAAATAATAAAAAAGAAAAAAGAAAAAACTATACAAAATCATGTTTCAACATGTCCAGAGATTCCAGTTTTTCAGCACAATGTCTACCTACTAGTTGTCTAATGCAGTAATTTATACACTTTCCTGTTGGAACCAATAATGAACAAAAAGGAGGAAAAGCAGGATTATTAAGTTGCCCTTTTCTCTTCCTGTAAATCCAAGTCCAGGCATCTGATTCATCCATGGTCAATGCCCCCAGTAAATCCAAGTCCAGGCATCTGATTCTCAAGTATGATGAGAAGCTTTACAACAAAGGAACATTATAGATAGTGGTCATTGCGAATAACGATCTACAAATGCCTTTGCATTCTCTGGTGCATAAAACCGTGCCTGCAAATAAAAGCAACTAGTGTTTTAGCTTTCATGCACGAAAACATAAATGATAATGAACATGCTGATTCTGCATAGAGAAAATAATGCAAGTTAAGATTCAACAAGGGCAAGGGAAGATTATCTCCATGAATAGCGAAAGGGTGGTCCTACCCTAAACAAGACTAGAATTGAAAAATAAAATAAAATAAAAAATCTTAACAAATGAAGCCAATTATCTCCCAAATTGATAACATTGAAATGAAACAACATGGCTGCTAGACTAACCTCACTGAAACCAAGTAATAATAACAATTAACAATTATAATCTGTCGTGACCCAGTTAGGCCACTAAGAACATGGACAGTTAAGTATGAAGACAATTGGATTTTCATCTACAAGTGAAGCCATAGAATGTAACATATTAAATAAACAAATGGGGTTGCATCTTGTTTAAAAATAGAAGCAGACAAGTTTCTACATGGAAACTGTTAGCACTTAGTATTATGTTGCTCGCAGATAGCTAGATTTACTTTTTTTTTTTTTAGCTTTTCTAGCTAGATTTACTTTTTTTTAACCCTTTCTTTTGTTTTTTTGTTTTTTAATAGGAAACAACAGATATATATTAAAAAAGAAAAGTATACAATGGGTAAACAAGGTATCCATGAAACAGAAGACAATAAGAACTCTGACAAGGGACAGCCTCAAAATGCAAAAGAGGGAGCATACAAAAAGAAACCTACAAAAAAATAAACATAAACAAAAAGAAACCCCATTCTTGCTCCTTAACAACACTACTCACAGAAGCTAGCTACAAGTGATCAATAATGCTTACACACAGGTAGGTGCTCAAAATAACCATATCATAGTGGAGCAAAGTTTTGCAATTGTTGTGACTCAGTAACAGAACTGTCAGTATAATCCTGATAGTAGTTGGATCAAGTAAAATTCAGCAGTGCACTGAATGAATGGAGAGTATCTAGCCCATGAGAAAGTTCACTGGCATTTTTATGCATAAACAAATGTGTCTATATTTTGTCATCATATGCAATTGGACATCATATACTCACTTGTATAAACATTCTCTCTGCATCTCCAACTTTTCCATTTTCCTTCAAAATAATTCCCTGCAGAAGAACCAAATATATAATATCTAGATGTCAACAATTTAGTTACCAGTCAGTAGGACAGATTCAGAAGGTGAACCGACAGTATCTAAAAGCTAATCTTCATCATAAATCTATAATGAGACAAAAAGACGTAAACGATTTAGTAGCTACATTCGGGTGGGAAGTCAAGAACCTTTGCTAAGTAACCACGGAAATCATTGGGGTAGCTAGAGATGATCCGATCATAAACAGCTACAGCATCACTAACTCGGCCTCCATCTGAATAGGCTTTGCCAAGTAGCAATTCAACCTGTAAAAACATCTCATAAATAGATGCCATGTAGAATTTGATTGTATGTAGCAAGAAGGAACCCAAAAGTGTATATCTCATATGAAGATAACATATATTTAAGAGAAAAAATGGATGATAGAAATTTCTTTAAAATAAGAATTGAAAAAAAAAAAAAAAAATTAGGCTGATGACAAGCTATAGTTGAAAATCTAAATATATTATAACCATTTTAGCAGTCTACTAAGTTCTCTTTTTTGGTTATTTTCTCGTTCCTCTCAGAAAACTCACAAGGGCCAGATACATTGACTCTGGTATTCCTATATCTTTACTCTTTCCTTATTAAACCAGGCGGGATCAGCTTTATTCAATTATGTACTCTTGAGGGCACTATATAAATAATAAAATTTTAAAAACTCAACTAAATAGTGCCAAAATCTAATTTTTAATTACGAAGATTTTCAAGTATAAATACTTAGCAATATTTTATAATTTGATAATGTTGAACTTTCGCGTTGTTTTCTAATAGCAATGGGCTGAATGACAAACATCGTCCGGGTGCTTGTATGAATGTCACTCAACTTAAGAAGACAAGAATATAAAGGTCACTGGCAAAAGCTGATGAGGATTTATTTCTTTTGATTTTTTCATCAGGCTAATAAAGGCTTTAGAAAAATCAAAATGAAAGATTATTAGAAAATTAATTTACTGGTAAATATTTCCCTTTTGTCATAATGCCTTTCCTCATATCATAATATTGTACAATTTAAGTATATATTGACAGTTTTTATATAAAATTCTTTATGTACTAATATGTAATTATCGATACATACATATAGCTATTCGTGTAGAATTATGTATATATGTCTATATTGATACATGACCACATAAATGCCTAGTGTGAGTTCTTTACGACTTCGCATGTATTAGAGACCACATGACAATCTATTTGATAGCACTGTAACTGGCCAAAACAGTACAAACATTATAAAGCACTGCCTGCTAGCAAAGCTCAGGGATAGCACAATACCAGTGCACTTTCCACACCCCAATGTAAAGACAGGTATAAAATGTTTGTTTATTATTATTATTATTGTTTGGTTACATGTCTTGTCATAACAAACTCAATTATATGCCAATACTATTAAAAGCACTGTATAAGATATACAAAGCTTAGAAGGTGAGCTTAGTTTCTTGATAACAATATGCCAAAAAATACCGAAGCCATCGCCATTAATTGCATAATAATAAATACTAATTCTGACACAATCTATATTTGTGATGCAAAAGCTGTTTTATCAGATCCAATGCTTCTTGACCAAACTAAGAAGGGTTCTAATGCTCTACATCTATGAGAGATACGAAAAGCCAATATAAAATCTATAAAGGAAAACCAAACAGACATCTAACTGGACTGTAAAAGACTTCTCTCTTTTTTCTTTTTTCTTTTCAAGTGATTTAATCTGGCAATATTCGATATCCAATTTCACAGCCACAAATGTGAAAATGCTGATGAACCAAAAGTATAATAAATCAAAGTAGATTATATGACCAATGAACCATAATTTCTTTCAAGTTACCATAGTGATGATGAATATATATATGATGAGAAACCAGCTCACCTGAACGGGGTCCACCTTCTGCTGCTTTGTTCCCATGGCATTCTCGGCCTTTACATTATCTGATTTTTCTGCATTTAAGCGTTCACGAGAATCCAGAAGAAATTTAACAGCCTGCATAAAAAGGAAAAGAGTAAAAAATAAATAAATAAATAAATAAAGATAGTGAATATTTACAAATATTCTTGCCTAAAACTCAAACATCCATAAGAAATCATTTGCCTGCACTATTTTGACTTTTGAAATCTCCGTAAATAGGAGAATATTGAGGTTTAATGTAATAATGAAATGAAATGATGGGGTCAGAAATTCAACCAGTACCAATTTTCTTCAGGTTCCAATATTATTGTCTAGCTATACAAATTACCATTCATCAATCATTTGCCGGCATATGGCATTGGTCAATTCTATATGGTCAGTAGGAGCAGGCTAAACAAAGATTCATGAGAGACCAAAAAATTAATTCCAGTTATCTAACTTTATTTATTGTAGAGTATGTTGAAAGTTCTATACTGCTGTGATATTTACTGTTATTTATTGTTATTAGCTTTGTTTTATCCTATTAGAAGCTGTTAGAAGCTGTTGTGTTAGTTAGCTAATAAAGGGGGTTTGAGGTTAGTTGTTCTCATCCCTAAAGTGTTTGTAGTTTATCAGGTTACTTTCCTAGAGTTGTGGGAGTAGTAACTTCTTTATAATAAATATCTCTAATCTCTCTATGGAGATTAAGTGAGAATAATACAATAATTCTACATGGTATCAGAGCCTTCTCTGAATCAAAATCCCCTCTAAAGATGACTAAGGAAGTAGAAACTCCTAGTTCATCATCTACTCTTCCGTCTTCTTCTTCCAACTCAGAAACCACCAACAATAACAATGGTGGGTCTGACTCTTCTCATACACATCATATACCCATCACTGGTCATAAACTAAATAGGCAAAATTATCTCCAATGGTCGTAGTCAGTATTTATGTTTATCTGCGGAAAAGGCAAAGATGAATATATCTCTGGTAGTTCTCCATTACCAGCTAAAGAAGATCTCACCTTCAAAAAATGGAGAACCGAAAATAGTATGGTAATGTCATGGTTAATAAATTCCATGACAAACGATATAGGAGAAAATTTTCTTTTATATGAAACTGCACATGATATTTGGGAGGCAGCAAAGGAAACTTATTCCAGTCTGGATAATATTGCTGAATTTTTTAGCATCGAGAGCACTCTCCATGATCTGCGACAGGGAGACATGTTAGTAACCCAATTTTATAATTCCTTAACCAAATTCTGGCAGCAAATAGATGCATTTGAGGGGCATCAATGGAAGTGTCCACATGATGGTGCATTGTACAAAGAGATTGTGGAGCAGAAGAGAATCTTCAAATTTCTGCTGGGTTTAAATCAGGACTTGGATGCAGTTAGAAGTCGAGTTCTGTCTGTCAAGCCACTTCCAAATATTCGTGAAGTTTTCTCTGACGTGCGCAGAGAAGAGAGCCGGAAAAGAGTGATGATGGGTTCATCAAAAACAGAATCCCATCTTCATAGTTCTGAAAACTCAGTCTCAGCACTTGCTGCACAGGGCGCTCATTCTTATGATAATCGGCCGAGGAAACCAAGACCATACTGTGACCATTGTCGTAGACCAGGTCACACCAAGGAAACCTGCTGGAAGTTGCATGGAAAACCAGTAGGCTGGCAGCCTGGCCAAAACAGAAATTTCAGCAACAACAGTCGCGGAAATCTAGCCACTAGTCAGGAAAATACCTGTGCACCTGACCAATCCGTTCAGCAAAGAACAGGTTACAACAATGCTGCAGTTTTTTAAAAATCAGCAAATACAAGAATCCAATACTGAATATTTTGGTACTGGTTCTGTGGCTCAAAAAGGCAATTTCCAGAATGCCTTGAGAGTAAAAACCGAGCAAAGCAAACCTTGGATTGTGGATTCCGGTGCCTCAGACCACATGACAGGAGATGCCAAGTTTTTCAAGACTTTTACTCCAAGTCACGGTAATATGTCAGTTAAGATTGCTGATGGATCATTATCCAAAGTAGCAGGCACAGGTTCAGTGGTTATATCTAAAAGTTTAACATTACATTATGTTTTATTTATGCCAAAATTGGATTGTAATTTATTATCAATTAGTAAACTCACTAGAGATTTGAATTGTGTTACGAAATTTTTTCCTTAACATTGTGAATTTCAGGATTTGAGTTCGGGGAAGATGATTGGCAGTGCTGATGAGTGTACTGGGCTCTACCTCCTAAGACCTGAATCCGAATCTGGCAATCAAAGTAAATTAGCTGAATTTGTTTCCTTCAAAAGTCAATTTCATCCTAGGTCAAACAATGATAGTGCTATTATGTTATGGCACTATAGGTTAGGACATCCAAATTTTATGTATCTTGAAAAGTTGTTTCCTATTCTATTTCGAAATAAAAATCCGAAGTTGTTTTCTTGTGAAATATATCAATTGTCTAAACACACTCGTCAAGCATATCCACAAAGGGCATATCAGCCATCATCTCCATTTTCTATAATTCAAAGCGATGTTTGGGGTCCTTCTAGAGTTGCTAATATTACAGGAGCTAAATGGTTTATTTCCTTCATTGATGATCACACGAGACTTACTTGGGTATTTCTTATGAAAGAGAAATCTGAAGTAAGCCAGATTTTTCAAAATTTTAATATCATGATTTATAATCAATTCCAAACAAAAATTAAAATTTTGAGAACTGATAATGGAAAAGAGTATTTTAATACTATATTAAAAAACTATTTGATCAATGAAGGAATAATTCATCAAAGCTCCTGTGTAGAAACTCCCCAACAAAATGGAGTCTCTGAAAGAAAAAACCAACATCTTCTAGAAGTAGCTCGGTCAATTATGTTCTCCTCCAATATTCCAAAACATTTTTGGGGTGAAGCAGTTCTTACTGCTGCATATTTGATTAATAGATTACCATCTAGGGTACTCAAATTTCAAACTCCTTCTCATGTGTTTTCTACAAAATTTCCCCATAATCACCTTCAATCTCACCTTCCAACTAGGGTGTTTGGTTGTAGTGTTTTTATTCATGTCAGTTCCGTTAATCGGAATAAATTGGATCCACGATCCATTAAGTGCATGTTTGTTGGGTATGCACCTACCCAAAAGGGATATAAGTGTTATTCCCCAGAATCCAAAAGGTTTTATACCTCTATGGATGTGACTTTTATTGAAAATCAGCCATTTTATTGAAAACCTACAATTCAGGGGGGGAGTTTGAGTCAAAATGATGAATTTCGGTTTTGGGAAACATTATCAACTGATCAAGATACATATCATTCTGGTTTTTATCCTTTATCCACTGTTCCAAATTCAAAATCTGCTGGTTTTTATCCTTTATCCACTGTTCCAAATTCAAAATCTGGTTTTTATCCTTTATCTACTGTTCAAAATTCAAAATCTGGTTCTCAACAATCTGATAAAGGTTCTGTTTTACCAAATATATCTGAAAATCAAAATTCTGGGTGTCCTAGTCCACTTAAAACTCAAAAATCTGGTTCAAATAATTATGAGTATCCTAGTCAAACTCAAATACACAAAGCTGATCCTAAAAGTCAAGTTCAAACTGGAAGTTCTAGTCCTAATCAGTTTCATTGTCCTACTAAACCTCCTTCTATCTCTCCACTTATTCTATCTAGTGATATTCAAAATAAATGCATTGTCCCATACCCTTCCAACTCTACCAATACACAAAGTCCTCTTAACTCAAACACTAAATCCATTCCGCAGATTTTTCCAACTGTACATCCTAATCAGGAGGTAGAGAACAATAATGAGTCACAACACAGCCATGACTCTTCACTTGATACACAAATCCGAGAGGTTAGTACAGGAACTGATGGGAAAATGACAGTGACCCAATCTCATCTTCAAATGAGAATCCTCTTGATGATATTGAGTGGCCCATTGCATTGAGGAAAGATGTGAGAGAATGTAGGAGCCGACCACTCTACCCTATATGTAAGTATGTCTCATATAACAGGCTGTCTTCAGATTACCGTGCATTTTCTATTAATATTTCAGCAGCAGAATCTGTACCGAACAACATATATGAAGCTCTTAAAATACCAAAATGGAGGTCAGCGGTTTATGAGGAGGTTTCAGCCCTTGAAAAGAATGGCATATGGGAGATAACAAATCTGCCCGAAGGGAAGAAACCAGTGGGAGGCAAGTGGATTTTCACCGTAAAGCATAAGGCTGATGGGAGCATTGAACGTTTTAAAGCACGGTTGGTGGCTAAGGGATTCACACAGTCCTATGGCATTGATTTTGAAGAAACGTTTGCACCGGTAGCAAAGCTCAACACCATCTGAGTATTGCTTTCCCTTTCTGCAAACTTGGACTGGCCCTTACGCCAATTGGATGTAAAAAACGCATTCTTAAATGGAGACCTAGCGGAGGAAGTCTACATGGAGATTCCACCAGGCATAGGTACAAAATTGAAGACCGGGAATGTATGCATGCTCAAAAAATCCCTTTATGGTCTCAAACAGTCCCCACGTGCGTGGTTTGAGAGGTTTTCAAAAGCTGTCAAACAGTCTAGTTACTTGCAATGCCAAACAGACCACACTATGTTCGTAAAGCACTCTTTGGGAGGTAAAATCACTATTCTTATCGTTTATGTTGATGATATAATTCTAACAGGGAATTGTAAGGAAGAAGTTCAAAGATTGAAAGAGTTTCTTGCTAAAGAATTTGAGATCAAAGACTTGGGAAGTCTCAAATACTTCCTTGGCATGGAAATAGCTCGATCTCAGGAAGGTATTGTAGTTTCTCAACGCAAGTATGTGCTAGACTTGTTGAGAGAAACTGGGATGCTTGATTGTAAACCCGCAGAAACTCCCATGGATTGTACAACTAAGTTAGGGAGTGTTGAAGGAAATGTTCCAGTGGATAAGGGTCGGTATCAACGACTTGTGGGAAAACTTATCTACCTTTCCCATACAAGGCCGAATATTTGTTTCTCCGTAAGTTTGGTGAGTCAATTCATGAATAACCCTTTAGAAGAGCATATGGATGTTGCGTTCAGAATACTAAAGTACCTGAAAATGACGCCAGGGAAGGGTCTTTTCTTCAAGAAAAATACGGATAGAAAGGTTAATGTGTTTACAGATACAGATTGGGCAGGGTCTCTCAAAGACCGTAGGTCCACATCAGGGTATTGTACATTTGTGTGGGGTAACTTGGTCACTTGGCGAAGTAAGAAGCAATCAGTGGTCTCTAGGAGTAGTGCAGAGGCAGAGTTCAGGGCTATGGCTCATGGCATTTGTGAGGGAATATGGTTGAAAAGACTATTGACAGAGCTTGGGTCACCTGTGAATAAGACAATGAATTTATTTTGTGATAATCAGGCTGCCATTAGCATTGCTAAGAATCCTGTGCATCATGACAGGACGAAACACGTGGAAATTGATAGACACTTCATTAAGGAGAAACTAGAAGACGGTAGTGTCCAACTTGTGTATACTCCAACAGCTACACAAACTGCAGACATCCTTACAAAAGCTCTTCCAAGAAATGTTTTTGAAAATTTGTGTAACAAGCTGGGAATGAAAAACATTTTCTGCCCAGCTTGAGGGGGGGTGTTGAAAGTTCTGTATTGCTGTGATATTTACTGTTATTTATTGTTATTAGCTTTGTTTTATCCTATTAGAAGCTGTTGTGTTAGTTAGCTAATAAAGGGGGTTTGAGGTTAGTTGTTCTCATCCCTAAAGTGTTTGTAGTTTATCAGATTACTTTCCTAGAGTTGTGGGAGTAGTAACTTCTTTATAATAAATATCCCTAATCTCTCTATGGAGATTAAGTGAGAATAATACAATAATTCTACAGAGTACATACACACCTTCAGTCAGAAATTATTCAAGATTTTTAGTAAAATGAAAACAAGTACCCAAGCATGCAAAATTTGTGTATGTAAGTTTTATGCGTGCGTGAATACAAGTCAGAGGAATCCAAAAAAAAGAAGATAAAATCCGGAATGGTGATTCAACAATATGATGGACAAGTGTAGCATATGCATTCTAATGTCAATCCATTTGCCTGATGACATACCTCATCTGGTTTCTTGGCAGCAAGCAATGCATTTGTAGTACCTCGAAGAACCTCAAAATTGATGTCTTTTGACACCTATTAGATAGTAATAATGGATCCATACACAGCAGAGGTGAATTAAATTAGAAACAGAAATACATGGTTATATATATGACATCAGTAATTCCAACATCAGAAATACATGGTTATATATATGAGCATTTACACACACAGAGAGATAAAGAGAAAAACATATAAAGTTAAATCACATGCTTCATTCCATCATAGTGACATAGATACTAGCTAGCATAGTTAATAAGAGCTCTTGTTCTTGTCCAAGAGGTCTTGTATTCAATTCTCACTCACATTAGGGAGGGAAGGGTTTGGTTTATTTATTTTAATACAAAAGAAAATATAAAAAAAAAAATTAATAAGTAAGCTGAATCAGTTTTCACAAAAATTAACATTCTGCATCCATGAGATGAGACAAACTCATGCATTTGTCCAAACCAAAATCAACCACATCTAGAGTGAGCAATTACCTGAAACAGTTATGTGCACCAGATGAAGTGCTCTATGCACTAGAGAAAAACTCACCATGGCAGAAACCCTATATGCAGCAGCACTTCCTTCATAATCCTTGAGTTCGTATTTAACTTCTCCAAGCAAACGGAAAACATCAGGGTCACTTGGTTTCTCCTGTCGAGCTTGATAGATCAGTTCTAATAATATAATAAGCTAGTTCTATGAACAGAACACTCTAGCAGCGTTAGGTACATAAAGTACTGAAATGGATAAGGACAAACCTTTGCCAAGTCCTGAAGGAGAGGGGCAGCCCGAGTATACTCTCCTAATTCTGCCAAGGTTACAGCAGCTCCCTGCAAGACCATTTAAATGAATTTCAAATGGCTAGCATAGGTTAGACAATAGTAAAAAGGAGAGCAATTTCAGGCTATATATTAAATGCAACTTTATGTTTTTGCACTTATAAGAATTCTTAAATACTAAAACTTTGTATAATATAGAAATCAACAGTAAAATCCTTTTCCCATGGCTGCATAATAAATTTATAACAATATATGTGTTCGAAATTGAAAACAAGAAAACTTTACACCTCAGTAAATGTATCTAGAACAAGTTGAAAGAGCACATAATGTTAAAGAAAAAAGAATAAGAAACAATATCGGCATAATGCTCTGTGACTCACCTCAAGAGCAGTTGGATCTTTTGGAGAGGTACTTAGCGTTGCTTCATATTGATTTAGCCTCCTCTACAAGAAATTAAAAAGGAACAGTGTTAACATCTCTTTCCATGTGTAGAATACAAATGGACAACAAAACAAAACTGAAAATTAAAGTACAAACGGGTCTAGTAGAAAGAAACAAAAGAGTAAGTATAATATGTAATTGCTAGCACAAAACGAAAAGCAACTGTCCAGTTATCCAGATTGTATTTTACAGCGAAAGAGAAAAATTGCATTTCTTTTAGATACTTTATATTTTTTCCTTTTGCTTAAAGAAGAAAACCGTAAACCAAAAAGAGCAAAAAATTGCAATGGCATTTCCCACATAGTTATATTAGAATAAACCCTATTAAAATATTTATAGCTTCTTTTCTCTACCATATGATAAAAGCAACCCCCTCCTTTGATTTGGAAAAAGATATTTCTATAGTCAATAGCAATTAACGCAAACAAAAGTGTTTACAACTTATGATCTTAAATGTCTCAGAGACAACTAATTGCTGGGGCACTAAGGTTGTGCGCAGAATTGAATTGGACTATTTTTATAGAATAGGATTGGATTGAAATATTGGACTAAGTAATACTGTGATGTATTTGGTGCAGGTTGGATTAAAAATAGTATCTCTTATTTAGTGTTATAAGGGATTAGAAAAAACCGTAACTATATTTTATGTTTAATATAGTATGAGACTGATTAGAATAATCTCTCATTTAAAATAAATTCTAAGAAAAATATAATTGTTTAAATATTTTAAATTAAAATTAAATTAATATTGGTTAAACAGTTTAATTTATATTTAAATTAAATTTAAATTAAAATTAAAATTGGTTAAAAATAAAATCAAATAATAATATTTTTTGGTTGATATCAAAAATATAAAAATTTTAAATTGTTTTAATAAAATATATTTAATTAACTTTTAAAATGCTTTAAATAAATTTAATTTTATTTATAAATAGTTTAATAAAATATAAGAAATTGAAAAAAGAAAACAGAGAGAGGCACAGGCACTGATTATTGACAAAGTGAAGAAAAAAAAATTGAGAAGAGAGAGAAGAAATTAAACCATTGTTTTTGGAGGGGTTTCATTTGTCTTGGTCCGGTGGGATAAAAATAATTCTAGGACTAAATAATACAATGTCACTTGGTCAATTCAAACAAGGAATTTGACTATTTTTTGTCCAATCTCAATCTTATCCCAAGCAACAAACATGCCATAAAGATTAACTAATACTGCCCTAACTTTGTAGATAAGAATCGATTATCCGAAGAAAGATAGGTTCGATGTCTGTAACACAAATAAGAAAGAGAACAGATCAAACGAAAACATTATGCAAACAATTTTCTTTTTCTTATTATTATAAGGGCTTATGTATCTCATGGGAAAAGAAGTTTTTATACATTTATTAAGGAGAAAAAATGCACTAAGGAAATCAGTGTATATTGTACCCAGATGAGATGACTAATTCAACATATAAAACCTGACATTAG
This sequence comes from Xanthoceras sorbifolium, assembly GCA_003430845.1. Classification (NCBI taxonomy): domain Eukaryota; kingdom Viridiplantae; phylum Streptophyta; class Magnoliopsida; order Sapindales; family Sapindaceae; genus Xanthoceras; species Xanthoceras sorbifolium. The sequence continues at coordinate 24,537,097 of CM010622.1, read as the reverse complement.
TTTAGTACTATGAAATCTCCAGCAGCTCAAATTTGAAGTTATTGTTAGGCAGAACTTCTAAAAGAAGAAAAAGAAATACTATAGGCATTTTCATGAATATACCTGAAGTGTACTTTTCTCTTCTTCTGACATTTTATTACTGACCACCTCGGTTCCCTCAGTTGGACTAACACTGAAATACAGAAGACCATTGCAAGATCAAAACATTCTAGTCAATATGCAAATACTAAAGGATTATAATAAGGAAAACAATAAAATAAAATCATGAAAAACTAAAATCCAATAATCAATCCCTAGGATAACATAATATATAAAAAATAAAAAACATAACTTTTAGGTTCCACTAGTTCCAAATATGCTATACTTATTGGAAGCAATAAAAATTTAGAAGTTATAAGATTCTAACAGACTTAAGTTAGATCAACACAAATTTTGTTTATTGTTAAAAGGATTCTAACAGATAATGAAGGGAAATGTTAAGACTTCTCTAAAATGGTTTATATATAGATATTTCGAAGACAAAAGAACTTTTCCTAGAATCATGCAACTTGATTTCCTGCTTGCAACCACTCAAAGAAATTTCTGAATCAACAAAAGCAAAGTAATTTGCCTGCTCAACTAAATCAGTTAGCATTAGCAAAATGTCTTTCAATTTCAACTCTTCTTCAACTTGTTAGTGCTTTTATTTTGTATTGGATTAGAAGGTGAAATAATTTTTAAAATCCACAAGTGAACATATGTATCCACAATTAATAATTTCTTACTTTGAAGTCAAACATAAGTTTTGTGGTGACCTTATGGAGGAAAGCAGATAACATGTCTCCGTAAGATGTCAAAACCCACAATCAATGATGGTAATCACTCCAATTAAAATTCTGGATCATGTACCACATCAAAATGTAGAAAGAAAGTTTCAGTATACACTAATATGAAATGATAAATTTAGGTTCCAAAGTTAACTTAGTTGATACAAAATCAACATTTTGATGCAAGAAATCTTTAAAAAGATGGGAAAAATTCATAATCACCCCTTAAAACATGAAAAAATTATTTTTAACCACATGCGAAATTTTAATTGTTTTTAACCAACTTAAACAAGAAAAATCCCAAATGCCCCTCATTTAATTGCCTTCCTCCCAATTCTTCATGGTTCAAAATCGGGCAAAAACAGAGAAGTGAGAAACAACCAGTGCCTAGAAAGAAAGAGAGCTTTTAGAGAGAGAAAACGCTGATTTCTCCCCCCATTTGATTTTTTCAAGTTATTTGATGATATTTTCATATTTACGGCAAAGAAAATGTGTGTGGTTGTGATTTGATATGTATTTGGGTTTAGTAAATGTTAGACGCTTAGGGTTTGGGTTTGAAAACAAAACCCAAAGATTTCGTGTCGCTAGGGGTTATGTGAAATCATCAGTGATATAGTACGTGAAATCATCACCTTACTACATGAAATCTTTAGGATTTCGTTTTTCGTACATGTACTCTTTAGTTTATTGTAGCACTCATGCTCATCGAGACGATTCCAATGATTATTATAGGCCCAAATCCGACATCGTTTGCCCCTTCCACGGGCTTTTAGAAGATTTCACATAATATATTTTTGATGATTTCACGTAGCAAGCTTGAGGATTCACATGGCAAATTCCTGATGATTTCATGTAGGTGATCTATGTAACATCCCGGATTTCGGGTGATGAATTTTTGATATATATGAAATATGTGAAAATAAAATTTTTACTATTTGAGGGGGGTGTAAATGTAATTAAATGAAATAGTGAAAAATGGAAAAAAAATGAAAAATTGGAAAACTGGACCAGAGAGCATCGCGACCTGGTCACCGCGACCACAGGTCGCGATGGCTCGCTCGCGGTGAAAAACGAAAAATCTGGCAGTGAGCAACGCGACCAGTCACCGCGACCACAGGTCGCGATGGCTTGCTCGCGATGAAAATGGCAAAACCTGGTAGTGAACAACGCGACCAGCCACCGCGACCACAGGTCGCGATGGACTGCTTGCGATGAAATTGTCAAAAACGGGCAGAGAGCAGCGCGACCACTCGCGCGACCAAGGCGCGCTCGCGAGGAAGGCGGTGCGCGCATTCCAGTGAGCATCGCGACCTGGTGCCGCGACCACAGGTCGCGACGGCGGTCGCGGTAGCGAAAAAAATATAAAAAAAAGAAGTGGCTTCTCGAGGAAGCCAGAATCATCACAGAACAGAGAGAGAGAGAAAAGAGCGAGAATAAGAAGAAGAAGAAGAAGGAGAAGAAGAAGAGGAAAAGGAAAGACGAAATCGTAGAACCGCGATTCTCGAACGAAAAGACGGTACCGAGGTAGGTGTACGTTTGTTTTCGAAATCGTTACGCAAAGACTTTCGTTAGTGTTTTCGTTTTCGTTTTCGATCTCGTTTCCGTGTTCGTTTTCGATTTCGTTCAAAGTTTTCGTTATCGATTTTCCGTAAGTAAAGTGTTTATTTTATATGTACTTGCTACATCTATTGTCGATTTTGGAATACTTTTATATTAGATCGCATCTTGATTTTCTTTCGATTTTGTCGATTTCGTAAATACTACATGATTTATATTTTGTACGATTATTGTTGATTTGTGATAGATTGTATTTTAATTTCGTTTTCGAACATTTCGACTGTTGTGATTTGTGAAAAATATTGCTCGCATGACTATTGTTCATATTTCTTGAAGTTTATTATGTGATTTATATGACTATTGAATGATTATCGATTATTGAGTAATTTTTGCGAAATTGATTGTGAATTTGGTTTATCGAAACGGCCCTAGGATACGTAGACATAGAAATGGATATAGGAGGTTGGTATACCAGCTGGGTTTTATTGAGCAGCACTGCGCCGATATTGATTGATTGATATTGATGATATTGATGTACCTCCTCTTGGATTCGTCCAGAGGCTGGGAGATACGTACCTCCTCAGGATTCGTCCTGGGGGTTGGGAGTTAATGTACCTTCCCAAGGATTCGTTCCTGGGATAGGGAGCTATGTACCTCTCTAGGTTCCGTACCCACGGTCCTAGAGTTGGGAGACACGTACCTCCTCAGAATTCGTTCTGGGGGTTGGGAGCTTGACCCATATTCCAGTCCGTATATGTTTAGTATTCTAGCGAGCCAGAATTGATTGGAATTGAAAAGTGTATTGAATGCTTTTATTGATCGAAAATTATATATTGACCTCATTATTGAAGTTCAAGTGCTTGAAATTATTATATACTTTGATTCTGCAATTTAATTGTTTTGAACATGATTTGAATTGATATATATATATATATATATTGTGAATTGTTATTATTAAAAGTTATATATGTTTCCATATTGAGATTTTAGTACACCCACTAAGCTTTATGCTTAGCGCGTTAGTTTGTTTCTAACGCGTAGGTACCAGGAATCCGGACGAGGCGAAAGACTGAAGAACTGGAAGAATTGCAAACCGAGTCACAGGATTGTACAGTTGGGTAGCTATATTTTTGTTATGTATATATACATATTCTGAAAGCATGCATATACAGGGGAATTGTAAATATGTTTTGTAATATGTTTTTAATTAATTATTTTACGATTTCTGAATGTATATATATATATATAACAGTTTTGAACTGTTTTATTTTATAATTTGTGATTGATAAGTCGCACTAAACGGCAGAGTGCGCAATTGTTTGAAATTGTTATTGAAGTGTTATTGAAATTGGTATTGAATTGATTGTGTGAAAACAGGTTTTGGAAAGTCCGAAAAACAAACGGCACTCTGCCGAATTTTCGTAAAAAGTTCAAAATGTTTTATGGACCCACAACGATTTTAAAATGTAAAACTAAGTAATTGAAAGAATTTGAAAGTCCGAGTAGCGCGCCCCGGATCGGTCCGGCCGGATCGGGTCGGGGGGTGCTACAATCTACCTGAAATGTTCTAGAAAAAAAATGAACTTCAATGTTTGGTGTTTGATTTTTCTCAAAAACTTAAATCATGTAAAAAACACACAATACCCATGAAATATATGATGTTTCAAACAAGATAAATGGATTTAGTACGAGTATTACACACAATATTTGCACCAATGTTGTTAAGATTCAAAGATTTTTTTTTTCCCAAAATTCTTCCTTCAACTAATTTTCCAATTACAAACTGTTCCTGTTGATGTCTTTTATGTCCATAACAACTTAGTATTTGGTTTCGTAAGTATATGGGTGTTAATGATTGAGAGAAGAGAGAGAATCGAAAAGAGGGAAAAGAGAGGAAGAATAGGTTGGAGGACAAAGGAGGAAGATGATGTAAAATTGTGTGGAGGTGTGTTTTGGTAGTTTTTGGCTATAGGGTGAAATTAAATTTTCATATGTGACTATGATGAGAACTTACCTAGAAGAAGTACTAGAATTAGGAGGAGAAGAGGAGAAGTGATGAGAATAGAAGAAGAAGAAATGAAAGAAGGGAGAAAACCAGGCAGTGAGCGCCGCGACCAAGGTCGCGACCTGTTGCCTCGCGACCTTGGTCGCGGTGCTCACTGGAGCACAAGGGATGAGCCCACCGCGACCAAGCTCGCGACCAACCCAGGTCGTGACCTAGGTCGCGGTACTCACTGGAGAGAAATGGTGAATTAGCGTGAGGGAAAGAAAAATGAGGCAGTGAGCCTTGCGACCAACCCAGGTCGCGAGGCACACTGCTGGCCAAGTTTCTGATTTTCCTGCACATTTTCATATTTTCTAGTTAGGGGCATTTTGGTCTTTTCGCCCTAATTTTCAGAACTTGTATAAATAGAACACATAAACTAGGGTTGTAATTATTCACTATTATCATCAATCAAAATACAAATTGAGAGCATTTCCCTCATTCTCTTGGATCATCACCAAGATCAATTCGGTTCTTCTTGCAATTTCGCTTGTGAGATCAACTTGGGCTAGGGCTTGGGCTAATAACCTAAGAACTGGAGAGCAAGGGATTCCCTAAAAAGGTAACTAAGCTCACAATCTATCTACATTGTTTTAATTTGTGTTGGGTTTTGTTTATTTGGTTATTAGTGAAATTAGAGTTGTGGATTTGTGTTGATTTCGGGTTTAATTGAAGATTGGGTATGTTATTGTGTTAATTGGGGAAATTAGGGTTCATGGGTGTTTGTAATTTGGGGCTAAATTGAAGTTAGGGTTGAATTGGGTTATTGATTGTTAGAGAAGTTAGGTTTGTTGTTGGATTTTGAACTAGGTCCTCAACATACTATAAATGATCAAACCTACGTATGTGGTTAAAGAAAATAAAAATCTGATATTTTATATGGTTAAAAATGACAATATCCTCATGTTTCTAGGTATTTTAAACATAACTACTTATGCGTGCATCCTCACCTGGAATGTTATAGAATAGAGTAAATGGCTAAATCTAACAGTTCTAGAAACTGTCAATAATCACTAAACCCAAAAACTTAAATTGTTATAAAATGGCCCAACATATAACATTTAAGTACTCTAACACACATTAAAAGCAAGACTAATGGGGTTACCATGTGGCACAAGTTCAAACACAAACACATATCAAATTCAGATAATAAATAACAAATTAAAAATAATCACATGGGGTGAACTCAAACCTAGAACTTCCTAGTAAAATTGGCTTTGGTACCATATTAGTTACATATAGACCCATAAAGATTTTCAAAGAGAATATGTCTCAATTACATTATAAAACCTTGTACAGACTCTTTAATAAATAGAAGACAGCTATAGCATCAATCTAGGAATAATTACAAAACAATAGTCAATAATAAACACTACTAACTAGTCAATAATAAACACAATTATAAAGATCCTCCTTGATTTGCTCAGTTTAAAGTCAACTTTCCAACACTCCCCCTCAAGCTGGTTTGTAGATGTCTTCCATGCCCAGCTTGCATGTTAACTTGTCAAATTGAATCTTTGGCAGCCCCTTTGTAAAACAATCTGCTATCTGCTCTGTTGTAGGAAGATATGGCATGCACACTAGTCCACTGTCAAGTTTTTCTTTGATGAAATGCTTGTCAATTTCCACATGTTTGGTTCTATCATGTAGAACCGGATTGTGGGCTATGGCAATAGCAGATTTATTGTCACAGTAGAGCTTCAAGGGTATAGGGACTGGTACTTTCAGATCTTCTAGAAATCTTCTTATCCAAATTACTTCACAAATCCCTAGTGCTGCTGCCCTATACTCTGCTTCTGCACTGCTTCTAGCAACAACACTTTGTTTTTTACTTCTCCAAGTGACCAGATTTCCACCCACAAAAGTACAATATCCTGAGGTTGATTTTCTGTCCATCACACTACCTGCCCAGTCTGCATCAGTGTAAACCTCAACCTGTAAATGTCCTCGGTTAGCAAACAACAAGCCCTTACCCGGGGTACCTTTTAGATACTTTATAATCCTTAGAACCGCTTCAAGATGTTTCAGACCTGGTGAATGCATAAACTGACTAACCAAGCTGACAGCAAAGGTAATATCAGGTCTAGTGTGAGCAAGGTAAATCAATTTACCTATCAATCTTTGGTACTGCTCTCTATCAACCTGTTCTTCACTGTTTGCTACCTCCAGTTTCAGATTTGGATCGATGGAAGTCTCAACTGGTTTACACCCAAGCAAGCCAGTTTCTCCCAACAAATCCAATACATATTTTCTTTGTGAGATAAATACTCCTCGTTTAGACCTAGCAAACTCCATTCCTAGGAAATATTTTAACTCACCCAAATCCTTAATTTCAAACTCACTAGCCAAAAGTTTTTTAAGTTTCCCTATTTCTTCCATATCATCCCCTGTCAAGATAATATCATCAACATACACAATCAATATGGCTCTTTTCCCTTCACTAGTATGTTTGAAAAATAATGTATGATCCCCTTGACTTTGAACATACCCAAACTTTCGTACCACCTTACCAAATCGTTCAAACCAAGCCCTAGGGGACTGTTTAAGCCCATACAAGGACTTAACTAATTTGCAGACTTTCTTTCCTTCAAATCCCCTTTCAAAACCTGGTGGTAAATCCATAAACACTTCCTCTTCAAGATTACCATTTAGGAAGGCATTCTTGACATCTAATTGGAATAAAGGCCAGCTGAAATTTATTGCTAGTGAGATGAGTACCCGAATTGAGTTCACCTTAGCCACAGGTGCAAATGTCTCCTGATAATCTAAGCCATATGTTTGGGTGAATCCTTTAGCTACAAGCCTAGCTTTGTATCTCTCAATAGAACCATCAGCCTTACATTTTACTGTAAAGACCCACTTACAACCCACTGTTTTCTTTCCTTTAGGCAAATCAACAATTTTCCAAGTTTTATTTTTTTTAAGTGCAGACATTTCTTCCCTAACAGCCTCTTGCCACTGTAAATGTTCTAAAGCTTCATGTATATTTCTAGGAATGACAAGGTGAGAAACTTTAGAAGTAAAAGCTCTAAAATTATTGGATAATCTATGATAAGACAAGTGTTTAGCTATAGGATGAGTAGTACATGACCTGACCCCTTTTCGGATTGCAATAGGAATGTCTAGATCTGTGCTGAAAGGTTCTGAACTGATGGGATTTTTGCTAGACTTGGCAGTAGTTTTAGTAGTAGGTTTAGAAGAAGAAACAATAATAGAAGGATTGGGAATTGAAGTCTTACCATGTTGAGTCATTTGCGGCTCAGAAACAAGTTTGGGAGGCTTTGACTGGGCTGGTACTTGATGCAGAAAATCTCTATTACTGAGAGGAGGTTTTGTGCGGGTATATACCTGTAGCTCTGTATTAGGACAATGTTCCAAATTTGGATGATTATCTTGTGAAATTTCTCCCCCTGAATTAGTGCCAAATTGATGTAACAAGAGATTAGATTCTAGAGTTTCCAAGTTAGGACCAGTTTCCTTATTAGATTCCAAAACAAATTCACTTTCCAAATTGACAATTTCCTTATTAGGTTCAAGGTCAACTACTGATTTAGAGGTAGTTTGTGGAGGATTAAAAACAGAAAAATCAGTAGGGTCAATCAAAACCGGCAAAGGAGTAGGAGTATCCAAAAAATCTAATGAATCATCATCTTCTCTTTTTCTCTCCCCCTGAAGATGATTTTTAAAAAATGGAGTATTTTCAAAGAACACCACATCCATACTCACATGTCTTTTTTTTAGTAGGATTAAAACATTTATAACCTCTTTTATTTGGTGCATACCCAAGAAAAATACATTTTTCAGATCGTGCATCAAGTTTAGAACGAATTAAGTTTGGTTCGTGAACAAAAACAGTACAACCAAATACTTTAAGATGTAAAGGGGAGCTGATTCGATTATGAGGAAAAACCTTTTTTAAACAGTTGAAGGGGGTCTCATGTTGTAGGACTCTAGAGGGGACACGATTAATGAGATATGCAGCAGTCAAAACAGCTTCACCCCATAGGTATTTAGGGACATTCATGGAAAACATAAGAGCCCTAGTGACCTCTAGGAGATGCCTATTCTTTCTTTCTGCTATCCCATTTTGTTGGGGTGTATTCCTACAAGTGGATTGATGCAAAATCCCATTCTCAGTTAAAAAACTACTTAGAAATTGATTGAAATATTCAGTTCCATTATCACTTCTTAGAATACTAATTTTTGTTTGAAACTGATTTTCAATCATTTTATAGAAGTCTTTGAACAGCTTTTCAACTTCAGATTTAGTATTCATTAGGTATAACCAACACAAACGGGTATGATCATCAATAAAAGTAACAAACCATTTTTTTCCACTTAGAGTTGAAATCTTAGATGGTCCCCAAACATCACTATGCACAAGATAGAAAGGTTTAGAAGCACGGTAAAATTTCGAAGGATAAGAATTCCTTTTACTTTTTGAAATGCAACATACATCACATTGAAAATCTTTAAGTGAAAGTTTTACAAACAAAGAAGGAAATAAATGTCTTAAATAAGGGAAACTAGGGTGGCCTAATCTCTTATGCCACATCATTATTTGGTCTCTTACAGGCAGAGAACCTACCTCACAACTTAATTCTAGAGCTGGTCTATTTTTACCCAAACAATCCTCAAAGTAATAGAGTCCATCTCGCATTTCAGCACTGCCAATCATCCTCCCCGAAACCATGTCCTGAAACTCACAATGATTAGGAGAAAAGATAACCGTGCAGTTAGAATCTTGAGAGAATTTACTCACGGATAACAAATTACAAGAAAGTTTAGGGACATGTAAAACAGATTTTAAAGTGATAATATCAGAAATTGTCACGGAACCTTTTCCAGCAATGGAAGAAAAACTCCCATCTGCGATTCTAACCTTTTGATTATCAAAACATGGAAGATAGGTATGAAACAATGAGGAAACACTTGTCATATGATCTGATGCACCTGAATCGATGATCCAAGGTGTAGATTTAAATGAACTAAGCAAAGCTGTAGAAAGAATACCTGAGTGAGCAAGAGAACCACTAGGGACTGAGCTGCTGCCCTCGGAACTAGGTGTAATTAATTTCAGCAGTTGATTAATCTGGTCTTTATTGAAAAAAAGTTTATCGGCAGCATAGGCAGCAGGGAGAGACTTCTCCCGAGGTTTCCAGTTGGCAGGTTTTCCATGAAGCTTCCAGCAAGTGTCTCGGGTATGTCTAGGCTTGTTACAGTGGTCACACCACACTTTAGGCTTGTCATCAGGCTTGCGGGTGTAGCCTTTGTAGGCAGAAATATCCTGTGAGACAAGGGCTAAAGTCTCAACAGGTGTTGAGCTACTGTTTTTATTGCCTAGCATCACCCCTCTCCTGCTTTCTTCTCTTCGTACCTCTGCAAAGACTTCATTCAGCGAGGAAAGAGGTTGTCTCCCAATAATTCTGCCTCTAACTTCATCAAAGTCCACATTTAGGCCAGCCAAGAATTTAAACACTCGGCTGTTTTCCAGAACCTTCTGGAAATATACCCCATCTGCTGCATCCTTCCATTTGTGATCAAAGAACATGTCTAGGTCTTGCCATAACCGCTTCAACCCAGAAAAATACTTGGTCACCGATTCTGTTCCTTGCTTTGTTTCACCAATTTTCAATTCAATCTCATAGATTTGAGACTGATTTCCCAAGTCGGAGTACATTTGGGACAGGTTGTCCCACATCGCCTTGGCAGTAGGGTGTCCTAAATAGTTGGCAGCAATATCTTCCTCCATTGAGTTTACAAGCCATGACATCACCATAAAATTCTCAGCCTCCCAAGTCGCATAGCTGCTGTCTTCTTTTGCAGGTGCAGTTTTTTTTCCAGTCAAATAGTCGCCTTTACCTCTGCCGAGGATGTACATGCGCACGGACAGTGACCAACGGAGAAAGTTATCACCGTTGAGTCGGATGTTGGTTATTCGGACAGAGTGGTGATCATTAGGAAGGTTAACAGGTGGCTGATTTGGTGTGTTGGGATTAGAGGTGGCTGAATCTTCAGACATGGTGAAATAGAATCAAAGAAGTGGAGGAGGGACAAACCAACTAGAAGCAGTAAATAGCAGAAGAAACACTTTGGAGTAAGTCCAAAAAAAATTTAGAAATTGGCCGGAAAAAATCTCGGCTCTGATACCATAAAGATTTTCAAAGAGAATATGTCTCAATTACATTATAAAACCTTGTACAGACTCTTTAATAAATAAAAGACAGCTATAGCATCAATCTAGAAATAATTACAAAACAATAGTCAATAATAAACACTACTAACTAGTCAATAATAAACACTACTAACTAGTCAATAATAAACACTTCTAACTAGTCAATAATAAACACAATTATAAAGATCCTCCTTGATTTGCTCAGTTTAAAGTCAACTTTCCAACAACCCAAATGCTTAAACTATTAGAAAAGGACTCAATGATAATAGTTAAGCACTCTAACATAAACAATTATAAAAAATAAAATAAGCTAATAAACAAATCTTACAAATAAGGAGTGGAGGAAGAAACCTCTAATTCACTATACCACACCTTCCCGAGGGAAGAAAGTCTCCAAGAGCAAAAACCAAACCAAAGACCACGACAGCCACTCCTACTCCAATCTACATGCCAATATTCAGATTTTGATGTTAAAACAGCACAAGCTATGTGTGTTTACTGTGTAAAAGTATTAATAAGTATTCAGCTGGTGTTGATTTCTGCTATTTTTTTTTTTTTTTTGTCAGTGACTCAAACCACAACTAACTACAATAGTTTTACCTTGGTGCCAAGTCCAATTGTTTTCTTTTCGGACTCAACTGGTGCATCATAGTCTATTGCTCCAAATTCTTTTTCTTGTTCAACTTTCTTCTGCTCAAGTGCTGACCTGGTAGTGCAAGAAGAAAAGTACATCCAATCAAACCTTACTGAAAAATATCATAGTTCATAAAAACAATAAATGACCTCACTAATAAACTTCTAACGGGAGCTAAAAATAAATGACCTCACTAATAAACTTCTAATGAGAGCTAAAAAATAACAAATATAGAGTTTCGAAAGTGACCACAGAATAGAAACTAACATCGAAGTATATTTGGTAAACCATGTCAAACAGGATAAGCATAAAACTTGGCTCAGAAATAATATAGAAAAGTGTTGCCTGGCATATTAGAGATGGTAAGTGAAATCAGACTGCTTTATTTTGGCATGATGTACCAAGGGGAAGTGCACTAAAAGTTTCATTTCCAATATTAATTCTTATTTCTGAAGATAGGGTGGTAGTAGAGTGAAGGATTACATGGACAGGTACATAGATCATTCTTCTTGGTTTTGAAGTTCATCAGAACTGGACAAGATTAAAAAATGGTCTCATTTCTGGATTTATTGTTCCTATTAGACAAAGATGCAGATGGGGTTAGAGTTTGCTGAACTTAGGTTCATATTAGAAGCTCAGAGGTGAGTTCTTTCTACAGGAGGTTGAAGCAAATTGCAAGTGTCAAAATTCCGTTAAAAAGTATTTGGAAGCTTAAGGCTCCTCCTAAACTTGCTTTTGTCTAGCTGGACAACATTCTTGGGTAGAACCTTGACAGTAAACAAACGTTCAAAAGAGATCAGGTTTGGTTAAATCAGTTGTATGTGCAAGAATAATGTAGGATCGGTTAATCATTTACTCTTTATGGTCATAAATTTACTAATGGTATGCGTTTTTAAATGTTTGTAGATCAAAAGTAAATGAAGCTATGAACAACCATAAAGTCTGAGTAGCTACAACATAAAATTTGTAAAATTAGATTTGAGTTTTGCAGAGCCCGCGTTAATTATTATAAGAAATGTGAACTGAGAAAAATAATGGCAAGGCCATACGCCCCTTTGGCTCCCCCCACATGTCTCTCTTGACAATGTGCTCCCCCCACAATAAAACTAAGTTGATAAAAATGATGATATAAGCATTTCCTTTTGTCAGATGATACGATAGAGCAATGGAATCGATGTAATTGGCACATACTATAACCAAAATAATGCAATGAGAAGAAGGGAAAGGAAATAAGGAATAATGATCATAAAATACACATAACACATACATATGTACATGACGTTACCCACTAAAATCCTACATACTAGCAAGTAGGAATGGGCACGGTTTTGATCTGTTCAGTTTTGTGCCGAACGGAATTGAAACGAGAAATATTCGGTTTTCAAAACGATGAACAGAACATGACAGAATTAGTGTTAACCGAATAAACCAGTTTGGTTCGGTTTATTCGGTATTGGGCCCATTTGGGCCTTTGACAGGATAACTTATTTTAACCCCTTTTGGGCTTTTTAGGTTTTCAAACTGGTTTTTACTACTTTTAGGCCTTTTACTATTGAACTTTTTTATACTGATTTCATTATATATTACAAATTAGGATTAAAAAATAAATCAAAACTTAACAATAGTGGATTTGATATTTCTCCAAAAACAAAAATATCAAATAAAAAAGACATAATAAAAAAATAACTACGCATTTCTGGAAGTGCAACATTAAAAAGGAAAGAACTAAAACCTTTTGAAAATTTTGATTTAATTTCCAAATTGACAATTGAAAAAAGAGAATAAAAAACTTGCAAGTCACTTCTTTTAGCATTTACCCTATATCAAAATCACCAAAACAGAACTGAAAATCAAAACCACCAATTTGATTAATCGAGTTATAGTTAACCAACCAATCTATAAAATTAAAGGGAGGGAGGAGAGAGAGAGAGAGAGAACATAGCAACAAATCAGATAAAATAAAAATCAAATAACTCACAAGTACACAACACAACTACAAATCTAATCCATAAATCGAAACTACTGACATTTTATTCATAATGTTGAGAGAGACGCATAAGAATGTCGATATGTCAGATAGAGGAGTGAGTAAGGTGAGAGAGATTGTTGAGATGAGGGATGAATATAGAGAGAAATTAGAAAGAGAGGCTGAGAATGATAAGAGTATAAAAAATATGGTAACTAGAGTTTTTTTATTTTTCAATTTATAATTCGGTTTTCGGTTTCTTATTTTATGTACCGAACCGACAATGAGTGAAAACCGAACTCAACATGTAATTCAGGACAGATTGAGTTGGTTCCGGATTTTAAGCCCACCCCTACTGGCAAGTTGATGGAACTAGCAACAGCATAAAAATATTTTGATGACAGGCATGTAAAATGCAGCACAGATCACCTTCTAACTGCCTCCAGCCGTTCCTCAAAGTTAATGTCTAAGGACTTGTTAGATTTTGCATCAAATCGAGAGCTTAAAATAGGAGCCTCTGCAAGGAAACATTTCAAGTTTAAGTTAATGCAAGAAAACCAACTGAGAATTGTAAAATACTTTTTTCCTTCATTGACAAGGAGAAAGGAAGTGAAATACAAAACATTGTTAAGTTCATAGAAAACAAGGCAAGGTAAGTTGTGTATCCATGAGATTACACGGATGGCCACACAATGTTTTAGTATGTATATACTATTTCATTTACGGTTTTAAACAGGTTGTTTAACCTGTTATTTTGTTGTGAACTGTTTTGTAACTAACAAAATGACATAATGAAATATACAAAACATCAAAGCAGTTGTTAACCCCTTTTAAAAAAAAAAATTAAGTTTTCAAAGAGACACGCCTTATGCCTGGCACCAGGCGCGCGCCTCTCCAGGCCTGAGAGATGCAGCTGTCGGAGGCATGCCTTTGACAACTATGGCCACACCTACTAACTGGCCATGAAATTTGCAGGAAATCTTGGTAAAATGTCATAGTACATGAAAAAGCTAACCAATCAAATTTTTGGATGCCACAACATATAGGACCCGACAATATTTATATATGGGTAAATAGGCAACCACCAAGTAAATAAATCAAACAAATAAATAATCATTCCTTAAACTCAAAAATAAAGCATTAGATTTTGTATTTTTAAAGTAAAGGCTTATTGCACATTCCAAAAAAAGAACTACTTACGTGTAGATGGAGGGCTAGATTGCTTGGTTATTGCTTTCCTGCACCAGATGACATTGAAAAATTTAATTTGCAAAACTACAAATAGTTGTGAAGATAATTCAAATGATAAACAGGTAAAAATATCCAGAAATAGGTTATTTTCTTTCTGAGCACATACACAGTATAAGCAAGATATGATGGCTACAAACTAATCAACCTCAAGAGCTTCTGGTGTATAAGATGGGTATCACTCTTGACAGTTTTCATCTTAGAAAAAGGGGTAGAAAACCCACATGAAACACAAGCACACTTGCGTTCATACATTTACACACCCACCCAAACATACACACAAACAGAGAATAACACATGGTTCCTTAAGCGAATTCTAGTAAGGTGCTTCATAGCAATACTATTAAACAAAATAACTGATCATTTCTATCTCACATTGTCACCATAGTCATGTCCACACACCCATCTGATATTCCTCAGTAGTTGAACTTAATCATTTCGATTTTCCTTTGTTCACTAGCTCACCTATCTAACCAACAAAAAACTCCAGCATCACCTACATTTATGAACGTAAATCTTCTACATTATAACTACACACTAAATCTCTCATCTTTATCATCTTTGATCACTTAAACATATATAAACTATCAAACTAACGCACCATTTTAAACTCATAAAGTTATTATGTCAAAGTTAATACAATAAAACAGCATCTCAAATCATCACCACCGCCACTACTACTACTACAGAAGGTTATTTTGGTCAAATTTTTCTGGTACCTTTTTCGTTTTCCCTCCCTTGAAACACTCACTTGGTTCGTCTGAGCATTTAAAAAAAAAATAATCAAACAATTAAAAATAAAACAAAACAGAAAAATAAAATAAAAAATCATTTTTCTGCTTCATTTTTCAGTCACTTAAAAATGGTGATACCTTGTTGTCTTCTTTTTGGGTACCAAAACCGCGCCGTGGTTTTGAGTCACAACATTTTATACGAAAAGCAAGGAACCCACTTGTTGCAGATGCTGAAATCGCGCTCATGTTTGGAGAACAATCTTCTATTTTGTGTTAAAAAGTTTCAATTTTGATGCACGAAAATTCAGTAGAAACTGAAACCCAGAAACTTAACACTCATCAGTATTGATTTATTTTTTTTAATTTTTTTATTTCTTTTTTTGTGGATTCAATTTGAATATTTTAAGGACCGATAAGGTTTGTTACTGTTTAGTCTCTACTCTCTTCCAAAATCCAAACGACCTGACAGTGGATCGGGTTTCATCCGAATTTGGATCCGTTTGCCTTACATTTTGATTTCGGATAAATTTTTTTGAACTTATTGCACAGACCTCATTTTAGGTTTTTCTAATTACAAGTGAAGTTAATTTTATCGTTTATTGATAAATATCTTCCTTACCTTTAATAAAATTTAATCACATATAGCATTTAATTAGAGGAGTTCTTTATTAAAAAATTTAAAAATTAACTAATAGAATAAAAAGTCTTTATCAATAAATTTAAAAATTAACTGAATAGCACTATATTAACTCAATACTGATGAGTTCTTTGTTCTTCTTATATCTATTTATTCCTCTAAAGGCTAAAAATTAGAAATTAAAAATTGAACGGAATTGCTTTTTTCTACTGAAAATTAAATACAAATATTAAATTATTTATTTTTAGTCATAAATATCTTAAAATAAATTCTTGTATATGTATAAGCTTTGAACTATTAATTTTTATATATTTACATTTTAATTTATTAAAAATAACTAAAAATAAGTAAATTTAAAAAATAAAATTATTTAATTTTTAAAAATATGTTAAATTGTTATAAACATTTAGAAAAAGTTCATATGATTTATATTTAATTTTAAAAAGTTTTCAATTACTTTTTAATTGGAAAATTAGCTAAAATATACAAAAACATAATTGAAAATTATGAAACTACAAATTTTGCATTCTCTACCCAAATCAAGATTTGGACAAAAATACCCTCACATTTCACTCAAAAACATAATTTGTTTTCAACCTCTGCCATTTAAGTTTCAAACACTAAATTTTCAATGTAAAACTCTCTAAAAGCTAGATCTAACCATGTTGTATGCACTACCCATCTTTCACTCTAAAAATCTTAAAATGTTTTAAATCAACCGACATTCTATTTGGGTTACTAAAGGTGTTTTTAGAATTACATCTTCATTTGATTCGGACATTTTGAGAAAAAGTTAGTATTCATCTTTTAATTCTACCCAAGATGCTTTTAATCCGTTCATCTTTCAATTTTCTTGCTCAATTTGATTAGAGGTGAAAATATGTGTTCTGCATTTCTAGGTTAGTCATCTAATTGAATCAACCCGACATTAAAAACTTTAGGTTAGTTTTTCGTGATGGTTGTGACTATCGGATAGTGCCTCCCCGACAATTGTTATCATCAGGTTATATGCCTCCTCAACGATTGTTAGAAGTCATTTTTATCTCTAATACCAAAAAAAAAAAAAATTTCATAGTATCAATATAAAAAGTCTTACTTAAAGTATAAACTATAATAAAGAAATAAAAACTGGAAGAGAAGATGAAAGAAAAATAGCGAGACATTTTTATAAACAAAATATCATCTGATCATCAAGATCTGATGCTTTACAATTGGGTTAGGCAAACTCGATTTACCTTTCATCAAGTCATGACAACTCAATAAAACTTGTTTTCGAGTCAGATCGTCCCGATGATGAATGACTTGATAAAGATTGTATATTCATAATCTTCTTCAATAAAATATCGGATTACAACGATCCAATAATATTAGTATGGGGTCTACGTGACTCTATGAATATATGCCACAAAGTTTTACAAAATTCACCTAAAATAAATCAATGTACAAAAATAAAACAAATAAAAAAAAATCCACAACGAAATTAACACAAAAACTTTGATAATTTAATTGATAGATAAATAATCATTTTAAACCCTAAAGGTATCAAATCACATGCTTCTCGAGTCGAATTCATCAAGCAACATCATTGAAGCATTATCACTAATCCTTTCGGTAATAATGAGTTGTGAATGTGTTTAGCCACTCAAAGGTTGCCTGATCAAAGACATTAAGAGCATCGAGTTTAAATTTTTTCCCTTGTGAAGACAAATTTAGTTTGGGTGAAATGAGAGAGCATTGTTGTCATGAATTTCGGTTTGGGTAATGAATGCAAAAATTAGTATGACCTAAGTAGTTTTATAATTTTCAATTATGTTTTGGGTATTTTAGCTAAATTTCCTTTTTTTTAATTTTGAAAAAATAAATCATCGTGTATAATACGGTTGACTAGGAAACATGTTAATGCTTCATTGTTTATCCGAGACTTGAATACAGTGTTAAAAAAATGAAATTGTTGTAAATAGTAGGTGGAATCTTACCATGTTAAGTAATTACTTTTGATATGTTGAGTTTTAATTGGTTGATGGGTGGCCAATGACTTGTTTTGTCTGGTTAAAAGGGAGAATTCAATTGGTTACTAATTTATCCTCAACTATTATTTTTTTTATTTATCTTTTTATTTTTAATCTATTAGACCTCTAAATTATTAAAAATGAATCAAATTGGTTCATTTATTAAATTTTTGATGGCAAACCGTTATAAAATTTGTAAAATATTTATTTTACCCTTTATTAAATTAATAAATTAAGAGAAAAAATCAATTGGATCAAAATCATCTTTTACTTATCTTTTTTTTTTTGATTTGTTTGATCTCTGAATTATCATAAATTTAAATTGATCCCTTTAATTAAATTTTTAATAAATATATTTTAACAACGTCCATAAAAAATATATTTTGTTGTTCAATAAATCAATAAAATTAAATTTTATCTTGTTAATTACATTAAATACAAAATATTTAACAAAATAATAAAATCTAAAACTGTAAAATATCAAAATTATATAAATATTTTTTAAAAATAAATTAAAATAGTTTATTTAATTCAAGAAGTTAAAAAAAATTGTTAAAAAAGAAAGGAATAATTTTTTTTTATGTTTTTATAAAAAAAAGGAAAAAAAAAATTAAATAGAAAGAAAAAAATTTGAAAAAATAAATATTTTTTTCTTCCTTCCTTCAGCGTCGGAGTCTATTTTCCTAATTAATATCTATCCAGTATGAGGAGAACTTATACACCGTTTTTTTTTATAAAGTTATTGTGATGATATATTACTATTCTTACTATTGGAAGAATAAGTTCATCAAATTTCATATTATCTCTGATGGCTTATTCAACAAAAGTTTCTTCCATCCCTTCCTCTGAATAAGTGTTCATTTTGTAGTTAATTGTCTGTAATTATTAAACAAAAATGAAATATAATTAAAATACAAAATTATCAAGCGCAATTACTAATCAACA
Source organism: Xanthoceras sorbifolium (assembly GCA_003430845.1). Taxonomy (NCBI): domain Eukaryota; kingdom Viridiplantae; phylum Streptophyta; class Magnoliopsida; order Sapindales; family Sapindaceae; genus Xanthoceras; species Xanthoceras sorbifolium. Next base: position 24,518,342 of record CM010622.1, on the reverse strand, counting down.
CAGTTTTTTCTAAAATATTCATGATCGTCACTGCTACAATAAAATCTTCAACAGTTCAACTCTCATTTTGAAAATTCATCAAAAATGGAATATAAAATCATTTTAGGTGAAACGAATTATGAACGAAAGCTTCATGTATCTATATGATAAGAAAAAAAATCATCAAAGACAATTATCAATTAGCACAAGTTTTCTAAAATGTCCATAATTTTCACTGACTCACTGTTATAATGAAATTTCCAACAGTTGAATTCCAATTTTGTAAATTCACCAAAAATAGAATATAAAACCAATTTAGGATAAACCAATTGTGAATAAAAGCTTCATGTGCCTATATGACAACAAAATGAAATCATAAAAAACAATTACAAATCAATAAAAATTTTCTAAAATATCCATGACTATCACTACTATAATGAAATTTCTAGCAGTTGAACTCCTACTTTGAAAATTTACCAAAAATAGAATATAAAACTAATTTAGGTGAAACCAATCATGAATGAGGGCTGGTGTGTCTATATAATAAAAAAAATCATAAAAAATAATTACTAATCAACACAGTTTTTCTAAATTGCCATTGACTTTCACTTCTACAATAAAATTTCCAGCAACTGAACTTCCACTTTAAAAATTCACCAAAAATGAATTATAAAACCAATTTAGGTGAAACCAATCATTAATGAAGGCTTCATATGTCTATGTAATAAAAAAGAAATCATTAAAAATAATTACTAATCAATATAGTTTTTCTAAAATGTCAGTGACTGTCACTACTGCAATGAAATTTCCAGTAGCTTAACTCCCACTTTGAAAATTCACCAAAAATTGAATATAATTTTTTTTTAATGTGATATCAACCATGAAGAAAGTTTTGTAAGTTTAGAATCTAATTGAAAAGAAATTATTTCAAGTGTAGCCTAGAAAATATATTTTTATAAAAACACAAATAACTATTAAAAGTTCATTTATCATTTCAAAATTTCATTAATTCTTACTTCACAGTATGCCACCATCAACCAACAACAAATTCACAAGTTGAAAGAAGTTTCTAACCACTAAATAATCAATAAAATTCAAAAAAATCGTCAAAAGCTACCTTTTTATCATTGAACAACAACGCATAAGTTAGTTTATTCTATATCAACATTCTATTTTTATATATATTTTTACATATATAAAAGTTTCATAAGTCTTACAAAGAGACGCATTTTGTTCATCCTATTACAAAAGATATCATATGTCAAAACAAAATATAGTTTTTTACAAAAGTATGAAAATTATATAAAAGTGTCACTTTCCTTAAACAATTCATTATCTTAATATTTTATTAATATTGTTGATCTTTCAACCACTGAATTTGATATTCAGATTTCCTTAATGCCACAAAAATCTTTTTATTTGTTTTTTTTTGCGAGCAAGCTAATGTGCAACTTGAATTGAGGACTCAATGATTCATACCCCGAAAGAGTAGTTAACTTATCAATTACATTTTGAGCACTACTGTAACACCCCTAATTTTTTGTAAATAGAATAAATATTCTTGGATTATTATTAATTATTATTGAGCATGCAAAAGTTAAGTATGTGATTTAAATTGGTGAAAAGTATATATATATATATAGTCGATATATAGTGTATAAACGAATAGTGACTACTTAAAAATATTACTTTCATGGTGCATTTGGAGAATAATAGGTCCAATTGAATATTAGTGAAGTCAATTTGTTAATTGGATAAGTGTAGAATATTTTTGGAATATTATTGAGATGGAATGGGATTGGTGGGTTAGTTTGATAATTAAAGGAGGTTTGGTAAATTACATGTTATTAAGAGTAAATTTATACCATTATAAGATTTTAAGAAGCTCAAGGGAGTAATTTGTAATTATATAGTGTTAGTGGAAAAAAAAAAAAAAAGTTGAAAAGTCAAATAAAACACAGCACCTATTAAACTAAAACAAAGCAAAACAGAACATAAAAAAAATTGAGAGAAGATACAGAGGAGAGGCGGTGGAGAAAAGAAAAAGAAGAAAAGGGAAAAAAAAAAAAAAAAGGTCGAAGAAGAAGAAGAGAAGAAAGGAGAAAAGAGAAAGGAAAAGAAGGAGGAGGAGGAGGAAGGAAGAGGAAAAAGAAAAGTGTTAGGAAAGTATCCAGGTTCGGTGTACACTAATTTTCGTATTTTTTGAATTTTTCAAAAATTTTCGAAATCGTTATATTATATTGTTTTTAGTTTATTTGTGATATATTTGGATTTTATAAATATGTGTATTAATTTGAATTTAATCGAAAAATTGAATTTGACTATAAATGAATGATTGAGAGGATTTCTGTTTTGTAAAATTTATTTGATTGTGTTGTAAGAATTTTAAAGTTGAAAATTGAGAATTTTTAATGATTTGTGAAATCTGGAATACCTGAATTACGGCCCTGATATATGTATAGGGAAATATGTATATAGGAGATTGACATGTTAATTGGGTAAATTAGCAGTACTGCACCGATATTTCTGATGCTTATGATGATGATTTTACAGATACCATTTCCTTAGAAATGGGAAACCGACTGTGAAATACGGATACCATTTCATTATGAAATGGAAAACCAACCGTGAGAACATATGGATACCATTTCCTTGTGAAATGGGAAACCGACTGTTTATATAGAGATACCATTTCATACGAGATGGGAAACCCGACTGTAAAACCCGTAATCCAGTTCTATAAACCCTGTTATGTGTATCCAGGGCCCAATTGAGAACTGAAAGCCAGAAAACAATGTGGAAAATAAAGAAATGTTATTACAAATGAAATCCAGAAACTTTTGAAATACTTTATTTTATATAGTTTCAGTAATTGAATATGATTAATTGTTATATATATATATATATATATATATATATATATATATATATATTTCTGAATTTCTGAATTTAAGATTTATTGTTTTACATTATATTGCAATTTATTTTAGTGTACACCCATTAAGCATTATTGCTTAGCGCGTTGATGTTTATCGCGCGTAGGTAACAGAGATACCGAGGAAGGAAAAGATTGAAGAGAAAGTTACAGACAGGGATCCAGAGTCACCACATTTTGGGGTAGTTATATATATTTCTGTATATTACGCATGCATATACAAGAAAAATGTAAATGTGTTATATATTTATGTTTTGTAATTAATTGTTTTATAATTTCTGCTTTTCATTTTTAAAGGATTGTAAATAATGAATTATGAACTGTTTTATTTTAAAATTGTTTGGAAAGTCGCACTAAACGGCAGAGTGCGCATTGGTTTGAAAGTTTGATATAGAAGTGTTGAAATTATTTTGTTTTGGACATTTGTTGAAAACAGGTTTTGGAAAATAAAAAAAACAAAAAAAACTCTGCCGAAATTTTTAAAATTGATTTTCGATGGGCTTACTGCAAAAACATTTATAAAATACAATTTATATGATTCTCAATGGTTTGCAAATTATAAAAGAATTAAGAAAAGTTTTGAAAAACCCGGTAACGCTCCCTGGGTCGATCCAGACGAGTCAGGTCAGGGGATGTTACAACTATAGCCGGGTGGATCGGTTAGTATTTATGAACTCCCACTCTTAATACTCTCACAAAGTTCTTCAAGTTAGCTGGATAATTGATATTGCAGAATTTTTTTTTTCTTTTCTTAAATTTCTTTCTATTTAATTCAAGTCTGTAATTTCTCTTTGCCTACGTTCTACTTCTTCCTCATGATTAGCTTCTTCAAAATCTAAAATATTAGTTTTTTCAACATTATCTTCAATATTAGATGTTTGTGTGTACAAATGAGACATTATACTCGAAGTTGCTGCACAAGCCCTAGCTCTTATTGTAACGCCCCTAATTTTCCGTAATTATGAAAAAGTATTATCATTAATTATTATTAAGCATGCAACAGCCAATTATGCGATTTATATTGGTGGAAAGTATATATATTCGGTATATGGTTGAAAAATGAATAGTGATTTTAACCGAGTTAAATCCCATTAAAGATATATTTTCATGGTGCGTTTGGATGATAATGGGTCCAATTGAATATTGGTGGAGTCAATTTGGTAATTGGATAAGTGTGGAATATTTTTAGAATAATTATCGAGATGAGATATGATTAATTGTAAATTGTTTGCCATTTGGTGATTTGTGGAAGTCAAGAGAGCAAATTGAAATTGTGAGATATTTATATATAATATAATGTTAGTGGATGGTGGTGGAAAACAACATTATTGCATGACAAACCTTGGAAGCACAAAAAAATAATATAAAAAAAGGGGGCATTTGACACCTAAAAGCATTTGAAATTTGGCAACATGCATGTATTCACTGATTTCACAAAGCAAGAGAGAAATGGAGAGAAATGAGAGTTGACCATGAAACGTGAGAGTTAGAGAGTGAGTTATTGAGAGAGAAAGATGGAGAGTTTAGAGAGAGAAGATGCTAGAAGAAGAAAAAGGAGAGTGATAGAGAAGTTGGAGAAGAAGTCTAGGTGGAGAAGAGCATTTCAGGTTTGGTGATACCGTTTTCGTATTTTTCAGATTTTCCAGAATATTTCAGAATCGTTATATTATATTGTTTTTAGTTTATTTGAGTTATATTGATTATGATATGTTGAAATTGATTTTGGGATGATTTGGTATATATATTGTTTGTAATAAATTGATTTTGAATATATATATATATATATTGTTTGTTTAGGAAAAATATTCTGAATTGATTTTCGATATGTTTTGATAATAGTAATATTACGGAGAATATTATTAAAAGAAATTTCGTATATATTGTTTTGCGATTTGTTTCGAAAAGTGATTCGAGACATTTGGATTTATATGGATTTATGATATATAATTGCATGTGATTTTAAATATGATTTGAAGCGATTTCTAGATTCAGAAATATTTTCGGAAACGATTTTGTAATTTGCTTGTATATGTATATTGATGCGGTTCGAATTCCGAAAATGTGTATACTGATTTGGATATGATTTCAGAATTTAAATTGACGATTCTGTTTGGAATGAATTATATGATTTTCGAAAAGTGATTTGACTATGATATATGTAAACATAGATATGGATATAGGAGATTGACATGTCAATTGGGTTCTCTGAGTAGTACTACGCCTCTGTTGGTATCCAACTCTGTTCTGATATATCTGGGATATGCAGCGGGTCCTCCGTTGGTATCCATCTCTGTTCTGTATAGCCCGTAATCCAGTCCGAAAAGTATGTTTAGTAAATCAGGAGCCTAAAATGAAAACAGAAATGAAATATAATTTGTTATATGATTTGATTTGGTATTAATAAATTGATACGATATTTTATTCCGATTTCGGAAGATGTTGTTGATAATTGCTTTGATATGATATTTGTTATTATTTTTCCAAGGGATATATATCTGAAATATTTGATTTAATTGTGCCCCATATGTTGGTTTTATATGTTATTTGCGTTATTGAGATATTATATTATGTTTATACAATTGGATTTTGGATACACCAACTAAGCGTTATGCTTAGCGTGTTGAGTTTCTCACACGTAGGTAAGAGAGTTCAGGAAGAAGATTAGGCTGGAAAGAGTTGAGTCTGCAGTGATTGAATCCTGAGTCACATCGCTCCCGCATTTTTGGTAGCCCATTATATCTTTGATGTTTTATATGTATTATATCGGCATGCATGGACAAGAATGTTTTTGTAAATATTTGAAACGGTATTTAGTTTTTATGTACGTTTTGTAAAGCTTTGTAATATTTGGGCCCATGGAATTTAATGCTTTTGAAGTTGAATATTTATAAGTATTTTGATATAATTTGTTTTGGTAAGTCGCACCGGATATGGAAGGGTCCGCAATTTGATTTGAGATTATAGAAGTGTGGATTTTATGAATTGTGAAAACAGGTTTTGGAAAGTCAGAAAAGCGGAGGAAACTCTAGCGAAATTTTGAGAAAATCTTTTTGGACAATAATTTTAAATATTTATTTGAATCATTACTTAAAGTTCCTGATTTGAAATTTATTTTCTGTATCCGGTAGCGCTTCCCGATTCGGTCTGAGCAGATTCGGGTCGGGGGGTGTTACAGTTTTTGGTATCAGAGCCATGGTTTAAGCATTCCTAGACCAGAGCGAAATGTTTTGTAAATGTAAAATGTTTTGTACATGCATGCATTAAAAAAAAAAAAGAAGGAGAATGTGACTCTAATCTGCAGAATTCGTCTTCTGTCTTATATAGGAAAATGGAAAGTGGAAGAGATAGAGATAGACCTGGGAGCCCCGCCAGTGTGGCTGGGGAAGCAGCAGAAGAATCAGTGAGTCCGAGAATGGTTGGACCGTAAATGTAACATCCCGGATTGCGGGTAATGAATTTTTGATATATATGAAATATGTGAAAAATGAATTTTTACTATTTGAGGGGGTGTAAATGTAATTAATTGTATGGTTATTTTATGATTTCCAGCGGACCGGATTGAATAGTGAAAAATAAAAAAATTGGAAAACTGGACCAGAGAGCATCGCAACCTGGTCACCGCGACCACAGGTCGCGATGGCTCGCTCGCGGTGAAAAACGCAAAATCTGGCAGTGAGTACCGCGACCAGTCACCGCGACCACAGGTCGCGATGGCTTGCTCGCGATGAAAATGGCAAAACCTGGCAGTGAGCAACGCGACCAGCCACCGCGACCACAGGTCGCGATGGACTGCTCGCGATGAAATTGTCAAAAACAGGCAGAGAGCAACGCGACCATTCGCGCGACCAGGGCGCGCTCGCGACGAAGGCGGTGCGCGCACTCCAGTGAGTGTCGCGACCTGGTGCCGCGACCACAGGTCGCGACGGCGGTCGCGGTAGCGAAAAAAAATATAAAAAAAAGAAGTGGCTTCTCGAGGAAGCCAGAAATCTTCACAGAACAGAGAGAGAGAGAAAAGAGCGAGAAGAAGAAAGAAAAATGAAGAAGAAGAAAGAAAAGGAAGAAGAAGAAGAAGAAGGAGAGAGAAGAGAAAAGGAAGTGTAGGTGGAAAGGAAAGACGAACTCGTAGAACCAACGAAAAATACGGATTCGAGGTTGGTGTATGTTGTTTTTCGAAATCGTTACGAAAAGCATTTCGTTATCGTTTACGTTTTTGTTTTCGTTACGTTTCTCGTTTTCGTTTAGATTTCGATTTCGTTAATTGTTTCCGATTTCGATTTCGTTATTTGTTTTCGATTTTGATTTTGTTAAATGTTTTCGATTTCGATTTTCGATGTGTAAAAATTGATGATTGATATACTTATGGTTGATTATGGAAAGATTTTATACGAGATCGCATTTGTTTGTGTTTCGAATATTTCCGATTTCGTTTTAAACAGTTGATTTAGACTTGTATGTGAATATTGTTCATATTTCTTGAAGTTTATTATGTGATTTATATGACTATTGAATGATTATCGATTATTGAGTAATTATTGCGAAATTGATTGTGAATTTGGTTTATCGAAACGGCCCTAGGATACGTAGACATAGAAATGGATATAGGAGGTTGGTATACCAGCTGGGTTTTATTGAGCAGTACTGCGCCGATATTGATTGATTGATATTGATGATATTGATGTACCTCCTCTTGGATTCGTCCAGAGGCTGGGAGATACGTACCTCCTCAGGATTCGTCCTGGGGGTTGGGAGTTAATGTACCTTCCCAAGGATTCGTTCCTGGGATAGGGAGTTATGTACCTCTCTAGGTTCCGTACCCACGGTCCTAGAGTTGGGAGACACGTACCTCCTCAGAATTCGTTCTGGGGGTTGGGAGCTTGACCCATATTCCAGTCCGTATATGTTTAGTATTCTAGCGGGCCAGAATTGATTGGAATTGAAAAGTATATTGAATGCTTTTATTGATCGAAAATTATATATTGACCTCATTATTGAAGTTCAAGTGCTTGAAATTATTATATACTTTGATTCTGCAATTTAATTGTTTTGAACATGATTTGAATTGATATATATATATATATATATATATATATATATATATATATATATTGTGAATTGTTATTATTAAAAGTTATATATGTTTCCATATTGAGATTTTAGTACACCCACTAAGCTTTATGCTTAGCGCGTTAGTTTTGTTTCTAACGCGTAGGTACCAGGAATCCGGAGGAAGCTAAGGACTGAAGGAAGAGTTGCAGACCGAGTCACAGGATTTGTACAGTTGGGTAGTTATATTTTGTTATGTGTATATATATATTTCTGAAAGCATGCATATACAGGGGAATTGTAAATATGTTTTGTAAAATGTTTTGTAATTAATTATTTTATGATCACTGTCTTTTATTGTTTAAATGTAAATAGTAAAGTCTGATTTGTTATTATTTTATAAACTATTTGTGAAAGTCGCACTAAACGGCAGAGTGCGCAATTGTTTGAAATTGTTATTGAAGTGTTATTGAAATTGGTATTGAATTGATTGTGTAAAAACAGGTTTTGGAAAGTCCGAAAAACAAACGGTACTCTGCCGAATTTTCGTAAAAAGTTTAAAATGTTTTATGGGCTCACACTGATTTTAAAATGAAAAATGAAGTTTTGAAAAGATGTGAAAGTCCGAGTAGCGCGCCCCGGGTCGGTCCGGCCGGGTCGGGTCGGGGGGTGCTACAGTAGATCCAGGATCAGCCAGTTAATGTGCGACAGATGACTGAGATTCTACGGACTGTGACTACAGTTAATGTGCGACCGTAGATCCAGGATCAGCCAGTTTTTATTTTTGTTTGCTTAGCAGATGGGCCGATGATTATAAAACTTTAAAAGACAAGCATATGTCTGAATCAAGTGTGTTGATACTTCTAATCTTCTCTATGAGGCCGATTCTTTTAATTTCTCATGAACTAGAAATGTACATTCCCCATTTGACTTCTTCAAGAAGCTGTATAATTATAAGAAAGACGGCGGTTGGGCTAATGATAAAACGGAGCAAATGCACGTAAGATGTCTTATATATATTCTTTTCAATCATCAACCACATTATATTTTTTCTTTTTATTTTATTTAAAATATGCATATCTTTATGCCTAAATTATTTATTTTAGAAAAAAAAATAGAGAAAAAATGGGAGATATATAAGGACTTTAATGGAAAGTCTAGTCATGGTGGTGTTTTTAGTTTAGGTGCTAGTCCAAAACCTAGTATGTATTTAGTTTCTCCACTAGTACAAATTACCATAAGCGTACTTGCTTAGAGCGTGATGATGAAGTGAAAATTATGAAGAATAAATTTACAATCTGTCTAATTTGGTGCATGAATTACAAAAGTCACTTCTAAAACGCAGGAGTTCAACACCAGTGTTACTACCTTATTTTTTTTAAATTATTATTATTATTATTTTTAGTTTGCTTTATGGAATTATATATAATTTTTCATAATAAATATTATATTTCATTATGTAGGATAATGCGACTGAAGATTTAAATGTACACATTGAAATAGAGTTCGATAATTCAATTTGATGTCTACTCATATCATATATCATATTCTACCTTTTTTATGTTTAAAGGTAGAATTATATGATATAGGATATGAGTAGACATCAAATTGAATTATTGAACTCTTCTTCAATATGAGCATTTATCTTGCATAATGAAATATAATATTTGTTAAATTCTTTTTTAAAAAAATAAGGTAGTAACACTGGTGGTGAACTTCCGTACTTCATTTTTTGAATGAATTTTGTAATTCATGCAACAAATTTAACAAATTGTAAAATTGATCCCTTCTCATAATGGTTTTCACTTCATTATGACGCTCTAAGCAAGTATGCTTATGGCAATTTGTACTAGTGGAGGAACTAAATACACACTAGGTTTAGGGCCAACACTTAACCCAAGAACATCACCCTTTTTTTTTTTCTAAACTTTCCTATAACCTCCTTATATATCTCCCATTTTTTTTGAAGAAATATCATGCAGTTGAAAAGAATATATATAAGAAAACTTATGTGCATCTGTTCTGCTTTATCACTAGCCCAACTGACTGTTTTTCTTACAGCTATCTTCTCCTTGAAGAACTCAAATAGGGAAAAGTTCATTTTCAGTTCACGAGAAATTAAAATAATCGGTCTCATTGAGAAGTATCAGGATGGTCGGCAAGGCTAATAAATTAGCCAATTATGACGAGCGAGACCTTCCACGATGAAATCGTCACTGTCCCTTTTTTATCCATCAAAAAATTAAAGAAGGGTACAATCACTTGATAGCTGTCAATATAATTGGGTTTTTTTTTTTAAGGGAAATATAAAGGTTTTTAAGTATTAAATTATTGAATTCTTCACCTGGTGATTATATTTGATAACTAGATTAAATATATATTTTATATAGTAAAAATAATGTATTTCAATTACTGTCTTTGAAATTAGGGAATTTAGCAAAATTGCCCAAGCTCCACTAACAGTTGCAACACTACCCAAGCTCCACTAATTTTTGCAACATCTACCCAAAGCCATTTTTTGGACAAAATTGCCCTTACTTTTACATTTGACCACTGCACTTTCTTCTTCTTCTTCGCACTGTCTTCTTCTTCTTCATCATCTACGCAAATTTCTTCACCTCACTCGGTTCTCTCTTCGTCTCTTCTTCTCTTCTCTTCTTCACATTTTCTTATTTTTCCTCTCTTATCTTCTCCATAAATCTCTTACCCAACCTAAGCCAAGAAATTCTGAAGTTATCTCTTGCAAATAAACCATCGATCCATCTCACACAGTCTTCTTCTCCATCAAAAATTCCAAGGTTAGTGTTAAACTTTTTTTTTTTAGTCAATGCAGACCTTTATGGGTTTTGAATCAGTTGTAGACATTTCACATTTGTTAATCCTCCATCAAAAAAATGAAGAACGAATTTTTATAAAAAAAAATTTTCATCATGCCGACCCGATGGTTTTGGCCCGATGCGTTGTTTTTTCATTGTTTTTGGCCCGATGGTTTTATCATGTCGGCCCGATGGCTGGCCTTGGCCCGATGGTTTGATCATGTCGGCCCGATGGTTTTATCATGTCGGCCCGATGGTTTTTCTTCATGTTTTTTCATTGTTTTTGGCCCGATGGTTTTATCATGGCCCGATGGCTGGCCTTGGCCCGATGGTTTGATCATGTCGGCCCGATGGTTTTTCTTCATGTTTTTTCATTGTTTTTGGCCCGATGGTTTGATCATGTCGGCCCGATGGTTTGATCATGTCGGCCCGATGGTTTGATCATGTCGGCCCGATGGTTTTATCATGTCGGCTCGATGGTTTTTCTTCATGTTTTTTCATTGTTTTTGGCCCGATGGTTTTATCATGTCGGCCCGATGGTTTTATCATATCGGCCCGATGGTTTTTCTTCATGTTTTTTTCATTGTTTTTGGCCCGATGGTTTTATCATGTCGGCCCGATGGCTGGCCTTGGCCCGATGGTTTCATCATGTCGGCCCGATGGTTTTTCTTCATGTTTTTTCATTGTTTTTGGCCCGATGGTTTTATCATATGGTTTTATCATGTCGGCCCGATGGTTTTTCTTCATGTTTTTTTCATTGTTTTTGGCCCGATGGTTTTATCATGTCGGCCCGATGGCTGGCCTTGGCCCGATGGTTTCATCATGTCGGCCCGATGGTTTTTCTTCATGTTTTTTCATTGTTTTTGGCCCGATGGTTTTATCATGTCGGCCCGATGGTTTTATCATGTCGGCCCGATGGTTTTTCTTCATGTTTTTTTCATTGTTTTTGGCCCGATGGTTTTATCATGTCGGCCCGATGGTTTTATCATGTCCACCCGATGGTTTTTCTTCATGTTTTTTTCATTGTTTTTGGCCCGATGGTTTTATCATGTCTGCCCGATGGCTGGCCTTGGCCCGATGGTTCATCATGTCTGCCCGATGGTTTTTCTTCATGTTTTTTCATTGTTTTTGGCCCGATGGTTTTATCATGTCGGCCCGATGGTTTCATCATGTCGGCCCGATGGTTTCATCATGTCGGCCCGATGGTTTTTCTTCATGTTTTTTCATTGTTTTTGACCCGATGGTTTGATACTTTAATTGAATCAATGTTTTATTTACATTTTTTATTTGAATGCAGGAAGGAGCATGGATGATGTGCAGTTGATAATCAACTGGGATGGACATTGGGTATGTGAACAAGGGGTTTATTGGTATGATGGCAAGAGATCAAAATGGGTGTTATTTCCAAGAGAAGCAACTTATGCTCAACTATTAGATAAAGTGTATGCCGTCACTGGGATTGACAGAAAGTGCTTTCGAGTCATTATAAAGACGGTTGCTCTTACCATCCGCCCAAGCATGCCTGTTGAGATAAGTGATGATGATGATGTTGTAATATTATTACGTCAAAAGAATGTTGACCCTTTAGTTTGTATAACCGTGTCTGAGATTGGCCATAGTGACCGACAATTGCAGCAGCAATGTTTTCCAGAGTCATCTAATCAACAACACCATCCCATCAATCTTCAATTTCCTTCATCGAAGGGAAGTAACTACATTCGGGAAGGCTACACACCAAATTTAAATGATGCTACGGTTGAAGAAGAATTTCAAGTTGTTGATGATTTCAGTAACGAAGCCAAAGATAATGAGAAGTCCGGAGATGTTCAGGGTGCTGGAAACAGTAATGAAGGGTTGGTTCGAGCCACGTCTGTAATGTGTTCAATTAATGATGTTGAAGTAGCTTCGAGAGCTATGCCGATTCTGATTGCAAATGGGGAAGTCTTTGACAGTAAGAAAGAGTTGCACTCCCAACTAAGAAGGTACGCTGCTGCAAATCGTTTCAATTTGAAAGTGTGGAAGTCCGATACTTCACGTTTTGAGGTACGTTGTGCTGTTGGAGAATACAAATGGCGGCTACATGCATTCAAGGTTACAAACACTGATTTTTTTCGGATTACCAGATTTGATGACAAACACAGTTGCTCAATGGAGAAAAGGTTTTCATGGAGTAGAAAGGCTAGTGCACAGTTTATTGGCCAACATATCAAGGAGAAATTTCGTGATGGTCGTATCTACAGACCAAAGCAAATCATAAGAGATATCCAAAATGAATTGGGCATTACAGTAAATTACCACAAAGGATATCGGGCTAAACATATTGCTATGGAGGAGGTACACGGATCATTTGAAGTTTCTTTCAGTATGTTACCTTATTATTGTCACATGTTAGAGGAAACAAACCCAGGGACGATCACGAACATTAAGACTGATGATGAAAATAGGTTCATGTATCTGTTCTTCTCCATTAAAGCGTGCATAGATGGTTTCAATGCTGCCATTAGACCGGTTATTGCAATTGATGCCACGTTTCTGAAGGGTTCATATGGGGGCATTTTGTTTGTCGCTGTATGTCAGGACGGGAACGACCAAATATTTCCTTTGGCATTTGGTGTTGCGGATTCCGAGAATGATGCTTCATGGAGTTGGTTTCTATCTCGTCTGCATGATACCATTGGAGATGTTGAAGATCTTGTTTTTGTATCTGATAGGAAAAACAGTATTGTCAAAGCTATTGCAACGGTTTTTCCAAATGCATACCACGGTGCTTGTTTCATGCATTTAGAACGAAATATGATTTCCATTTATAAGAACAAAAATCTTTCCATACCATTTCGAAAGGCAGCCAAGGCCTACAGAGTTAATGATCACTCATTTTACATGCTACAGTTGTCCAGCATTAGTGTTGGAGCTCACCAGTATGTCGTTGATGCTGGAGAAGAGAGGTGGTCCCGAGCATTTTGTCCGAGGAAAAGGTACAACATTATGACTACTAATATTGCTGAGTCGATGAATAATGCAGTGAAAGATTTTCGAGAGTTACCCATTGTTGCTATGATTGACCGTATTCGAGATATGATGCAACGTTGGTTTCATGATCGGCGTACAGTGGCTGCTTCTTACGATACGCAGTTGACAGAAAGGGTTGAGGCACTTATTGGGGTTAGTGATGAATCTGCGCAACATATGAAGGTGTCCCCAATTGCAGTGTACCAGTTTGAGGTGCACGATGGAAAACAGAATGGCATTGTTGATTTAGAAAACCGTACATGCAGTTGTAGGGAATTCGATCTTGATCAGATTCCATGTGCACATGCTTTAGCTGCCATAAAATATAGAGGATTGCATTACACAACATTCACCTCACCCTACTACTCGACTGCTTATCTGCTTTCAGCCTACAGTGGTGAGGTTCATCCAGTAGGCCATCAAGGTGATTGGTTGGTCCCAGCGGACGTTGCAAATACAATTGTTCTTCCACCAGTTGCCCGACGGCCACCAGGTCGACCAAAGAAACAACGTATACCTTCGATTGGAGAAGAGGTTGTACGCAGAAGGTGTAGAAATTGTTGGCGCCACGGCCACAACAGCCAAACATGCAAGAATCCTAAAGTAGCGGAACCATCCGGGTGATGAGGATATGCAAAATACGATGTTGATTTATTTATGATATTATGTTTTGTTGTATTTAATTGCATTTTCAGTCGGAGACTTGCAGGAAATGAACAATATAATTGACATTATTGTACAATTTGGAACACATTATTGTACTATTTCGAAATCAATGTTTTGTTGTATGTATGCATTTGAAAAGTTTTATTATTGTTCAATTTTAGTTAGCTGTGTTGTTGTATGCAATGAAGAGTTTTATTTTGGTTTTTTGAAGAGTTTGTCATCAAATAACTTATGAAATTTTTGCCAGAGTTTCCTCTGTTTTTTTAACAACCCAAAACCTGATTTACAAAATCAATGCATTAACCTGAACGTCTATACACTTCATAGCACGATGTTCAATCATTTGCGCATCCTTCCGCTCGATGCGACTTTTCCAATCATTTTTTCAAAGCGTACAAATTAACGTTTAAAAATTTAAAGAAAAATTGTACAATAATTTCCAATAACCAATGATATACCTACAGCCAATAATTTCCAATAACCAATGATATACCTACAACCAATAATTTCCCAATAACCAATAATATTCCAATAACCAAAATTGACAATCATTCCCAAAAACCAATAATATTCACATAAATGAAAATGTAACAAATTGCAAAGTTCATTCTGAATCTGAATCTTCTAGCCTTGCAGAGTTTGCAAATATCTCGATGGACATTTTCTTCCTGAGGGCATCCATTTGCTTCCAGGTGAAATCAAACTTCTGTCTGTGTGCAATAATGTATTCAGCAAAGACAAGGGTAAATGCACCACAGTGACCACTGCAATAATTTCAATATAATACCACTGTCAATTATTGAATTAATTACAATAACAATTACATAATAAAAATATTGAGTTCAATTTCACTTACGCGCCCCGTTGTTGTGGAACATTATCGGGACCTAGTCTTTTGCATGTAAATGGAGTAAGCTGTGGTTGTCTCCCCTTGTGTTCAAAATAGCCTCCTTGATACATAAGGGACGGCAGAAGAAGTGCTAGCGGGGTGACATATTGCTCCCGAAAAGACGGTTCAGTGTCCTTACACATAGAATCATAGATCCGTACTTTTCTTTCAACAAGATTGACAGCCACCAACACCCAATGATAACCATCCACATTCACAGGCATCAACAACTACATTGAACACATAATTAGCATTTAACTTATAAAGATATTGTACTGTAACATAGATGCATTATTACACTTACATTATCGATCTCCCACCATGGACGAGACCCTTCGGGTCGTTCACCGCGAACATAGCCAAGGTAGAAATCCTCCCAAGGAAAGGTAAGGGAATCGTATGCCTCCTCTGGTATGGTTCCATCCTCGTTCTTCGGAAGTTTTTTCCACATGTGTTGAACGGTTGACTGCAAAAATTTCAAAAATCAGTATGTTCTTTATAAGTAAGTCATGGAAAGTTTATTAAATAATTTATATTTCAATTACAACTTACAAAGAATTGTGGGTCAATCAAGTTGTAATTTTGGGAAAAAATGGTCGGATGCGAAAGCTGGCGCCTCCGTAATACTGCAAAATAAGCCTCAATGTGCTGTTTTGTGGTTAGTTCATGGAAAAAAAATTGCCATTCAGAACTCATCATAAGGAACAGTGCAAGTTAATGACATTAGCATGAACGTAACAAAAAAATTTCTATTATTTACTAACCAAGCCGTCCAACCAGTCGGTCGCACTCTCAAACGTCTTGAAAAATTCGGGGGTCGCATTCAGTGGTGCCCCAACGTAGCACCTGCATATACGGTATAATATTCAGAGGAATATAGATTAAAACATCACACCAAAAAAATAAGTCTGAAAATAGTTTATGCACTTAAATTATGTATGCTTACCTAGCTTTGCTATTTTTTTGAAAGCCTCGTACTCCGACTTTACTTCCTTATGAACCGGTTTTAACGGCTCGAACTTAATTGGATGGGAGGACCGTTTCTTTTGCTTCTTTGGCCTAGTCGGGTCAATGTACGGGCTACATACGAATGCAGAACGCTTTTTTTTCCTCTGACCATATCTTACACCGAATGCTTTTTTTTCAAGAGCTTCGACACTCTGACTACCTGTGGCACTCCCTGTGGCACTCGCTGTGGCACTCGCGATATGCGCCAAGGGAGAGGGAGGACGGTAAATAGTTAGCTCCATGCATTGATCAGGTTCAAGACCCTCCTCGTTTGCTTCATCATTTTTTACATTTTTGTCCTCCTCCTTTGCTTCATCATTTTGTACATTTTTTTCCTCGTCCACATTGTAGGTTGTATCAAAGATCTCGTCACTCTGATGCAGTTAATAAAACAGTATACGGTCAATACAATGTCGAAAAGGAAATGACAAATGTCGACGTGATTAAATAAAAAGTAAATTACCTGTGGCACCTCAGTTCCAGCTGGAAATTTTTCATCACTGCCTCCTGTCTTGCAGACAACTTCAATCAATTTCTCAACTCCTTTCCGCATCTCATCAAGTTGTGTTTGTAGGGTTGCAAACCCTTTGTCAACTTTATCATTCAGTGCGGTCATAGAAGTCTTCAGACAGGCTACTTCTGTGTGGAGGCCATCGAATTTTCTATTCACATATTCTGAGTCCTAGCATAATGTCCAAGAAAAAGTTAAATTAACATTTACATAAAATTTAATGAACAATACAATTAAGGGACAATATTGGCAACATACCGATGGCCTCCGTCCAATAGGCCCCTCTTCTTATATTTCAGCTTGCTTATATTTCGGTTGTGGTTGCTCTTCTTCAGCAACATCATCACTATGACTGTCATGACGGTACTCGTCATCTTCCTGATCACCCATCTCTATATATGGGGTTGACGGATCATTTGTAGTGGCACCCGTATCGAACCCCATAAAATAGGACAACTTAAGTTCTTCCTCCGTTGGTTTCAAAGTTTGAAACGTTGAAATCTAACCAAAAAAACAAAAAAACAGCCCACGTAGTGTTATAATAACAATTTATATACCTAACATAAGTCTTTCAATGTAGTTCATACCTTTCGCCTACTGAAAATCTTATTTCTCAAAACCTCATATCCAGGACTCGTTTTCACTTCCCAGTTCAGAATACGAGGGGCTGAACGAGACACCCTGGTAGCATACTTCTTGATTGAGTAAAGCGGAATCGCTTCAATTGCCCACACCTACCAAATAAAACAAAACCATGTTTCAATAAGAGTTTTAAAGAGGTTAAGGGTAACAAAAGTTAAACAATTAAAATTACCTGAAAAGCATAGACAAATCCATACAGGTTGATCTTCTCCGCTGTATGGCTCGGATCCTTTTCAGCCTTCTCCCTAAACTTCTGATCTCGACCTTTGCAACAGGTGGAGAAAGAGTTGAATGTCCTTGAATAGATAAATGAACCCCATGGGAACCGATTGAATTCTTCTAAGTTATCAACCAACTTCATTGCCCAATATTCGACCTTAGTCCTCAGGTCCTTTCCAAGCAATGTCATCTCCAAGATCAGCAACAAAGCTACTTTAATCATGTCATCATCAGCATCATGTTCTTCCTCCATACGTTCGAACAAAGTTTGCAATTTTGTTCCAGTCACCTTTTTCACTCCCTTAAAGTATTTCTGCCAAATTCTACACATATGATCTTCCCCTACAGTAGGGACGACTGTATCCCCAAAACATAGACCGCTGACGAGGCAAAACTTGTTTGCACTGAACCGTATTCTGTTCCCGCCAATCAAAAACCACATTTCGTTTTCAGCATTGTCCACATGGCACTCCCGCAACAAGATATGATGAAGCAATTGACCCGTGAAGGCCATTTCATTAACATCTAAGAAATGGCCAAAGCACGTTGCTCTTATTTGTTGTTGTTGACGTTCGGTGAGTTTACTCTTCAGCAGCCCGATGCAACCCCATTTAGAATATGTTGTCATCTTGGCATGGAAAAAATTTCTTTCCTTAATTTTCATCGTCCCAACCAACTTCTCACTTGCCATTGAATATTAGCCTGCATAAACAAAAAAAATTCGAATTCATCAACATACTAAACAATACAAATATATTTCATCAAATCATGTCGGCCCGATGATTTAATTTCATCGGGTCGCAGTGGCCCGATGCTTTGATTTCATCTGCTTTTGTTTCATGGTGATGCTTGCAGGCTGCCCGATGGTTTAGTCTGATCGGCCTGATGAAAGAAAACCGTCGGCCAGCCATTCAATCGATGATTAAATGTCATCGGGCCTCAGCTGGCCGATGGTTTACTTTCGTCGGGCCACAGTGGCCCGATGAAACAAAACCGTCGGGTCGCGGTGGCCCGATGACATTTAATCATCGGGCCACGGCTGGACGATGGTTTTGTCTGATCGGCCTGATGAAACAAAACCGTCGTCAAGCCGTGGCCGGATGATTAAATGTCATCGGGCCATCGCGACCCAATGGTTTTGTTTCATCGGGCCACTGTGTCCTAGGAAAGTAAACCATCGGCCAGCTGAGACCCGATGAGTCATCGGGTCTCAGCTGGCCGATGGTTTACTTTCCTAGGACACAGTGGCCCGATGAATGTAAACCATCGGCCAGCGAAGACCCGATGAGTTTTTCATCGGGTCTCAGCTGGCCGATGGTTTACTTTCGTCAGTACCTCAGTGGCCCGATGAATGTAAACCATCGGCCAGCGAAGACCCGATGAGTTTTTCATCGGGTCTCAGCTGGCCGATGGTTTACTTTCGTCAGTACCTCAGTGGCCCGATGAATGTAAACCATCGGCCAGCGAAGACCCGATGAGTTTTTCATCGGGTCTCAGCTGGCCGATGGTTTACTTTCGTCAGTACCTCAGTGGCCCGATGAATGTAAACCATCGGCCAGCGAAGACCCGATGAGTTTTTCATCGGGTCTCAGCTGGCCGATGGTTTACTTTCGTGAGTACCTCAGTGGCCCGATGAATGTAAACCATCGGCCAGCGAAGACCCGATGAGTTTTTCATCGGGTCTCAGCTGGCCGATGGTTTACTTTCGTGAGTACCTCAGTGGCCCGATGAATGTAAACCATCGGCCAGCGAAGACCCGATGAGTTTTTTATCGGGTCTCAGCTGGCCGATGGTTTACTTTCGTGAGTACCTCAGTGGCCCGATGAATGTAAACCATCGGCCAGCGAAGACCCGATGAGTTTTTCATCGGGTCTCAGCTGGCCGATGGTTTACTTTCGTCAGTACCTCAGTGGCCCGATGAATGTAAACCATCGGCCAGCGAAGACCCGATGAGTTTTTCATCGGGTCTCAGCTGGCCGATGGTTTACTTTCGTGAGTACCTCAGTGGCCCGATGAATGTAAACCATCGGCCAGCGAAGACCCGATGAGTTTTTCATCGGGTCTCAGCTGGCCGATGGTTTACTTTCGTCAGTACCTCAGTGGCCCGATGAATGTAAACCATCGGCCAGCGAAGACCCGATGAGTTTTTCATCGGGTCTCAGCTGGCCGATGGTTTACTTTCCTAGGACACAGTGGCCCGATGAATGTAAACCATCGGCCAGCGAAGACCCGATGAGTTTTTCATCGGGTCTCAGCTGGCCGATGGTTTACTTTCGTCAGTACCTCAGTGGCCCGATGAATGTAAACCATCGGCCAGCGAAGACCCGATGAGTTTTTCATCGGGTCTCAGCTGGCCGATGGTTTACTTTCATCGGACCACTTAGACAGTGACCCGATGAAACAAAATCATCGGCCAGACGTGGCCCGATGCCCAAAACACAAATTTGTAAACAAATAATCAGAAGAAGAAATTTTTCCTTACTTTGAACAAGAACAGAAGAAGACGATTTCCTTGCTGTGCAGACCGCTTTATAACGCGACTCGCTGAACCTGCAAACACAAACGAAACGAAGAAGACAGACGAAGAAGACAAACGAAGAAGACAAACAGCAGTAGAGAACACAAATGCAGAATACGAACAGGCTACGAACAGCAGTTGAGATGAACAGCAGTTGAGATGAATAGCAGTAAAAACAAGCAAGTCAAAAACTGTAAAGTGAAAACGTGGAGTCTGGGTCAAATGTGAAACTAAGGGCAAATATGTCCAAACAAAGTCTTTGGGTACCGGTTGCAAAAATTAGTGGACCGTGGGTAGTTTTGCAATTATTGATTACTGTTTGGGCAATTTTGCTAAATTCCCTTGAAATTATAAATAGTTTACTTACCATCACCATATATATATATATATTTTAAAAAGGATTAATTTGTACTATATTTTAAATCTGTAAGGGCATCTTTAATACATATGATTGAACTGAATTGAACAAAATTTAGTCCAGTCTCATATTTATGGAGTGCATGAGATTGAATTTCTCACATCATATAAATATGAGGTATAATTATATTTTGTCCAATCTCTTATTACACTAAATAAAGCACGGGACTTGATAGTTCGAGATTTTATACAATTTTAAAATTTATTAATTACTATAATATATTTTATTTATAATTAATTTTAAAATATCTAATATAAATATTTTAAATTTCTAAATTTTATTTATATTTATTTTAAATAATTTTATTTTATTTGAAAATTAATTTAATTCAATATGATTTTGTCCAATCTCATTCTACACCTAACAAGAGAATACTATTTTGAGTTCAATCTATACTATACCAAACTTAGTCCAATCTAATACAATCCAATCATATTCCATAAAAATAGTTCAATCCAATCCCGCGCACTAAACACACCTTAAGGGCCTGTTTGTTGGCCTGGAGTAGGTTAGGATTGGACAAAAAATTGTCCAATCACTTGTTTGGTGGTGTAATGGTATTGGACTATTTTTAGTCCACACTTAATTTTATCCTACCAACAAAGGATCAAAAAAACCTCTCAAAATCAAGAGGATAAATTTATCCTCTCTCTCTTCTCTTATTTTTTTTTTATTTTTTTTCTTCCATCTTTTTTTAATCTTACGTCTCTCTCTCATTTCTTTTTTAATTTCTTATATTTTATTAGAAAACATTTTAAATATTTAATATTTTTTTAATATTAACTGAAAATAATATTTTTATTTATAAATAACTTAATTAACATTATTTATTTTTAAAATATTTATTTTATTAAAAATTAAATATTTTCATATTACATATAAATAATATTTATTTTATTATTATTTTAATTAATATCATATTATATTAAAAAATAAAATATAATTATTTTTTATCCAATTTCATACAACACTAAACAAGAGATAATATTATTTTTATTCCAATCCTACACGGTACTAAATACATTATAGTTCCAATCCAATCCAATACAATCCATATATATATAAATTAGTTTTTTTAAAAATTCATTATAAATAGTTATATTTATTTTTTTAAAAGTAGTATAAATATTTTATTTAAAAAAATTAATCATATTTAATTTTTATTATAGGTTTAAAATAATTTTTTATTTTAAAATTAATTTAATATAATAATTAACCAATCTCAAACTATATTTAATATATAAAACATAATAAAAAATTTTATCCAATCCCATCCTACCCCAAACAAAAGATAGTACTATTTTTAATCCAATCCGTACTGCACCAAACACATGACAGTATTAATTAATCCAATCCAATCCAATCCAATCCCATAAAAATAGTCCAATCCAATCCAATCCAATCCCATGAAACAAACGAGCCCTAATAGTATAATCACCACCGTACAATGTAGTTTGATAGCAAGGGCGCTTATTTAGCCTGACAATATCCCAGATTCGAGTATCACCACCGCACGTGATATATCAAAAAAAATATATTATAATATAATCAATGAGTAGTTATAAAGTGATACAATTTTAATTTCTAAAAAAAATTAAAACTTTTGATTTTACTGATAAGATTATCCAATAATTTATTTTTTTTTCAAATGAAAATCCAATAAATATTTTTTATTAACTATACATGTCCTATACAATGCCATAACTCAAAAACAAGTGTTCTAATATGTCCAACATATGATATTTGACATTATACAATGTAATGTCCTAGAAATCAAATTTGTAAAATATAAAATAAAATTAGTGTCAAAATTACCTGAATATTACAAGAACAATAAATCATGTTTCAATATGTTCTCTTCGGTAAGGAAGTTTATGTTTTTTTATTTTAATAAATAAATAAATATATGATGTTTCAATTTTACATCGGTAATAACAATGGTTGTTTGTGCTTCTTTCCTCTCCAAATGTTGTTTCATCTACAAACAAATGTGCAATAAAAATTGGAAACAAGAAACCAGCACCAAACTCATGTTAGAATACCTTGAAAGATTATTGCCACTTATTATGCGTGAATTGTTGCTTAAATAAGTATATGATGCTGTTAACGAACTTTGTGAGTTTTTCAAAAATATATGTGCTAAGGTTTTGAGAGAAGAGGATTTAGGATGTCTTGAAAACTAAATTGGGTTGACTCTTTGTAGACTCGAAAGATTTTTCCCTCCTGCATTTTCTGATATAATAGTGCACCTGCCTATCCATCTAGCTTGGGAAGCAAAAAAAGCTGGTCTTGTACAATATCGATGGATGTACCTAGTTGAAATGTATTATCAGATTTATATTTAACTTTTCATCTACAATTTGTCTTGATTTTTAACTTTTTAAACTGATATTGTTTATTTTATTTATGTAAATATTGGTATTTACATAAACTAAAGGGTTATGTTCGTAATAAAGTTCGAGCAGAAGGGTCAATTGCATAAGGTTATTTGGTAGATGAGTGTTTAACATTTTTTTCTCGTTACTTGCACAATATTGAAATCAAATTTAACAGAATAAAACGAAACTATGATGGAGGCTAGGTCAGTCATCAACTGATACATCACAATTGTCTATCTTCTCAATTCCTGGTAAACCTTTTGGGAAAGTTAAGAATTTAAGTATTCAACAATATGAGGTTGCTACTTTTTATATATTGCAAAACTGTGATAAATCTCAACCTTTTATACAGTAATAAATCAATCATAGTTGTTATTATGTACTTTAAAATATAACTTTTCATTTCATTTCATTTGTGCTTGTGCAGATAGCACAAGAATATGTTTTTGGGTGCAAGTATTACTAACGTGAAAGAGATAAATAAATTTTTTATTTTTTATTTTTTGAAAGAACATAAACTTGAATTTGTGAGTTGGTTTAATCAGAGGGTAAGCAAAAATAATTTAATAAATAAGTAAACATTTAAATTATATAGTTTTAAATTTATTTTATTAAAAAATATTTATTTATTTATTTATTGCAGATAATACAACTATATAATGAGGGACAAGTCTTTGGCTGAGGTCCTGAAAAGCGAGCAATTTATTATTCTGGTTACAATATCAATGAATTTAAGTTCTATACAATAATTCGGGATGAGATAAAAAAAAACACAAAATAATGGAGCTGCTGTTAGAAGAGAGAATAAAACTAATGTACCTTACTATGGGAGAATTAATGACATTATTGAACTTTCTTATACATAAGGGAAAAAAATAATTTTTTTTATTGTGAATAGTATAATACAGCTTAAGAAAGAAGAGGCTACAAGAAAGATCGTTATAAAATTATTACCCTTCTCCCGATACATGACAAGTCTATTTCTCAATATGCATTTGCACTTTATTTTAGCCGCATTAATATGAAATTATATTTCCTATTCAAATGTGCGGTAACGTTAGCACCTTCCTTAAAAAGCAACAAATATATTGTAATATCATGATTTTTTAAGAAAAAATAATTAAATCAGAATAATAATAGTTTAAAGAATTGCCTATATTTTAAAAAAAAATTATAAATAATATCAAATTATATTTAGTATTAAATATATACATCAAATAAAAGAAAGAAACATTTATGAAGAATAAAAAATAAAAAGACTATAATTATAAGAATTTTCTTTGTGATAGGATTCCTATTTGAGAACTAGGGTTTAGAGAGTTGATATATGTGAGCACTTTATAATAATTGTACTTCCTAGGAAAAAGAAAAAGAAAATAACAAATAGCCTATCTTTTTTTTTCTTATTCAATCCGTCAATCCGAAGTGTAATTGAAGAGTGGCAAGAAATTAATGTTAGTTTGAGGAGTTCCTAGTACCAGTAGTTTTTGTTTTCTATTGATTAATTAACATAAGTTTTATTTTGATGGTTTATCAAGTTGTATTTTGGTGGAAAATGATTTATTGATGATAGTAGAGACCCTTAGGATCGATTTAATGTTCGTTTCATTGATAATGGTTGGTTAGTGGAATTTTTACATATTTTTGAAGTAAGATAGGATATGCTGGAATTTTCGTTTTTCTGAAAAATAATAGGTTTCCGAAAATGTTTTGGAATAGTTATTCAATTCGGAAAATTTTGTAAATTTTTCTGTAGAACGGTTCATGTGTCTACTGTTACCATGTAAAATTTTGTGATGTTTTGGTGAGCAAACAAATGTATTTACTTTTTAGAGTATTCAGAGGAGTTGTAGGCTTTACTGGACAGTTTCGCAAAATCGGAAAGGAATGAATGCTTTTGTATGTTAATTATCATGGAATGATCTTAAAATTTTACTGTACCATTTTTTACACGTCTAGGTTGGCCCTGTAAATTTATACGAAGTTTAGAAATGTATAGAATTAATTAAAAATAGTTGAATGGAGTATGGCCAGTGCTGAAAGTTAGACAAGTTTTAAGTTTAATCCTAGTGAAGTTATTAAGTTCAATTGAAATTGTTGCAATGATGAGGTTATGACGATATTGCAATTTGTACCTTGTATAAGTTCAGGTGACTCTTGAACTTATACAATTGTGTTGATTCTTGCTTGTTCGAGGTAAGTAAATTCATCCATGGGAATGCTTATATTTTGTATTATGAAATTATATTATTTTGAAAAGTTACTAATTTGTACCTTATAATACGTATTAAATTTTTAATAAAATTATATTAGTAAGAAGACTATTTAAAGTGTTTTTGAATTAACTAGTTTTAGTATTATATAAATAAATGTTTATTTGTAAACGTTAGATTTATGAAAAATATAAAGATTTGTAAAACTACTCAGGTAATTACTAGTTTATTTTTATAAAACCTATTTTCTAAGATTGATGGACCGATATCTGTATAACATTATTGTGATATAAAAACGTTACTGATTTCACTATATCTGAATTTGTAAAAATGGTTTTGGCTTATTGTCCGTAGTTTCTGACTCTGATATAACAGTGTTACACAGGTAATTGTAAAACTTTGATATGACCACGTCACACGGGTAATTGTGACACTCTGATATGACCGCGTTATACGTGTAATTGTAACACTATGATATGACCGCGTCACATGGGTAATTGACACTCTGATATGACCGTGTTACACGGTAAATGTAACACTCTGATATAACCGCGTCACTCGGGTAATTGTGATACTTTGATATGATACTATGGGACATGAGCAAATTAATTATTTTGATACGTATTTAATGTATTTATATCTTTTGAAATGTTTATGAACTGAGTTATCTATTATTAAAGTTTATGTATATAGTTTTTTATCTTAGCGCTATAAATTATTGTTGTATGTTTTGAAATGCTATAGATTAAGTATTATAATTGTAACTCTTTCGATATTAAATACTATGCATGAATTTACTTACCGAGTTAACGGCTCACCCCTCGTTACCACCATTTTTGCAGAATAGAACCAGTGTTATGGATGATGAGTAATTAGTATCTTGGAGTTGCTTCGGTGGGGAAGTTGTTCGATTAGAGCTCTGTTTCCGTATTTGGTTTATTGAAGGACGTTTTAGTTATTATTAGCAGAGTCTCATTTGTAAGGATTGAGTTTTTATTTGACTACTTTATCTTAATACTAGACCCTGAAAAATTATTCGGACCCTATTTTGATTTTTGTTTAGTAATTTATTTCATATAAGGTTTTAATATATTTATATGTAAGTTGAAAGATTTAGACTAAGTATCATCCTAGTTCGTTGTATATCAAATTTGGGGTGTTACATATATCCCACATTGGAAGAAAACAACTCTTAAAATCAATATAGAGTTGTAAACTAACACTTTAATTTACAAGGGCTCCCATGTGTGCCTACTATTATACACATCAAAGGAAACCTAACCTAGTTAATTGGAGATACCATGGTTTAGGATCAATAGGCAAACTGGTTAGGTGAAACTCAAATCGTTGTACACAAAAATTAACTCATTTCTTTGATGATTATTGTGTTGTATGATGATATTTAGGGATATGTATTGCATTTAATGACATTAAAATATTTATAATAAAAAGATTTTAAGATGTCACCTGTATAATAGTAAATGTGGTGTCACATTTATAATAATGATAAAGGTTCGAAATCTCTAAATTTATCATGAAACTCGGGATTTGTTCAGGATCCAAATGAAAAAAAAAACGTATGAACTAAGTATTTAATGTTTTGTTATATGTGAGACATATTGTCTTAGTTTGCTACTGAGGTGAATAGTTCAAGATCAATTATATCCACTGCGTCACCAAGTAAATCCAACATAATTTCACCAGGGAAAGTTCAAGTCCAAAAAACAATTATCCTGATGCATGACAAGTATGTTCCTCGATATGCATTTGCATTTCATTTTAGCCGTAATAATATGAAATTATAGTTTCATATTTAAATGTGGTCTGTAAAGGAAAAAACCTTATCCCGTATATGAAGAAAACAACTCTCAAAAGCAATATATATTGAGTTGTAAACTAACACTTTTATGTATAAGGGCTCTCATGTGGTCCTAATATTCTCTGCTTATATACATATTAAAGATAGGGGAAACCTAATCTAATTGATTGGAGATCCAATGGCATAGGTTCAAAAGGCAAACTGGTTGTGTGAAACTCAAATAGTATAATACAAAAATTAACTTATTCATGTGTTGTATGTTGATGTTCAGGATACATTTTTCATTTAATGACATTAGCATATGGGTGAATTGCCCTAAGGTATCCTGATTTTATTCATAATTATACATATAATGTCAGTTTACCATTTATTACACTCAAGTACTTTACAGTTAATTGACTTCGTTAATTTTAACGGTTGACCAAATTTTTTTGTAAAATGACTTAACTATCCCTATTAAAAATATAAAAATAACATTAAAAAATAATAATAAATGAAAAATAAAATTATTTAATACCACTCATCTCCATCACCATCTCCATCATCAACATCACCATCTCCATCTCCATCTTCATCTCCCCCAATCAACCCTCAACCATCCAAAATCCAAAAAAAAAAAAACCGCAGAAGAAGAAGAAATATTTATGTATATCAACATTCTTCTTCTACTTGAAGAGCAAAAACTATCAAGAAACTAAAAAAAAAAAAAAAGCAAAAAGTTAGAAGATTAAAATTGAAATAACAAACTACAAAGAAATGAAAGCAAAAGATCATAGAAAGAAACCTTAAAAATGATTGTAGCTAGAACTCACAACCAAGAAGAACCACATCTTGAAATCATAAAAAAAAAAAAAAAAAATTTCACGCCCCAAAATCAATAGCCCAGATGAGGAAAAAAGAAAAAGAAATAACAGAATTCTCAAAATCTTCACTACCAAAGCAAGAAGAACACAAAACTCTCAAAGCTCTCGACCCATCAAAAAAACCATTTAACCAAACAACACAATATAATAACACCACCCTCACAAGATTCACTTAAAGAAAAACCCCACAAAAAAGAAAAAGAAAAAGAAAAAGAAAACCTCAATAGTTAACAACTCAAGGCAATGACAAAGCAGAGACAGAGAGAAACTATAATAAAGAGGAGGTAGATTTCTTTTTAATCTCTCTCTCTCTCTCTTTTTAATTTTTCATTTATTTTCTATTTTTTTAAAGCCTTCCTTTTAATTTTTTTAAAATTTTTTATAAATAATGATGTATGAATAAAAATTAATTAATGATGTAGCGCATCCTGATTGGTCAAATATTTTATAAATAAAAATTTATGGGTCGTTGCCGTATGAATGGCTCATGTCGAGCGACCTAAATTGAAGTTCCATAGAGTCAAGTTGGAAGCCAATAATTAGCTCGACATGTAAGAGATAGAGTCATTTGATTCAATCCTTGCATCGTGCGGTCTATGTGTAGATGAGTCGTTGGGCTTGGGTTGTCTATGCGGATCATGCGAGGAATTCCACATGACCTTAGGCCTTGTTCATGATTTGATTGGGTTTTGGGTCTTATTGATTTTGACTATTACAAAGATGAAGATGGTTGGTTGTGATTATTATTTTTAATAGGGGTAATTATGTCATTTTAAATAAAAAAATTTAGTCAACCGTTGATTTTAACTAAGTCAATTAACTGTAGAGCGCTTGAGTATAATAAATGATAAATTAGTATTAAACGTATAATTATTGATAAATTTAGGATCCTTAGTGAAATTCACCCTTCAAAATTTTTATTTTTATTAGTAAGAGAAGTTAAAGAAAGCTTAAGATTACAAACAAACTGTTATAATATAAGGTAATAGAATGATTTTATTATGATATAAAGTAATGAAGTAAGAGTGAAGGAGAAAAAGATTTAACATACCAAAATCAAGAAATGAAAGCACCATAAAAGAAGTTCTTAATTTAGAGAGATTTTGTTATTCATATTTCAACAAGAATTGACTCATATTTATAGTCATTCTTGCCTCACCTAATTCAATCCACTCAACCAATAAATCAATAAGTTATTGGTTGATAATCATGGTGGAATTCACTATTTACACCATGATCAATATGGTGGACATTCATCATTTACAACACTCCCCCTTGGATGTACACCATTTTAAAGTAAATATGTTAGTAAACAATACAATGATCTTCTGGATTATAAATTGTATTTGATGTGTTCAAACTGCCTCATTAAAAACCTTGCTGGTTAAACCCAGTGGGATAAAATCCGGTCGAAGGGAAAAAGAGTGCAGTACACATGTATTGTTATCTTAAAAAATCTACTCCCCCTGATAAAAATTAATTCTGTAGTTTACAAAATCGATGCATACCAATTCCATATACTAATTTCTCAAATGTTGACGTCGGTAATGATTTAGTAAACAGATCTGCAAGATTATCTGTAGATCGTATCTGTTTTACATCAATCTGTCGACTTTGTTGAAGTTCATGAGTATAGAAGAATTTTGGAGAAATATGCTTAGTTCTATCTCCTTTGATATATCCTCCTCTTATCTGAGCAATACAAGCTGTATTATCTTCAAATATTGGTGTCTGCATTTCTTTGGATGATGAAAATCCATATGTACTTCGAATATGATGAATAATAGAATTTAGCCAAACACATTCTTGACTTGTTTCATGAAGTGCAAGTATCTCCGAATGATTAGAGGATGTAGCAACAAGACTCTGCTTTATGGATTGCCAGGAGATTGCTGTGCCATTATAGGTAAAAACATATCCCGTTTGTGAACGAGCTTTATGGGGATCAGATAAATATCCAGCATCAGCATAACCAATTAAACCTGAAAAATTGTTAGACACATAAAATAATCCCAAGTCTATTGTACCACGAAGGTAACGAAAAATATGTTTGATTCCATTCCAATGTCTTCGAGTTGGTGCTGAACTGAATCTTGCTAATAAATTTACTGCAAATGCAATATCAGGTCTAGTACATTGTGCAAGATATAATAGAGCACCAATTGCATTTAGATATGGTACTTCGGGACCAAGTATCTTTTCATCATCTTCTTTAGGCCGGAATGGATCCTTTTTAGGATTAAGAGATCTAACAACCATAGGAGTACCTAATGGATGAGCATTGTCCATATTAAATCTTTTCAGAATCTTTTCAACATATGCCGATTGATGACCAAGTATTCCATTTGGTGTATGCTCGATCTCCAGGCCGAGACAATACTTTATTTTGCTCAAGTCTTTCATTTCAAATTCCCTTTTTAAATATTCAGCAGTTTTTAGGAGCTCTTCAGGAGTTCCAATTGTCATATCATCAACATATACTGCTACAATAGCCAATCCAGATTCAGATTTCTTTATAAAAACACATGGACATACTAGATCATTAATATACCCTTCCTTGATCAGATATTGACTAAGACGATTATACCACATCCGTCCAGATTGTTTTAATCCATACAGGGATCTTTGCAACTTTATCGAATATAAATTATGAGATCTCGATTTATATGCTTCTGGCATTTTAAATCCTTCAGGAATTTTCATATAGATATCTGAATCGAGTGACCCATATAAATAAGCAGTCACTACATCCTTTAGACGCATTTCAAGCTTTTCTGAAACAGCCATACTTAATAAAAATCGAAATGTGATTGTATCCATCACTGGTGAATACGTTTCATCAAAATCAATACCAGGTCTCTGTGAGAAACCTTGTGCTTCGAGTCGTGCCTTATATCTCATGACTTCATTTTTCTCATTTCGTTTTCGTACAAAAACCCATTTATATCCGACAGGTTTGATATCTTCAGGTGTCTGGACTACAGGTCCAAATACTTCACATTTGGCTAAAGAATTTAATTCTGCTTGAATTGCTTCTTTCCATTTAGGCCAATCATGCCTTTGTCTACAATCATCAATACCATGAGGTTCATAATCATCATTAATAATTTCAGTAGCTACTGTGTAAGAAAATATATCATCGATGATTATTTCTTCACGATTTCATATTTCTCTTGCATAATTTATGGATATTTCTTCATTTCCATTTTCTTGTCTCTCTTCTGGGATTTCTGCCACTTCAGGGGCTTCTGCCACTACAGGGGCTCCTGTCGCTTCAGGGACATCTAACTCTACTGGAGTTGATTCAGAGAAAGTGGATTTATTTGTAACTCGAGTTTTATCAAAATCCTGATAATTTAATTTCCTCTTCCGGGGAACTGTATCTTTTGATCCAAGTGGTCTACCACGCTTCTGTCGTGCAACAGATGATTCAGTTGCTGCTAATTGTTTATATCGTTCTTCAGGAACAATCACCCGGGCTGGTACATTAGCAGCTGGTATATATGATTTTGTTACCCTATTAGCATCTGTAAATGCATCTGGTAACTGATTAGCAATTGTTTGAAGATGCACTATCTTTCGCACTTCATTCTCACACTGAGATGTGTATGGATCTAAATGGATCAAACTTGGAACCTTTCAAGAAAATTCCTGCTTCTCTTCAGGAGAAGTTTTTCTTTCCCCGAAAGATGGAAAATTTTTCTCATCAAAATGACAATCCGCAAATCGTGCGGTAAAAAGATCACTCGTCAAAGGTTCCAAATATCTAATAATTGACGGTGAATCAAAACCAATATATATCCCCAAACGTCTTTGGGGTCCCATTTTAGTTCTTTGAGTTGGGGCAATTGGGACATATACAGCGCAACCAAAAGTGCGTAAATGGGATATATTAGGTTGATGGCCAAACACAAGTTGTAATGGTGAATACTGGTGATAAGCAGTAGGTCGAAGACGGATTAATGCAGCAGCATGTAAAATAGCATGTCCCCATACAGAACTTGGTAATTGTGTTCTTAATAATAAAGTTCTCGCAATTACCTGTAGGCGTTTGATAAATGATTCTGCTAATCCGTTCTGGGTGTGCACATGTGGGACTGGATGTTCAACATCAATCCCCACTGCTTTGCAATACTCATAAAAAGTTTTGGATGTAAACTCACCAGCATTATCAAGGCGTATTGATTTTATTGGATAATCTGGAAAATGTGCTCGAAAGCCTAATAACCTGTGCAAGTAATCTGGCAAAAGCAACATTACGAGTAGACAATAAACAAACATGTGACCATCTTGCAGATGCATCAATTAGAACCATAAAATAGCGAAATGGTCCACTAGGTGGGTGAATAGGTCCACATATATCCCCCTGAATTCTTTGTAGGAATGATGGGGATTCAAAACCAACTTTAGGATAAGATGGTCTAGTTACTAATTTTCCTTGTGAACATGCAGTACATATACTCTCATGTAACAACTGAATCTTCTGGTTCTTTAATGGATGTCCATGAGAATTTTCAGTGATTCTACGCATCATCGTAGATCCCGGGTGACCTAAGCGGTCATGCCAAAGCATGAATATTTTTGGATTGGAGAACTTCTGGTTCATAACTGCATAAGCCTCAATTGATTTGATTATCGTATAATATAATCCAGATGAGAAAGTACGAATCTTTTCCAAAATCAATTTTTGTCCTGAAACAACAGAAGTAATATAGAGATATTCTATATTATTTTCACTTATTGTTTCAATATGATATCCATTACAACGAATATCTTTAAAGCTAAGTAAATTTCTTTGGGAACTGCTTGAATATAAAGCATCATGGATATATATTTTTGTTCCATTTTCCAATAGAATTGTGGCTCTTCCAGAGCCTTCAATTAGGTCTGCAGGACCTGATATAGTATTCACCTCAGCTTTAAGTGATATCAAATTTGATAAATACTTCTTATCACGAAGAATAGTATGTGTTGTTGCACTATCAATCAAACATTTATCTTCTCCACTGGAAACAGATGACATATCCATATCCTTTATTTCATTAAACAAAAATATATATTAGTTATTAAAGAAAACAGAGGCACAAAAGATACATCATACTTGATTGCAGAGAAAAAGAAAGGATAAAAACATAACAAAAACGCACACACAAAACAAATCGATGATTGACATATTTTAGTTGGTATGGACATCCCCATTACCAGCTACCCAAATATAGTGTAAAAAGCAGTCATAATAAGACCCTAATTGGTGTGGCCAGAGCCACCATTTCCATTCTCATCTCCAAAAAAATCTGGAATATCAAGATGAGTAATATCTTCTGGATCTGAGAGATTCGCAAGATTTGCCTCAATTTCCTTTTTCTTTCCTCTTATAGATGCTTGATATAAATCTACCAGATGTTTAGGCATACGACAGGTACGCGACCAATGTCCGGGTACACCACATCTAAAACAAACATCTTTATTGCTTTTAGTGGTTTTGTCATCTGTAATTTTGTTTTTTTCTTTATCTTGCTTAGCCACATTGGCATTCCACTTCTGGGGCATATTATTGGTGTTACGGTTCCATGAGGATTTGTAACTACCACGAGAACTATATCCACGACCACGAGAACCATACCATTGTCCGTGTCCTCGTCCATGACCCCAACCACGTCCATGGCTTTTATATCTATTGGCATTCACTTCAAGGAATGTTGATGAACCAGTTGGACGTAGTTCATGATTTTTCATTAGCAACTCATTGTTTTGTTCAGCAACCAACAAACACGAGATTAGTTCTGAATATTTTTGGAATCGACGTTCTCTGTATTGCTGCTGCAGGAGCACATTCGAAGCATGAAAAGTAGAGAACGTCTTTTCTAACATATCATGCTCAGTCACTGTTTCACCACACAATTTTAGTTGTGAAGTGATCTTGAATAAAGCAGAATTATATTCAATAACTGTTTTGAAATCTTGTAATCGTAGGTGGATCCAATCATATCTTGCTTTTGGGAGGAATACATCCCTTTGATGATCATATCGATCTTTTAAATTTTTCCCCAATATTAATGGATCTTTCACTGTGAGATATTGGACTTTTAGATTCTCATGTAGATGATGTCTAAGAAAGATTATGGCCTTGGCCTTATCCTGCAGGGATGTCTCATTTTCTTCCTTAACCGTGTCTTGCAAATTCATGGCTTGTAAATGCATTTCAGCATCCAGAATCCAGGAAAGGTAATTGTTTCCAGAAATATCTAGGGCAAAGAACTGCAGGTTCTTAAGATTTGACATTTTTCAGCAGATTTCTATTCATACAAAACAATAATAATAATTAGTTTTTAGTAAATATATCAAGAATAGTGCATAATAAGTATAAATCATATCTAATAATTAAATAGGCATATAAACGTAACATATATAGAAATAGCTATAGATAAGTAAATGTTGACTGGATCGTACATATGCAAATTTAATTAAAATAAAGAGTACTGAAGTAAAATGTATTAACAATAAATAAAATGCATAAATAGTATATATTGTTGGCATAACCAACTTTAAGATGCGTAATAAATAAATTGCATAAATAATAAATATGGTCGGCATAGCCAACTTGAGATGCATAACAATAAATAAATTGCATAAATATAAACGTGGTCGGCATAGCCGACTTGAGATGCATAACAATAAATAAATTACATAAATATAAATATGGTCGGCATAGTCAACTTGATATGCATAATAATAAATAAATTGCATAAATATAAACGTGGTCGGCATAGCCGACTTAAAATGCATTATATTTATATAAATTACATAAATATAAATATATATATATAAACATTAAATTAAAAATAATAATAATAATATTATGTCCAGAACTTCTTATTGGATTAAAGTTTATAATATTTATAGTTTCTAGCTCTTTTATTTATTTTGTAATCTTCATGTTTCAATATAATAAATATAAGTAAAACTAAACTTATTTTCTGATGTGAAAGATCCAACAGAGTGGCAATCACAGAGCATACTAATAAGCTAGTCGTGCTGATAACGTGTTATAATATAAGGTAATAGAATGATTTTATTATGATATAAAGTAATGAAGTAAGAGTGAAGGAGAAAAAGATTTAACATACCAAAATCAAGAAATGAAAGCACCACAAAAGAAGTTCTTAATTTAGAGAGATTTTGTTATTCATATTTCAACAAGAATTGACTCATATTTATAGTCATTCTTGCCTCACCTAATTCAATCCACTCAACCAATAAATCAATAAGTTATTGGTTGATAATCATGGTGGAATTCACTATTTACACCATCATCAATATGGTGGACATTCATCATTTACAACACAAACATATATATATATATATATATATATATATATATATATAAGCGGTTCTCTAGCGAGAAATTTGTCAAAAATAGCACTAAAACTAACTCATTTTGTGAGAGTAATACCAAATTACTAAATGTTTGAGAAATAGCACCATTTTTTATAGAAATTTAATTTTATCCTTATAAAGTGATTTTTATCTCATTCAAACTCATCTGTGTTGGTTGAGTTCTCAAGTTATTTTTCTTCTTTCTTATTCAAGAGTTTTTTTTGCTTTAAACGAATACTCATCTTTCTAAGTTACTCACCAATTTCTCTTTATATTTCATTGATATGTAATTTTTTTAAAAAGTTTTATTTTACAAATTTTGCTTTGACAGTTACTAATTTTTCATTGGCCGTAATCTATTTAGATCATGACCACTTATAAAATATAGGGCAAAAATCATTTTGGTCCCTAACTTATCACGAAATATTACATTTTGACTACTGTTTCATTTTTTAGCTCCCGTAATCCCTAACTTTTCAGAAATCAATCAATTTAGTCATTCTGACCAATTTTTTGACGGTCAACCATAACAGAATGTGTATATTGACCATCTTACCCTTAGTTTTAATTTATTAAATTAAAATTTTGATTTTTTCCCTTTATTTTTAAATTTAAATAAACTAAACTTAATTTAAACATTCAATAAAAATCTAATACATATCACAAATTTATTTTTTTAAATTAAAATTATAAATAAACAAAATTTATAAAATATGTTCTTAAATATTTTAAAAAAACACAAAAAAAAATTTAAAATAACTTAATATTAAAATTAAAAACCTTTAAAATTTTTTATACTTTTTTACAATAAATAAATAATTTATAAAAATTTAATAATTTAAAATAATATAAAAATATAAAAAATAAATATTATATATAAAAAATTTATAATATTAACATAAAAGAAAACATTTTTTTAAAAATTAAAATTAAAAAAAAAATTGGGATTTCTAGAAATCCTAGAAAATCAGGAAGGAGGCGCTGCAAACTTTTGGGAGGAGGCAGCATTGGGAGGAGGCCGCCTCCTCCCAACAGTCTTCAGGGAGGAGGCGCGACCTCCTCGCCGGCCGCCGGGGAGGGAGGCCGCACCTCCTCCCTAAGTTTTCCGTTCATGGAGGAGGCCTCCTCCATATTCAAGCATTTTTTATTTTTTTTATTTTGTTAATTTTTTTATTAAATTTTTGTTTAATAATTTTTTTATTATAAATTATTATTTTTATGTATAAAGACTAAAATACCCCTATGACTGTTAAGTTTGACTAACCGTTAACTAACAGAAGGATCAAATTGATGGATTTATAAAAAGTTAGGGACCACGGGAGCTAAAAAACAAAACAGTAGTCAAAATATAATATTTCGTGATAAGTTAGGGATCAAAATAATTTTTATTCTAATATATATATATATATATATGTATATTATCAATTATAATTTTTTTTTTTTTACTAAATAACTTGGTGTAATTTATTTTAGATCACGGCCATGTAAATATGTTTTTTTCTTTTGCTAAGTGACTCGGGCCAAGTGTAAATTTTTTTTTTTTTTTTTGCCAAGTGACTTGGTCATGATATATTTTGCTTTTTACTTTGTCAGTTTATACTTTTTTCTTTTCACAAAGATTTTTACTTATTTGGTATGATTTCAAGGATCTTTTAATTATAATTCTTAGATTTTATTTTCACCAAATTTAATAACTTGATGTTATTTTTTGGATACTATTTAATACTGAAAAAAAAAAAAAAAAAAAGCAAGCATTGAACTTGGAGGTTCATATATATATTGACAATTTAACAAACCAAGTGGCTGCTGCTAGAAAGGAAGGAGACAACACCATTTTTTTTCTACCATAAAAAAAACTACTATCTACAATCAAATGGCAGTCAAAGATAACAAAGAGGGTTAGTATAAGGATGAACTCTCTCCCAAGTATATAACAAACCCAAGTTTTGGTTTCCTGAGGAAAATAGGTCAGGAAGCTTCATGAATGTGTTATCTCCAATGCTGTACAAGATCAATGCACTGGGGATTTGTAGAGCCAGGACTGACTCATCACCATCTCCTACTTGCCGATGAAGAATATGTAATATGGAGAAAACGTAGCGATGAAATTCATCAACGCCATATCTCACCATTGCGTTGTAATATTGCTCCGTCAGGATACTGATATCAACATGGTACTTCACTGACCAACCGGAATAGTCATTCCTCATCTCCATCACATCAAAAACAGTAGTAGGAGGAACATAGATTTCAATCAGATATAAATGGCCTCCCGATTCACCAAAATAACTTAATCTTCTCTCTGACCGTTCCTCTGGGATTGGAGGCATTGGCATTGGAAGCATAAGCTCTTTTTCTACATCAAATCGTAAGGACAAGTCTCCCCTGCCAACCCAATGTAATGCACCATTCCAGTACACTCCTCGATTAAACAGCACATCATCAAAAATAATGAGAGGATTCCCCGAGTCTCTCCATGAGCCTGTAGCCGAACTGTAAATCTTTATCTGACGGTGATTAGAAGACACTTTGGAATCAGAAACACATATAACTTGATAATGAGGCGATTTGTTAGGATTGTATGCAATGCTCATGCCAAATACTCTTTTGCAGCAGGGTTTGGGCAGAGGCACGTATTGCTTTGTAGTTGGTTTGCAAATGTAGTATTTGCGATCTTCTTCATGGCAACGGAAGCCGCTGCAGAGTAGAAGGCCATTACATGAATGCTGTATGCAGATACCTTTATCATCCTCGATGAAAGATAGCGACGTCTCGGGAACAGCTTCATCCTGTCCTCCCCATGGAATGAACTTTAGTTCTGAATGGAGTTGTAGAAATAAGTATTTCTCTAAATAAAATCCAGAGACATGGTACTGGGGGTTTCGCCGAGAATAATTGGAGATGAAGACAGAGTCTGAGATTAGATTGTACCACCATTTGCATACACATTTACACTGCAACAAAGACTTCAAGGGTAACCGAACTAGTATATGAATCATAACATCATTCATGAGCACAAATTGTCTTTTTTTGGGAGAACTCATCCTAGGAATCTACAATAAGATCAAAGAAATGGTCAATAAGATCATCAAGATAAAAAAAAAGATGTTACACCAATTAGAACTAGCTGTAAATCTAAATTAAAACAAATCTCAGAAAGAAATGGAATAGCAATTAAATATACAAAGAAAAGTACAAGAATACTCGGCACTTTTTTCTTACAGTCTTCAATATGAGAAAGTTTTCACTTCAACTTCTCCATATAAAGCAAATTATTAACAGAAATAAGTTTTGAAACTTAGAGAAGTAGTGGATATCCCTTTTTCGATCTTCCAATGACCAACAAATTCTACGTAAAGAACTATGTATTTTTTTTTTTTATTAAAGTCAAGTCTCTAAGGCAGCTTCTTGGGAAATACGGCAGGATAATCCTTATGTCATTTTCTAAGTCTCCCATATTGTATGGTCGATGGGTATTTTGGTCCCACAAGCAGTTTCTTTGTTGTTGCCAGCTTCTTAAAACACACAACTTTCAAAAGCTAAGCCAAATAAGACAATAGCAATATAGACAGAGCTTAATGAAAGGAAATTGACCCACATAAATAATTGGCTCCCATATTTCTTGTTTTGAACTCTTTTTTCGTTGTGGAAATTACAAGGAAGATCCAAAAAGTATGGTTTACAATGTTTGACAATAATGTTGAACACTAGTTCAGCATTTTCTTCTCATTTGCCTTCTACTTTTCAAGCAAGACTCCTTTGCAAAGAAAAGAAGAAATGTCCAGTCAACCAAGAAGAAACATACAAAAAATTTATGAAAATGAGAGAGATGGTTGGAACCTAGTAATTTCCTATTCTACTTTGTGCCCTCTTAGAGGTGTTCTTCTCCACTAAGGAAAATAGAACATTATCTTCTCCTCTAAGGAAACAGTCGAAACCACCTTAAAGTTAGTCAGTCTACCGTGCCAAAAATGAAAATGACACACAATTTAGCAATTCAACAGTTGAGTATAGCATCAACACGATGATCAGCTATGCACTTCATCCTTCGGGTATTTTACCGAGAGTTTATATTGTATCAATTTACGCTTGTGTGATTCTTGTTAAACCATTACAATCTCAACAAGTAAGATATCGAATCAAGATGAATAACCCTTCTCATATCATCCACAAAAACACATACAGCTCATTAACTTAACACTAATCACAACACAATCAACTACTTGTCTTCTTCTTCTTCTTGAAGATCCAAATAAAACTTTCCTCAATAAAACATTATACTGCTTAAAAAAGAACACATACCCACAAAATCTTAACTTACAAAGCACTGACTTTTATCAATTAAATTCATGAAAAGTTAAACAGATTCACAAACCAAATTTCACACCAACTACAAGAAATTCTTAAAAAGAACACATATCAAGAAATCTAAACTTACAAAGCAATGACTTCTATCAATTAAATTCATGAAAAGTCAAAAGAATAACAGAAAAAATTAACAAAATATGCTTACTTACAAGGCAAATCCGAGTTGTTAAAATTGAAAGAAACAAACTTTTAACAAGGACCCAAGTTGGGATCGCCGCCACACTTTTTTCAGTGGAAAAAGGGGCATCAAGATACCCAATTTTAAAAACCTAGAAAAAATTTCAACAATGGTAATGGTTAAGGGGGAAAAAATCGAAATTGGGATTTTCGTATTTACAAGAGATTTCAAGTGGGTCGCCCAAAATAGCAATTTTTGGAAAAATGTTTGGATTAATTATTCCAAGAAGAATGTTTGGATGCTTGAAAAATTAATTAGATTGTTTCAAAAAAAAAAAATTAATTAGATAACTGCAAAGCCTACACAGTTTCAAAATTTAAAAGCTTTTTTAAGATTTTAATAAATTTATTTTCTCCTATTATTATGATGCGAGTAGGTGTCTATTCTATGAGAATAGATATTCAAACAGCACATTCACTAATTGATCTCGACAGGTCAGATAGTTATTAATATTGTAATTGTAACTCATTAAAAAAAAAAAAAATTTTATTAAATAAAAAATCAATAACTGAATAATTATGTCAAAATAAGTTAAAAGAACTTTAAATATTAATTTAATCCTTAAATAATATTTTTTAAAAAAGGGAGTGAAAATAATTTTGGTCCTTAGATGTTTTCCAATTATCATTTTTTTTATTAATATTTGATATTTTAGTTTAAATGCTCGCTAAAGTTTTTAAAATTAATCAGTTTAATTCTTTCGTTAGTCAACAGTTAAACAATTTTAACAGTATTAGAAATATTTTAATATTTACAAAAAAATGCTAAAAAATAAATTTATAACTAAAAATTATTATTTAGAAAAATAATGGTGATTAAAAAATAAAATAAAATTAATTATTGTATACTTTTTTTGTTATTTATATATATATATATATATGTATATTAACTTTTTAAGGGTAAAATAGTCAATATATAAATTATGCTAGATTTGATTGTTAAAAATCTGGTCAGACGACTAATTTGATTGATTTAAGAAAATTTAGGGACCACGAAAATTAAAACATCATAGGTCGTTTAAAAAGTAATAATTCGAAATAAACTGATAACAAAATGATTTTCGTCTTAAAAAAATACTTAATAAATTTTTATTTTTTTTAAACAAAATTTATCTATGAATTACTTTTATAATTTTATAAGGGTGCCCATTTTATTTTACTTTGAAATTTGATACCAATTAGGTTAGTGTCTACCGGACCTGATCAAATCAAATACTACAAGTTCACCTTGAAATGACAACTCTCACATAAGAGAGTAGTCTTCCTGCATTTTGCGATTTAATAAGTAAATGTGAGATTTAAACCCCTATCACATAAATAAAAGGGAAAGTGATCAACTACTTTACTAGTAGCGGATGTAATATTAGGATGTCGATATTGCCATTCGAAAAAATGATTTACGCAATCAAATTTTTATTAAAATCTCATATTATAAAAATAGGTAATTATCAATTTAATTTCTAAATTTCGACAAATTATGAGTTTTTTTTAACGGAGTTTGCTTTATTGGTACATGTGAACCCAAATTTTATAAATGTATCAATTTGGTTCTTATAACTAATTTTCTAACAGTCAAATCTCACATAATTGTTAAAATGTCTAATTTATGACAACCTAATAGGACCTGTTTTTCCCTTAAAAAAAGTATGATAATTACCAACTCCACCCAACCATCACCATCTTCATCTTTAACTTCACAATTCACAACAACTTCACATTTCACAGTCTCAGTCTTCAACTCTCTGTCAATAGAGACCAACTATCAACACCAAACTATCATCTCATCAGATTTAATCAAACCCAACCATTAAAATCACACTCATCCATACCATCTCCAACTCCTCCTAACCATCACCCATCTCCATATCCAATTTCACAATTCACAATAATTAACTTCATCTCTCTATGATGGAGACCCAGCTGGGTCTCCATCTCTAAATTAATGGAGGTGATGGAGACCTAACTGAGTCCATCATTTTGCACCTTTATGTCTCCATCGCTAAATCTATGTAGACGATGGAGACCTAGTTAGGTTTCCACCAATATGAATCTCAGATGGTGGAGACCCAGCTAAGTCTCTAGTACCAAATCCATGGAGGTAGTGGAGATCCAACTGGGTCTCAACTGCTAAATCTATGGGGGCAGTGGAGACCCAACTCGGTCTTCATCGATCTGCACCTCCGGTAGTGGAGACCCAGCTGGGTCTCCATTGCCAAATTGATAAGGCGAAGGAAATCCATTAGGGTCTCCACCTATTACGGTGAAGACCCTGTGTAACGTCCCAAAGTTCCATAATTATGAATAGTATGATTATGAATTATTGTTGATCGTACAAAAGTTAGGTATCTGATTTATATTGGTGAAAAGTATATATATATTTGGTATATGGTGTATAAATAAATAGTGATTTTAAGCGAGTTAAATCCCATTAGCGATATTATTTTCATAGTGCATTTGGAGAATAATAGG
Source organism: Xanthoceras sorbifolium (assembly GCA_003430845.1). Classification (NCBI taxonomy): domain Eukaryota; kingdom Viridiplantae; phylum Streptophyta; class Magnoliopsida; order Sapindales; family Sapindaceae; genus Xanthoceras; species Xanthoceras sorbifolium. Next base: position 24,476,025 of record CM010622.1, on the reverse strand, counting down.
TCCAATTGAATATTGGTGAAGTCAATTTATTATGTGGATAAGTGTGGAATATTTTTCGAATATTATTGAGATGGAATGTGATTGGTGGGTTACTTTGATAATTAAAGGAAGATTGGTAAATCACATGTGATTAAGAGTACAGTTGTGCCATTGTAGAATTTTAAGAAGCTCAAGGGTCCATTTTATAATTAAGTATATATATATATATATAAATAGTGGATAAGAATAAAAAAAAAAGTTTGAAAAGTCAACAAACCAAAACAATTGGCACAGCACAAAAAGCAATTTTTTTTTAAAAAAAAAATCATCAAAAGCAAAGCAATATCAAGCAATCTCAGAATGAAAGCAAACCAAAACAAAACAAAAAAAAAAGCAAAACAAACAGAACTGAGGCATGAGAAAAGAAAAGAAAAGAAGAAGAGAGGGAGAGTGAAGCGGGAGAGAAGAGAGAAGAGGAGAGAGAAAGAAGAGAGAGAAAGGAAAGAGAAGAAGAAGGAGAAGAAGAGTAGAAAAAAATATTGTCCAGAAATTGTCCAGGTTCGGTGTACACTAATTTTTCAGAAATTTTCGAGATCGTTATATTATATTATTTTTTTAATTATTTGTAATATATTATTTATGATTTGTTGTTTGACATTGATTTTGGGAATGATTTGGTACATATAGTAATTGTAATAAATTGATTTTAAATATATATATATATATATATATATATATATATATGTATATAAATAGATAGATAGAGATATATATATTGTTTATGAGAAATTGATTTTGAATATATATTTATATAATTGATTGATTTTGAATATATATTATATATATATATATAGTGTTAAATTAATTTTATGAGAAATTATATATTGTTTATGACAAATTGTTTAGATATATATAGAGAGATATATATATATTGTTTATGAGACATTGATTTTGAATATATATATATATATATATATATATATATATATATATATATATATATTGTTTGTGATAAATGGATTAAGCGATTTTGGGAAAATTCAATTCGATATTAATTTGTGAAATAAGGTTGACTATAAATTTGAGATTTGAATTTTGTAAATGTGTTTATTGATTTGAATTTAATAAAATTTAATTTGACTATAAAGAAATGAGGTTGTGAAATGGCCCTAGGATACTTGGAGATAGAAATGGATATAAGAGGTTGGTATACCAGCTGAGTTATTTCAACAGTACTGCACCGATATTGATATTGATCCTGATATTATGTACCTCCCCATGGATTCGTCCAGGGGTAGAGAGACATGTACCTTCCTAAGGATTCGTTCCTGGGATAGGGAGATATGTACCTCTCTAGGTTCCGAACATTCGATCCTAGGGTAGGAAGATACGTACCACCCTATGGATTCGTCCTAGGTTGGGAGTTATGTTCGACGAACACCCACTGAGTGATCGATGTCAAACGACCCATATTCCAGTCCATAAAATTATGTTAAGTATACTAAAGAGCCAGGATTGAAAAGAAATGGATGAAGTTTATAGAAAAGAATTTTAAAAACTTTTATAAGATTGATGAATAAGATTTACTGAATTTAGTTGAATATCATTGGATTTTAATATATAGTTGATCTAAAAGTTTACTTATGAAAATATATATTGATTTATGTTGATAATTAAATTTGAACAGTTTATTTATTGTTCCTTATTTGATATTTATAACTTATTACTTGATTGATAAGCTATCATTGTGATATTTTATTTCTTTGTCTTTTCTACTAGTTGATATATAGATAAAACAATTGGACAGAGTTTTACTGACTTTATAAGAGAAAGATTTTGTTTAATTAAACGTTTTGTTAATATGATTATCTGATTTGCTTTGAAAGGTGTATTTGGTCTACTATGAATTGTATTTGTTTCATATACGTTATAAATGAGATTATGTTAAATTTGTAAATTTGATTTGTGTACACCCACTAAGCGAAATGCTTAGCGCGTTGATTTTATCACGCGTAGGTAGAAGAGGTTTCAATAAATAAAGAATTGAAGAGTTGATAGCTGCAGAAGAAGATTCAGAGTCACATTACTTGGGTAGTTTTATTTAAACTTTGTTTGTAAATTAATTACTTAAGCATGCATATCCAGAAGTTTGTAAAGTGATAATATATGAGTTTTGTAAATATTTGTATAATAGTTTATGTTTAATAAAGTTTGTAAATATACAATATGTATTGTTTTGTTGAAAATGCTTGGGAAATTCGCATTATTGGGAAGAGTGCGCATGTAATTGACAAATAAAATTTTGAAGTGTTTGTTATTATCATATTTGAATTTTGTTAAAAACTAGAGTTTTGGATAGCCAGAAAAAAACAGAGGAAACTCTAGCAAAATTTTTCAAATAGTTTTGATGGGCTCACTAGAAAGGATTTTAAATTATAAATTATTTGGTTTTCATATTTGAAATAGAGTTATAAAAAGTTTTGGAAACCCGGTAACACTCCCTAGGTCAATCCAGTCGGGTCGGGTCAGGGGGTGTTACACCCTGGGTCTCTATCTTCACTGGTCTCCATGAATACGCAGCCGATAATCGAGCAATGGAGACCCAACAATGAGTCTCTGTTTTTTTTTTCTCATTTTTTAAAGTTTATTAAATTAATTTTATTTACTTTTATTATATCACTTCATATGTTTTAGGTGTTGATACGTGGATGTGCATGATTTAAAGATAAAAATATCATTGGTTCCCTTAAGTATGACCAACGGTGGACTAACAAAGAGACTAAATTGATATATTTACGAAAATTTAGAGCTAACGCATACCAATCAAACAAATTATGTTAAAAAACTTATAATTCGTTAAAACTTAGGCAGTAAATTAATAATTGCCATATAGAAATATGAAAGAATTACAATGGAATACCCTAATATTTGGTCATATTGTAATAAAATTAATGTCAGTTTTGTCATAATTGCACTCAAATACCCTACTTTCCGTTGATCACCGTTAAAGTGACAGTTGACCAAATGGTTCAGGGGCAAATTGGTCTTTTACGTTTAAATTCATTTTTAAAAAAAGTTAAAAAATCATTCAGCCAATAAGAACATGCCACGTCATATTAAAAAAAATTAAAAAACAAGTGGAAGAGATCTGGAGATCTATTCCATCACATCACAAAAAAAAAATTAAAAAAAAATTAAAAACAATTCTGATTTGCATTCGAACCCAGTTTCTGGGTTCGAACGCGAACCCAGATCATCTGAGTTTTCAATTTTTTTTTCCTTTGCAGAGTCTCCTCATTTTACCATAATCCGTTTGGTCAACCGTCACTTTAACGATGGTCAACGAAAAGTAGGGTATTTGAGTGCAATTATGATAAAACTGGCATTACACATGCAATTATGATAAAAGTCAGAGCACTTGAGTGCAATTCACACCCTATATATATATATATATTATATATATATATATATATATATATATATATATATATATATTGTAACATCCCGGATTTCGGATACTTAATTTTATATATGTGAAAATGAATTTTGTTTATTTTATGATTTCCAGCGGACCAGATTGAATGGGTTAAAAATGATGCATGAAAAGTTGAAAAATGGAGGCAGAGAGCATCGCGACCTGGTCACCGCGACCACAGGTCGCGATGGCTTGCTCGCGGTGAAAAACGCAATTTTTGGCAGTGAGCATCGCGACCAGTCACCGCGACCACAGGTCGCGATGAACTGCTCGCGATGAAAATGTCAAATTCGGGCAGTGAGCAACGCGACCACCAGCGCGACCAAGGTACCGCGAGGTGTGCTCGCGATGAAGGCGGTGCAAACACTCTAGTGAGTACCGCGACTTGGTGGCGCGACCACAGGTCGCGATAGCGAAAAAAATATATATAAAAAAGAAGTGGCTTCTCGCAGAAGCCAGAAACAGAGCACAGAGAAGAGAGAGGCAGAGAGCGAGAAAGAAGAAGAGAGAAAGAAGAGAAAGAAGAGAAAGATAAAGGAGAGAAAGAAGAAGAAGAAGAAGGGAAAGAAGAAAAGGAAGAAGAAAGTGAAGAGGAAAAGTGAAGAAAAAAAAGGAAAGGGAAAGGAAAAGAAAATCGTGGAAACGCGATTTGTCGAACGAAAAACGGTTCCCAGGTTGGTGTACTTTCGTTTTAGAAATTTTTACGAAAAGTATTAAACATTTTTAGTTTGAATCTGAGATATGTTCGAAGATTTTCATTTTATGTGTTTATTTTATTTCCGTGGAGTAATATTATTGTTGATCGTATTTTTATTGTGATTACGATTTCGTTGACATTTCATGTTTTCGATTTTCGTATATATATTGTTTATTTTCCGTGATTTTGCATAACTAGTGTTGATTTTCCCATGACAAATCTATATTGTTGAAATCGAATGTTTTCTTTGATTTGTAAATATAGTGAATCATTGAAAAATAGTTTATTGATACGGCCCTAGGATACTTAAACATAGAAATGGATATAGGAGGTTAGTATACCAGCTGGGTTTTACTGAGCAGTACTGCGCCGCTATTGATTGATATTGATGATTATTATGTACCTCCTCATGGATTCGTCCAGAGGCAGGGAGACACGTACCTCCTCAGGATTCATCCTGGGGGTTGGGAGCCACGTACCTTCCTAAGGATTCGTTCCTGGGATAGGGAGTTATGTACCTCTCTAATTCCGTACCCACGGTCCTAGAGTAGGGAGACACGTACCACTCTTAGGATTCGTCCTAGGGTGGGAGTTTGACTCATATTCCAGTCCTAGTATGTTGGGTATTCTAGAGGGCCAGAATTGCAATGATATGTTTATAAGTGCTCTTTGAAAACGATTTATTACGTGTGATTCAGTGTTTATATTAAATGATTATTAAATGCATTGCGAAAACGAATTGAGTAAGAATATTGTTTTAGTTGAGACTATAATTTGCTTTTGAAGTATATAGATATATCAATTGCGATTTGTTTTCTATTAAAGGTTATTTATGATTTTTATAATTGAGTTTAGTGTACACCCACTAAGCTATATGCTTAGCGCGTTAGTTTTGTTTCTAACGCGTAGGTACCAGGGATCCGGAAGAGGCTAAAGACTGAAGGAAGAGAGAGTTGCAGACCGAGTCCCAGAATTACTACAGTTGGGTAGTTCTATTGTTATATATATTTTGTAAGCATGCATATACAGTGAGTCTGTAAATATATTTTGTAATTAAGTATTTATGATTTCTGTCTTTTATTATTAGAATGTTTGTAAATATTAAAGTTTGATTCGTTTTATTTTATAAATTGTGATGGAAAGTCGCACTAAACGGCAGAGTGCGCAATTGTTTAGAATTGATATTGAAGTGTTGTTGAGAATGTGTATTTGATTTGAATTGTGAAAAACAGGTTTTGGAAAATCCGAAAAACAAACGAAACGCTGCCGAAATTTTTGTAAAAAAATTTATTGATTTGGGCTCACTCGAAAATGATTTCCAAAATAGTAAACTCCATGGTTTTTCAATGTTTTGAAAATGTATTCTATGGGCTCACGTTGATTTTGAAATGTATATGAATTTAGAAAGTTTTGAGAACCGGGTAGCGCTCCCTGGGTCGATCCAGACGGGTCGGGTCAGGGGGTGTTACATATATATATATATATAACATAATATACTCTAAATTTTGTATATATATAAATATTTTAACATTTTAATTTTTTTAAATTAAATTTTGAGTTTTATAAGTATTAAATCTTAAGTTTTATTTTTAATTTTTAATAAATAATGTTATCTTTAAAATTTTAAAATTATTTATAATTTTTAATAAATTTAATTTATTTTTTATTTTATAATTTTTAATTATTTTTAAAAAATAATTTGAGTTTTTATAACACATATTAGTTTTTTATTCAACTATTCAAATATGTAAATAGTTAAAATGTAAAAAGTTGGAGAGTAAAATTTTCTTACTAATTTAATAAAAAGGGTAATATGGTTAATTTATATATTATGTCAGGTTTGATCGTTAAAATTTTGATTATAGTGACTAAATTGATATATTTTGAAAATAGTAGGAACCATATGAGTTACAAAACTAAAAACATATCAAAAAATAATATTTTTAAATATATTAGGGACCAAATTGTTAATTATCTGAGATACTTGGTTGTAATTTAAAAAAATATGATTTTATTACAATATGACCAAATATCAGGATATTTAATTACAATTTACCCTAAAAAATTCTTCTAGAAAATTACTAATAAGGGCCTAAGCGAAAACCTATCTGACTGTTAACAAATAGATATTCAATTACTGTTTCACTTTATTTATAGATCAAACTTAAAGACGAAAAATATAGTATTATTTACCTTTACGATGATAATGAAGAAAGTGATCATTTTTATTATAAATTTTTCTCTTTTTTTTTTATATCTGAAAGATCATTAAGTCTATGCACTGAAAATATAGATATTCTATAAATTCGAAATACAATTAACATTAAAAATTTGGAAACATGATTAATAATTTTGTATATTTATGGGTAATACCAGACATTCTAACTTTTATATTTTATAAATATCTTTTTAGATACTAAATTATTTATAATAAAATTTGGATTTTAAAATTACAGTCAAGGTTGTAGTTATTAACCATGTGTATATGCCATCGCATAAATAGTTTGATAATAACTACGCTTCTCAAACAAGTTAAAATTTCGAATTTAACTCTTAACAATTCATTTGGAAAAATTATCTGGACCGCACATCATAAGCTATTAATTTGAAATAATTGTTGGGTACACATTTATTTATCCTTACAGCGCATTTATTAACTGAAAATTCTAACGAGTGAAAAAGAATTTAATTCCTATTTTGTGATTATAGATTCAGGAATCAATTGATTCCATTTTCGAAAGAACTTGATTTTTTATTTTAATTCTTGATTAGTATATATATCCAATCATTTACACTTTTCAGTCATAATTAAAAGTAAATGGATAGTTTTTGAAGTTGAAATTAAGATTAAGTTACAAAATTTACAAGCAAATTAAGTTATAAATTTTAACTTATATAGTGTCTACTTAGTAAAATTGGTTTTTAGGTTAGTTTTTCTTCAATGAAATACACAAACAGGACCACGTACAGAAAATAATGAAGAGAAGTGTGGAAGCAAATTCCATAACCTAATCTGTCCATGGTCTCCTCCTTCAGTTTTATCTATTCACTAGATTAATATGATATATTTAAGTGTCCATGAGTATATTATTCTTTAATGTGGCTCGAAAGTAAAAATATTTATTCAGTCTGATAATTATCCACATTCGAATCGTTAATACCGTAATTAGTATGTTAAAAAAAAAAAAATTATCTCGAGTATGGAATAAAGTGGCTCAACTAATTATATTTCAACATTTTGATTGAGGGAGAGAAATTTTTTTTTACTGTTTAAGGAAGTAAATATAAGTTTTGATATAAATATTGGGTGAACTCTGTCGCTTCCGCCATTTGAATTCACAGTGAAATTTGAAATTTAATTAATTTTATTATCCCAAAAATATCAAAATTTGTTTAAGTTATTCCTTTATTTATTTATTATTATATTTTCTTTCCTTATACATTAATTTTAAAAATGTGGCCCATAGTTAACATAGGCCCATATTCCCAGAACCCAAGATCCAGCAGATCGAATCATAACCAACGGCTATCAAATCCCTTTAAAAAGGAAACAGTTCTCAAGGTTGTGTTTGGTATGTGGACGGAATATGAGAGGATATGACAGCTGTTTCGTATTATATTTAGTATATTTAGAATAGAACTGTATATTATACTGTTGACCAGAGTACGCTTCTTATTCTGTATAATATTTATTACAACATATTAGTGATAAATTAGACATAACAGAATATAATTTTACTATTTTTATTAAATAAATTTTTTTATATAATATAATTAAAAAAAATATAATTAATAATTTTTATTAAATATAATCCATAGTAAAAGAATATAAAATTCCTATCAAAATATAATCCCTAACAAATAAGTTAAGCATTAAAAATATATTTTTATTAATTTAATACAAGAAAAATATGAAATTTTTATATTTTAATAAAATAGCAAATGTAGTAGTATATTAATGGAATTACCATTTTATCATATACTCGAATAATTTACATGTGAAGGCTGTTATGAGATGGATTAACATAATTAATTGTAATCAATCAATCAAAATTCACACACAAGTTAGATAAGTTTTATAAAATATATCCGAAATTTCCCATTAATTTGGCCGAAAAGTTTCTGACATGTTCACAATTCAAACAAAATAAAAATTTGTAACATGATAAAAATCCAACCAAATTTAAGTTTCAATAATGTTCACAGAATCACGTATGAAAATGTTTACTCCTCTAGAATTGCCTTCACGAAATCGGGCTTGTACGAGTCATCCAAGCCTTTCCAAATATGCAACAGGTTTGGTGTGTTCCCAAAATACATGGCAACACGTACCACTTGCGAACAATTAAGACCCATACCCTCTAGCTCAGCCCCTAAACGGGTCATTGCATCCCTTCCCGTAATAGCCTCGATCAACTTAGCAATATCCTCAGATGCCCTTTCCATGCTTTTTTCAAAAACATTGGTGATGTCTGCTACAGCTGAATTCATATTCCTCTTTCTCTTTCGCTTTGATGTTTGTTCTAAATTTGGAGTAGAGGAAGCAGAAGAAACATTTGAAAGAGCTGACATAGGCTGAGTGAAAGAAGCTTCTAATTCATCATTTTCCACTCTATTGTATTCAATTAAATAAACAAGAACAGCAGCAAAACACATAGTTATGTGTACGTAAAGCCTCCATGCTCTAATGAGTATTATGAATTGATTGTCATGTTCATCCATAGCTTCACAATGTACAAATCAAACAAAGCAATCGCATATTCAGTCAAAATTGATATAAATAGTTAAACTTCTGAACATGATTAGTTAAACTTCTCTTATCATGCGTTAAAACAGAACAATAACCTTGTAAATTAAGGGGTTATTTGTTACTGTTGGATATTTAAATTTCTCTTCACAACTGAAGTATTCAAAATTTTTAAAGTTCCATTCTTACAAGTCACAAAGGATGGAAATGTATAAAATCTCACCGAAAATTAATAAATTAGTTAAATCGAAAGTAAAATATTGTCACATATTCGGACCAAAAAGATAAAACAAAAATGATTTTTTTTTTATAATCAGATTTCGACAAATCCTCAATGCCAATCTAAAAAAAATCCTAATTTTTTTTTAAAAGAATAGCAAATATAGCAACAAGAACAAATATGAGAACTAATTGAATACAAAATTCTCTTTTCTTTTTTTTTTAAATTTTTTTAGCAAGTTAAGTAACTAAAATATATATCTCCAAAAAAAAAATATCAATGCTATTTGATTTTCTGTTTGGTAGGTAAGAAAATGTGAGAAAATAAAATAAATCGAAATTAAATTCCACAACAACCACTTCACACCAAAAAGACTCTGCCGAGAAAAAAAAAATTAAAGAAAACAATGTACACAAGTCAATGCACAATCAACAATCACAACATATTTCTACAAATAAATACAAAATACAAGCACAAAAAAAAATTCCATAAATTAAAACTAAATTAATAAAAAAGTTTCAAAGAAAAAATGAAAACTTACCGATTGCGAGTTTGAATTTGATCAGCCAAAAATCAACCAAGGAACTGTATGAAACCGCAGCAATTCAAAGACCTGATGACAAAGGACATGGATTTTTTTTTAGAGAGAAAATTTAAAATAAAAAAAACAAAAAAAAAAACGTTGTGTTTGAAAATAGATGGAAGGGTTTTTCTCTTCAATAATGCAAAGGGTTTTTCTCTTCAACAATCAACATATAACAATAGCCAATTAGACAATCTTTGGCTTAATCACAAACCGGGTCGCACAAGCCAAATCAGGTTCTGGAAAAACTTCTCAGTTACCTCGCCGTGGCCGGTTTTGGTTCTCTGCCGCTAGTCGACCGAACTGCCGCGTCTTTCTCTCTCCTATTCTCTTTCTCCCTTCTTCTCTCCTTTCTCTTTAAATTCGCCCCGTCCCTGGTCACCGGTCTGTGTCCCTTGTCGCCAGCGATCTTCTCTCTCTTGATTTCTCCTCGATACAAGTTTTGAAACCAAGGGTTTCTATCTCTAGAAATCATCAAATCAGTTGAGTCCAACTCAAAACCCCCTTATACATTGGGCCATTAATGAATTATTTTATGATGTGGTAAAAAACAATGGGAATTTAGCAAAATTGCCCAAACAGTAATCAATAATTGCAAAACTACCCACGGTCCACTAATTTTTGCAACCGGTACCCAAAGACTTTGTTTGGACATATTTGCCCTTAGTTTCACATTTGACCCAGACTCCACGTTTTCACTTTACAGTTTTTGACTTGCTTGTTTTTACTGCTGTTTATCTCAACTGCTGTTCATCTCAACTGCTGTTCGTAGCCTGTTCGTATTCTGCATTTGTGTTCTTTGCTGCTGTTTGTCTTCTTCGTTTGTCTTCTTCGTCTGTCTTCTTCGTTTCGTTTGTGTTTGCAGGTTCAGCGAGTCGCGTTATAAAGCGGTCTGCACAGCAAGGAAATCGTCTTCTTCTGTTCTTGTTCAAAGTAAGGAAAAATTTCTTCTTCTGATTATTTGTTTACAAATTTGTGTTTTGGGCATCGGGCCACGTCTGGCCGATGATTTTGTTTCATCGGGTCACTGTCTAAGTGGTCCGATGAAAGTAAACCATCGGCCAGCTGAGACCCGATGAAAAACTCATCGGGTCTTCGCTGGCCGATGGTTTACATTCATCGGGCCACTGAGGTACTGACGAAAGTAAACCATCGGCCAGCTGAGACCCGATGAAAAACTCATCGGGTCTTCGCTGGCCGATGGTTTACATTCATCGGGCCACTGAGGTACTGACGAAAGTAAACCATCGGCCAGCTGAGACCCGATGAAAAACTCATCGGGTCTTCGCTGGCCGATGGTTTACATTCATCGGGCCACTGAGGTACTGACGAAAGTAAACCATCGGCCAGCTGAGACCCGATGAAAAACTCATCGGGTCTTCGCTGGCCGATGGTTTACATTCATCGGGCCACTGTGTCCTAGGAAAGTAAACCATCGGCCAGCTGAGACCCGATGTCATCGGGTCTCAGCTGGCCGATGGTTTACTTTCCTAGGACACAGTGGCCCGATGAAACAAAACCATCGGGTCGCGATGGCCCGATGACATTTAATCATCCGGCCACGGCTTGACGACGGTTTTGTTTCATCAGGCCGATCAGACAAAACCATCGTCCAGCCGTGGCCCGATGATTAAATGTCATCGGGCCACCGCGACCCGACGGTTTTGTTTCATCGGGCCACTGTGGCCCGACGAAAGTAAACCATCGGCCAGCTGAGGCCCGATGACATTTAATCATCGGTTGGACGGCTGGCCGACGGTTTTCTTTCATCAGGCCGATCAGACTAAACCATCGGGCAGCCTGCAAGCATCACCATGAAACAAAAGCAGATGAAATCAAAGCATCGGGCCACTGCGACCCGATGAAATTAAATCATCGGGCCGACATGATTTGATGAAATATATTTGTATTGTTTAGTATGTTGATGAATTCGAATTTTTTTTGTTTATGCAGGCTAATATTCAATGGCAAGTGAGAAGTTGGTTGGGACGATGAAAATTAAGGAAAGAAATTTTTTCCATGCCAAGATGACAACATATTCTAAATGGGGTTGCATCGGGCTGCTGAAGAGTAAACTCACCGAACGTCAACAACAACAAATAAGAGCAACGTGCTTTGGCCATTTCTTAGATGTTAATGAAATGGCCTTCACGGGTCAATTGCTTCATCATATCTTGTTGCGGGAGTGCCATGTGGACAATGCTGAAAACGAAATGTGGTTTTTGATTGGCGGGAACAGAATACGGTTCAGTGCAAACGAGTTTTGCCTCGTCAGCGGTCTACGTTTTGGGGATACAGTCGTCCCTACTGTAGGGGAAGATCATATGTGTAGAATTTGGCAGAAATACTTTAAGGGAGTGAAAAATGTGACTGGAACAAAATTGCAAACTTTGTTCGAACGTATGGAGGAAGAACATGATGCTGATGATGACATGATTAAAGTAGCTTTGTTGCTGATCTTGGAGATGACATTGCTTGGAAAGGACCTGAGGACTAAGGTCGAATATTGGGCAATGAAGTTGGTTGATAACTTAGAAGAATTCAATCGGTTCCCATGGGGTTCATTTATCTATTCAAGGACATTCAACTCTTTCTCCACCTGTTGCAAAGGTCGAGATCAGAAGTTTAGGGAGAAGGCTGAAAAGGATCCGAGCCATACAGCGGAGAAGATCAACCTGTATGGATTTGTCTATGCTTTTCAGGTAATTTTAATTGTTTAACTTTTGTTACCCTTAACCTCTTTAAAACTCTTATTGAAACATGGTTTTGTTTTATTTGGTAGGTGTGGGCAATTGAAGCGATTCCGCTTTACTCAATCAAGAAGTATGCTACCAGGGTGTCCCGTTCAGCCCCTCGTATTCTGAACTGGGAAGTGAAAACGAGTCCTGGATATGAGGTTTTGAGAAATAAGATTTTCAGTAGGCGAAAGGTATGAACTACATTGAAAGACTTATGTTAGGTATATAAATTGTTATTATAACACTACGTGGGCTGTTTTTTTGTTTTTTTTGGTTAGATTTCAACGTTTCAAACTTTGAAACCAACGGAGGAAGAACTTAAGTTGTCCTATTTTATGGGGTTCGATACGGGTGCCACTACAAATGATCCGTCAACCCCATATATAGAGATGGGTGATCAGGAAGATGACGAGTACCGTCATGACAGTCATAGTGATGATGTTGCTGAAGAAGAGCAACCACAACCGAAATATAAGCAAGCTGAAATACAAGAAGAGGGGCCTATTGGACGGAGGCCATCGGTATGTTGCCAATATTGTCCCTTAATTGTATTGTTCATTAAATTTTATGTAAATGTTAATTTAACTTTTTCTTGGACATTATGCTATGACTCAGAATATGTGAATAGAAAATTCGATGGCCTCCACACAGAAGTAGCTTGTCTGAAGACTTCTATGACCGCACTGAATGATAAAGTTGACAAAGGGTTTGCAACCCTACAAACACAACTTGATGAGATGCAGAAAGGAGTTGAGAAATTGATTGAAGTTGTCTGCAGACAGGAGGCAGTGATGAAAAATTTCCAGCTGGAACTGAGGTGCCACAGGTAATTTACTTTTTATTTAATCACGTCGACATTTGTCATTTCCTTTTCGACATTGTATTGACCGTATACTGTTTTATTAACTGCATCAGAGTGACGACATCTTTGATACAACCTACAATGTGGACGAGGAAAAAAATGTACAAAATGATGAAGCAAAGGAGGAGGACAAAAATGTAAAAAATGATGAAGCAAACGAGGAGGGTCTTGAACCTGATCAATGCATGAAGCTAACTATTTACCGTCCTCCCTCTCCCTTGGCGCATATCGCGAGTGCCACAGCGAGTGCCACAGGGAGTGCCACAGGTAGTCAGAGTGTCGAAGCTCTTGAAAAAAAAGCATTCGGTGTAAGATATGGTCAGAGGAAAAAAAAGCGTTCTGCATTCGTATGTAGCCCGTACATTGACCCGACTAGGCCAAAGAAGCAAAAGACACGGTCCTCCCATCCAATTAAGTTCGAGCCGTTAAAACCGGTTCATAAGGAAGTAAAGTCGGAGTACGAGGCTTTCAAAAAAAATAGCAAAGCTAGGTAAGCATACATAATTTAAGTGCATAAACTATTTTCAGACTTATTTTTTTGGTGTGATGTTTTAATCTATATTCCTCTGAATATTATACCGTATATGCAGGTGCTACGTTGGGGCACCACTGAATGCGACCCCCGAATTTTTCAAGACGTTTGAGAGTGCGACCGACTGGTTGGACGGCTTGGTTAGTAAATAATAGAAATTTTTTTGTTACGTTCATGCTAATGTCATTAACTTGCACTGTTCCTTATGATGAGTTCTGAATGGCAATTTTTTTTCCATGAACTAACCACAAAACAGCACATTGAGGCTTATTTTGCAGTATTACGGAGGCGCCAGCTTTCGCATCCGACCATTTTTTCCCAAAATTACAACTTGATTGACCCACAATTCTTTGTAAGTTGTAATTGAAATATAAATTATTTAATAAACTTTCCATGACTTACTTATAAAGAACATACTGATTTTTGAAATTTTTGCAGTCAACCGTTCAACACATGTGGAAAAAACTTCCGAAGAACGAGGATGGAACCATACCAGAGGAGGCATACGATCCCCTTACCTTTCCTTGGGAGGATTTCTACCTTGGCTATGTTCGCGGTGAACGACCCGAAGGGTCTCGTCCATGGTGGGAGATCGATAATGTAAGTGTAATAATGCATCTATGTTACAGTACAATATCTTTATAAGTTAAATGCTAATTATGTGTTCAATGTAGTTGTTGATGCCTGTGAATGTGGATGGTTATCATTGGGTGTTGGTGGCTGTCAATCTTGTTGAAAGAAAAGTACGGATCTATGATTCTATGTGTAAGGACACTGAACCGTCTTTTCGGGAGCAATATGTCACCCCGCTAGCACTTCTTCTGCCGTCCCTTATGTATCAAGGAGGCTATTTTGAACACAAGGGGAGACAACCACAGCTTACTCCATTTACATGCAAAAGACTAGGTCCCGATAATGTTCCACAACAACGGGGCGCGTAAGTGAAATTGAACTCAATATTTTTATTATGTAATTGTTATTGTAATTAATTCAATAATTGACAGTGGTATTATATTGAAATTATTGCAGTGGTCACTGTGGTGCATTTACCCTTGTCTTTGCTGAATACATTATTGCACACAGACAGAAGTTTGATTTCACCTGGAAGCAAATGGATGCCCTCAGGAAGAAAATGTCCATCGAGATATTTGCAAACTCTGCAAGGCTAGAAGATTCAGATTCAGAATGAACTTTGCAATTTGTTACATTTTCATTTATGTGAATATTATTGGTTTTTGGGAATGATTGTCAATTTTGGTTATTGGAATATTATTGGTTATTGGGAAATTATTGGTTGTAGGTATATCATTGGTTATTGGAAATTATTGGTTGTAGGTATATCATTGGTTATTGGAAATTATTGTACAATTTTTCTTTAAATTTTTAAACGTTAATTTGTACGCTTTGAAAAAATGATTGGAAAAGTCGCATCGAGCGGAAGGATGCGCAAATGATTGAACATCGTGCTATGAAGTGTATAGACGTTCAGGTTAATGCATTGATTTTGTAAATCAGGTTTTGGGTTGTTAAAAAAACAGAGGAAACTCTGGCAAAAATTTCATAAGTTATTTGATGACAAACTCTTCAAAAAACCAAAATAAAACTCTTCATTGCATACAACAACACAGCTAACTAAAATTGAACAATAATAAAACTTTTCAAATGCATACATACAACAAAACATTGATTTCGAAATAGTACAATAATGTGTTCCAAATTGTACAATAATGTCAATTATATTGTTCATTTCCTGCAAGTCTCCGACTGAAAATGCAATTAAATACAACAAAACATAATATCATAAATAAATCAACATCGTATTTTGCATATCCTCATCACCCGGATGGTTCCGCTACTTTAGGATTCTTGCATGTTTGGCTGTTGTGGCCGTGGCGCCAACAATTTCTACACCTTCTGCGTACAACCTCTTCTCCAATCGAAGGTATACGTTGTTTCTTTGGTCGACCTGGTGGCCGTCGGGCAACTGGTGGAAGAACAATTGTATTTGCAACGTCCGCTAGGACCAACCAGTCACCTTGATGGCCTACTGGATGAACCTCACCACTGTAGGCTGAAAGCAGATAAGCAGTCGAGTAGTAGGGTGAGGTGAATGTTGTGTAATGCAATCCTCTATATTTTATGGCAGCTAAAGCATGTGCACATGGAATCTGATCAAGATCGAATTCCCTACAACTGCATGTACGGTTTTCTAAATCAACAATGCCATTCTGTTTTCCATCGTGCACCTCAAACTGGTACACTGCAATTGGGGACACCTTCATATGTTGCGCAGATTCATCACTAACCCCAATAAGTGCCTCAACCCTTTCTGTCAACTGCGTATCGTAAGAAGCAGCCACTGTACGCCGATCATGAAACCAACGTTGCATCATATCTCGAATACGGTCAATCATAGCAACAATGGGTAACTCTCGAAAATCTTTCACTGCATTATTCATCGACTCAGCAATATTAGTAGTCATAATGTTGTACCTTTTCCTCGGACAAAATGCTCGGGACCACCTCTCTTCTCCAGCATCAACGACATACTGGTGAGCTCCAACACTAATGCTGGACAACTGTAGCATGTAAAATGAGTGATCATTAACTCTGTAGGCCTTGGCTGCCTTCCGAAATGGTATGGAAAGATCTTTGTTCTTATAAATGGAAATCATATTTCGTTCTAAATGCATGAAACAAGCACCGTGGTATGCATTTGGAAAAACCGTTGCAATAGCTTTGACAATACTGTTTTTCCTATCAGATACAAAAACAAGATCTTCAACATCTCCAATGGTATCATGCAGACGAGATAGAAACCAACTCCATGAAGCATCATTCTCGGAATCCGCAACACCAAATGCCAAAGGAAATATTTGGTCGTTCCCGTCCTGACATACAGCGACAAACAAAATGCCCCCATATGAACCCTTCAGAAACGTGGCATCAATTGCAATAACCGGTCTAATGGCAGCATTGAAACCATCTATGCACGCTTTAATGGAGAAGAACAGATACATGAACCTATTTTCATCATCAGTCTTAATGTTCGTGATCGTCCCTGGGTTTGTTTCCTCTAACATGTGACAATAATAAGGTAACATACTGAAAGAAACTTCAAATGATCCGTGTACCTCCTCCATAGCAATATGTTTAGCTCGATATCCTTTGTGGTAATTTACTGTAATGCCCAATTCATTTTGGATATCTCTTATGATTTGCTTTGGTCTGTAGATACGACCATCACGAAATTTCTCCTTGATATGTTGGCCAATAAACTGTGCACTAGCCTTTCTATTCCATGAAAACCTTTTCTCCATTGAGCAACTGTGTTTGTCTTCAAATCTGGTAATCCGAAAAAAATCAGTGTTTGTAACCTTGAATGCATGTAGCCGCCATTTGCATTCTCCAACAGCACAACGTACCTCAAAACGTGAAGTATCGGACTTCCACACTTTCAAATTGAAACGATTTGCAGCAGCGTACCTTCTTAGTTGGGAGTGCAACTCTTTCTTACTGTCAAAGACTTCCCCATTTGCAATCAGAATCGGCATAGCTCTCGAAGCTACTTCAACATCATTAATTGAACACATTACAGACGTGGCTCGAACCAACCCTTCATTACTGTTTCCAGCACCCTGAACATCTTCGGACTTCTCATTATCTCTGGCTTCGTTACTGAAATCATCAACAACTTGAAATTCTTCTTCAACCGTAGCATCATTTAAATTTGGTGTGTAGCCTTCCCGAATGTAGTTACTTCCCTTCGATGAAGGAAATTGAAGATTGATGGGATGGTGTTGTTGATTAGATGACTCTGGAAAACATTGCTGCTGCAATTGTCGGTCACTATGGCCAATCTCAGACACGGTTATACAAACTAAAGGGTCAACATTCTTTTGACATAATAATATTACAACATCATCATCATCACTTATCTCAACAGGCATGCTTGGGCGGATGGTAAGAGCAACCGTCTTTATAATGACTCGAAAGCACTTTCTGTCAATCCCAGTGACGGCATACACTTTATCTAATAGTTGAGCATAAGTTGCTTCTCTTGGAAATAACACCCATTTTGATCTCTTTCCATCATACCAATAAACCCCTTGTTCACATACCCAATGTCCATCCCAGTTGATTATCAACTGCACATCATCCATGCTCCTTCCTGCATTCAAATAAAAAATGTAAATAAAACATTGATTCAATTAAAGTATCAAACCATCGGGCCAAAAACAATGAAAAAACATGAAGAAAAACCATCGGGCCGACATGATGAAACCATCGGGCCGACATGATGAAACCATCGGGCCGACATGATAAAACCATCGGGCCAAAAACAATGAAAAAACATGAAGAAAAACCATCGGGCAGACATGATGAACCATCGGGCCAAGGCCAGCCATCGGGCAGACATGATAAAACCATCGGGCCAAAAACAATGAAAAAAACATGAAGAAAAACCATCGGGTGGACATGATAAAACCATCGGGCCGACATGATAAAACCATCGGGCCAAAAACAATGAAAAAACATGAAGAAAAACCATCGGGCCGACATGATGAAACCATCGGGCCAAGGCCAGCCATCGGGCCGACATGATAAAACCATCGGGCCAAAAACAATGAAAAAAACATGAAGAAAAACCATCGGGCCGACATGATAAAACCATCGGGCCAAAAACAATGAAAAAACATGAAGAAAAACCATCGGGCCGACATGATGAAACCATCGGGCCAAGGCCAGCCATCGGGCCGACATGATAAAACCATCGGGCCAAAAACAATGAAAAAAACATGAAGAAAAACCATCGGGCCGACATGATAAAACCATCGGGCCGACATGATAAAACCATCGGGCCGACATGATCAAACCATCGGGCCGACATGATCAAACCATCGGGCCAAAAACAATGAAAAAATATGAAGAAAAACCATCGGGCCGACATGATGAAACCATCGGGCCAAGGCCAGCCATCGGGCCATGATAAAACCATCGGGCCAAAAACAATGAAAAAACATGAAGAAAAACCATCGGGCCGACATGATAAAACCATCGGGCCGACATGATCAAACCATCGGGCCAAGGCCAGCCATCGGGCCGACATGATAAAACCATCGGGCCAAAAACAATGAAAAAATAACGCATCGGGCCAAAACCATCGGGTCGGCATGATGAAAATTTTTTTTATAAAAATTCGTTCTTCATTTTTTTGATGGAGGATTAACAAATGTGAAATGTCTACAACTGATTCAAAACCCATAAAGGTCTGCATTGACTAAAAAAAAAAAGTTTAACACTAACCTTGGAATTTTTGATGGAGAAAAAGACTGTGTGAGATGGATCGATGGTTTATTTGCAAGAGATAACTTCAGAATTTCTTGGCTTAGGTTGGGTAAGAGATTTATGGAGAAGATAAGAGAGGAAAAATAAGAAAATGTGAAGAAGAGAAGAGAAGAAGAGACGAAGAGAGAACCGGGTGAGGTGAAGAAATTTGCGTAGATGATGAAGAAGAAGAAGACAGTGCGAAGAAGAAGAAGAAAGTGCAGTGGTCAAATGTAAAAGTAAGGGCAATTTTGTCCAAAAAATGGCTTTGGGTAGATGTTGCAAAAATTAGTGGAGCTTGGGTAGTGTTGCAACTGTTAGTGGAGCTTGGGCAATTTTGCTAAATTCCCAAAAACAATTTTCATTATTGTTTGATGCCTCCTTTTGAATTTACCCCGTAAAGTAAACTCTAGTCCAATTAAATATAGGATAAAAATATTTTAATAAGTGAAATTGCACTTCACATATAAAAATATTTTAATTACATAAATGTTCATTTTTTTGTTTACTAGTTGATTAACGGTTAATCACCAATAGTTATTAACTGTTGTGGAAAAATGTCAGTTTTGCCTTTGAGATAAATTTTATGAATATATTAATTAACTGCATTAACTTCTTCAGGGTCATGTTGCTAAAGTTACTTATAAAAAATAAATAAAGACTCTATAGTAACCTTAAAATATTTTATAATTTAAAAAATAAAAATTAAAATGATGACGTAGCTCAAGCAAGAGGATGTTCTTTCATTTCTCTTCTCTTTCTTATGGGTTTCCTTTTATTAGTTTCCTATTTGTGGAATCCGAAGACATAGCTCGTTTTTGTGAGAAATTGACGATAACAGAGGAAGATGGGCTAATCGCGAGGGTGGGTCAGTCTCTTCAAGATAATGGGATCAAATTGGTTTCGATGTGTCTATTTGGGAAGCTGATAGCAAATAAAGAAATCAACAGAGAATCTTTCTGATAAGCTATTCCTCAGATTTGGAAAACTATGAGAGAGTTCGAAATCAAAGTTGTGGGCGCTAATCTCTTTGTTTTTAGGTTCAAATGTGGATGGGACAGGAAGAAAGTGTTGGAAGGAGGTCCTTGGAGCTTCAAAAAAAATCTCCTAATCCTTCAAGAAGCTCAGGGGATAGGTAAAATTTCTGATTTGAACTTTAATGATGCTCCCTTATGATTCAATTACACAATCTTCCTCTTGCTTGTATAAGTAGGGAGATTGGTCAGTTTTTGGGCAATATGATTTGTAGGGTGATAGAGGTTGTTCCTGGGTCTAGTGGAGACTGCTTAGGGAAATTCGTGAGAGCTCGAGTTTTGGTTAATGTCACAATGCCTCATCAAAGGATGCTGAGAGTGATGATGGGTGAACCTGAGGAAGTATGTATGGTGTTAATTAAATATGAAAGGTTACCTAACTTTTGCTATTTTTGCGGTAAAGTTGGGCACCTAGTTACAAAATGCTCTGATAATGTGTGTAATGTCTTGGATGAATCTTTGTTGAGATATGGGTCTTGGATGAGGGCTGTGGGTTTTGTTCCCATGGAGGTCGTGAAAAGGGGAAGGAAAGTGTTGATTCTAAGGCTCGTTCAGAGGATTCTGATAAGGGGAAGGAGAATGTTGATCATGTGCTAAACAATGGGTATTTAAAGCAGGATAAAGTTGGTAGTAAAGGAAATGAGTCTAGTTTTGATCCTGAGTTGTTTAGAGATCTGTATACTTACTCTATGGCTGGTTCTTATGGGCAGAATTTAGAGATTATTGGTGAAAAAAATTCTTCCAAGGGTGGTTTTTAGTTTCTCTAATCTTGAAGTGCGAACGCCTTTGGGTGAGAGGAAAGAGTATGGTTCTTTTAAAATTTCGGCCATAGTGGATGATGGGGTGCTGGAAAGGGTGGAAGACACTGTTGGGTCTGTGAAACCTGATGTTGCCAATGGTATGAGGGCTTCTTCTGTCTCTTCGAGTATTTTTTGTTCTGACCCGAATTCTTTTGTTTTTTCTGATACTAAGGTGTCTGTTGTGCATGAAGCTATTTCTTATGTTCGTACTAATTCGAGTGATGGGACTGGGGATTCTCTTGGTGAGGCGATTGTTGAACCTGGAGAGGTTAACAATCCTAGCGTTAAAAGGTGGAAGAGGCTAGCTAGAGAGAAGATAAAAGTGGTTGTCTGGATGATAAGCTGGCTGGTTTGGATATGCGAGGTGCTGATTCTACTGTAGAGGAGGTTCAATAGAGGAAAATAGGTAAACATGTGGTCATTATTGGTCAGTCAACGGTGGTTGGTTCCCAGCACTGTTGACAACAATGAAACCCTTACTGTAGAATGTCTGGGGTTTGGGGAATCCTCGAACATTCCGGACCCTGCCTGAGCTTGTGGACAGAATAAACCCCTATTTGGTGTTTTTATCTGAATTTCGGCTGGATCGTGGTGGTGTTAATGGTGTTAGAGTGTGTTTGGGTTTCGAGAGTTGTTTTGCGGTTGATAGGATAGGTACTGGGGGCGACTTACTTTTGTTGTGGAAGGGAGGGCTTTTTGTTAATGTGCAATCTTTTAATGTATGTCATATTAATGTTGTTGTTACAAATTCTGATGGTTCTTGATGGCGGTTCTCTGGTTTTTACGGTGATCCAAAACAGGCTTCTAGGGTGCACTCTTGGTTGTTGTTGCATACACTTGGTGGTTTAAGCTCCTTGTCGTGGCTTATTAGAGGCGACTTCAATGAGATTTTGAGGGATGAAAAGAAGGAATGTGGTTCTTATAAAAGCTATAAGGTTATGACTAATTTTAGGGAGGCTGTCGATGAGTGTGGTCTTATCGATTTGGGTTTCAGGGGTAATCCTTATGCAACATGGGGCTAGTTTCATTTAGGAAAGATTGGATCGTGTTTTCAGCAATTCTTGCTGGAGATCGATGTTCCCTAGAGCCGTTGTTAAACATTTAGAGAGGGTGAGATCATATTACAGCTCGTTTCTTGTTTCTAATATCTGTTTGGGGAGGGACCAAAGGGATGAGACTGATTTTTGGTTTTTCATTTTCATTTCGAGGAAGCTTGTATAGGGGAGGAGGACTGCAAATATATTGTTGAGAATGCTTGGACGTTTGATTGCAGTAGGAATACTATTTTGAGTGCTAGAAATAGCTCCACAGCAATTGCGAGTAGGCTTTGTTGTTGGAATAAGGCTGAGAAAAAAGAGAGGGACGCTGAGCTTAAGGCTCTTAGGGAAGAGTTGAAGGTTTTGAAGTGTGGGGGCAGCAGTGTTATGAATAGGGTAAGGATTGTGGAGTCTAAAATTGACAGAATTTTGGAGCAAAAAGAGAGGTTTTGGAGACAGCGATCGAGGGCCTTATGGTTGAAGGTTGGCGACAGAGATACCGATTTTTTCCACTCTAAGGCGTCAGCTAGAAGGAAAAGGAACTGTATTTTGGGTTTGATGGATGAGCAGGGAATTTAGCAAGATAAAAATTGAAAGGATGGAGGAGGTTGGTACCAGTTCTTATAGTAGATTGTTTTGCTTTTCTTTTCCTTAGGGCTCTTTGGTGGAGGAGGTATGCAACACTTTCTATAAGAAGGTTTCTTCTGCAATGAATTCCATTCTGTTGAGCAGGTTTTTGAAAGCTGAGGTGCTGTTACTTTGAATCAAATGGCTCCTTTAAAAGCATCAGGTCCCGATGGTCTCTCTGTGCTTTTCTACCAAAAATATTGAGACATCGTGGGGCTTAAGGTTACAAAAGCAGTGTTGGTTGTGTTGAATGATGGTGCTGCATTTGATTCCATGAGCGAAACTGTTGTTGCCCTCATTCTGAAGGTCAAAACCCCGGCCAAAATTAACGACTACAGGCCGATTAGCTTCTGTAATGTCACGAACAAACTTGTGGCTAAGATGATTGCAAATAAACTGAAAATGGTGCTCAATGATATCATTTCTCCTAATCAGGGCGTGTTTGTCCTTAGGTGACTGCTTACGGACAACGTGGTGGTTGGTTTCGAACGCCTCCATGCTTTGAAAAATAAGAGATGTGGTAATGTGGGCTTAATTGCTTTGAAGCTCGACATGAGTAAGGCATA
Source organism: Xanthoceras sorbifolium (assembly GCA_003430845.1). Taxonomy (NCBI): domain Eukaryota; kingdom Viridiplantae; phylum Streptophyta; class Magnoliopsida; order Sapindales; family Sapindaceae; genus Xanthoceras; species Xanthoceras sorbifolium. Next base: position 24,452,800 of record CM010622.1, on the reverse strand, counting down.
TGACAAGGTCGAATAAAGTTTTCTGTGGAAGATGATCGAGTGTTTGGATTTCGAGGATGCTTGGATCAGATTGGTTATGAGATTTGTTTCCTCAAGTACATACGTCTTCTTATTGATAGTTTAACTAATACAAGTTTCGCACTCACAACCCCTTATACGTTGGGCCATTAATGAATTATTTTCTGATGGTTGGTTATTAGTAATTAAACTATCGATTGTGGTCAATAATAATTTTCACTATTATTTGATGCCTTCGTTTGAATTTATCCTGTAAAGTAAACTCTTGTCCAATTAAGTATAGGAGAAATTGCACTAAACTACCGTAATGATAAGTGAAATTGCACTTGACATATAAAAATATTTTAATTACATAAATTTTTATTTTTTTGACCAGTTAGATTAACGGTTAATCACCGTAGTTATTAAATGTTGTGGGAAAATGTCAACTGTTGCTCTTACGATAAATTTTATTAATATAGTAATTAATTAAGGGTTAATTGCACTAACATCCCCTGTTGAATAGCGTTATTGCACTCGCTGGCAAGTTTTCCATTTATTACACAAACATCCCCTCAATTTTGTTGACCGACGCATTGACCGATGTTTAAAAGTACAATGACCAAAATACCCTTACTCTGACTGATAAGTGCTTAAAAAAAGGTTGATAAGTGGATTGATAGGCTCATTGTCGTATAAAGTTAGCTTATCACTTCTTTATGTTGACAAAAATGACCTCATTTATTTTGAAAAATACCATTATCAAAATTTTGAATATTGACCATTGGATTAAAGTTTGAAATCTTGACCATTGAAATTTGTTAGACCGTTGAAGTTGCAACGGTCACCTGATGAATTGTCTGTATATATATGGGCAAATTTTTTTCAGCAAATAAAATTCCTTTCATTTGCTAGTTTCATCTCTTCACAATTTTTCATCTGTTCATTTGTTAGTTTCATCTCTTCACAATTTTTCATCTGTTCTTACAAATTTGTATTGTCTTCATTTATTCAATTTTTTGTCTTGCAAATTATTTTTTTTTTTTATATTATTGTATGCAGATATGGAATCTTCAGTCAATAGCAGTGAAGTTAATGGTAAGTTGATAAAATTCAAGAACAGACAGTTTAAATGTGGTAAAAAGGCTGGTGTTAGAATTTCAGAATCAAAAACAAATCCATCCAAGTTATATTTTTTCTGTGAGAAAGGGAAATGCAATTATTACTCATTTTGGTGTCCCGATGAAGATGAATTTACAACAATGGAAGCTGATGAAGTTCAAAATGCATTGCACAAGTCAGGTGTTAAAGGAGAGATAAATCATGCTCTAACAACATTGACTGAAGACATGAAATTGGTTATTACGTGCTTGGAAAAAAATAGAAAAGCAAAATCAAAAGATTCAGGACAGCAACAACAATGTGAAACAATTACAAATTCTGAATTTAGTTTTCACCTTTTTTTTTGTGTTTGCTGTGACAATGTCTAGTGTAATACTTATTCTATCTAGCAAATAAAATTGCATACATTGGTAAAAACTCATGAGCATAAATATTATGTATTAATATGTAACATGATATGCTGCACATGTACAAAGCCTTACATAATATTTTTTATCGGCCTTGTACAATTATCAGCATACATTTTAGTAATCAAAAGCATTAAACCTTTGGTACCCATATGTACCCAATGCTGTATGAACAAAAATCCCAAAAACTCTTTCCCCATCAATAAAAACAGTGTGGCCCTATTATCTGTATGTTTAACTACCAATTGTACCACCCAAAGAGATACAACTACCCTTTGTACCAAAACTACCCTTCGAAACACAAAAACAGAGTAATCTTCCTTCCCTGTAACCACAAAAACTGCTTCAAACCAACCACAAATACTTAAAGCAGTCAGATCTAACCCACCCAATCATGCAAAGTAAGCAAAATATGGACAAACCAATGTTCAAATGTAAAACTAAAACGACAACATACAAATAAAATACTTAAAATAAAGTTCAGTTTAGTACTAAAGTCAATCGGCTTAGAACGGTCCATTCCAGTCAACATCCAACCCGGGCACATTCCCTATTGCAAGAAATAATAAAAAATTCAGTATTTACTAAACATTAGGACTGGAAACATACTTGTAAGGTATAAACAGTGAGTAATACCTCGATTAATAGAAGTTCTTGTAACTTGCTCTGATTGGGAAGCAGGCTGACTGGCATGCAAGGGTGCAGTTTGGCTAACTTGTTGGGAACTTGGACCCACAACAACATTTGATGAGCCTCCAACTGCTATATTGTTGGTGGAACTTACTGTGACAATCTTTAAAAAAAAAAAAAATGGATTGCAAGTTAGACTATATTATAATTATCAAAAACAATAAAACAAAAAATATATTACAATTTTATTTCGGTTGAGAGCTGATTTTGAGCTTCCAGCAACCCCAATTTTTTGTCTTCTTTGACCCTGCATACAAGACAGAATCATTAAGTAATTAAAAACTGCACAATATGTTTTTGTTACTTGTATATTATAAATTGTACATACCTTGACAGTTTTTGTTGATGTACTACCTACTCTACCTTCACAAGTCCTAATATTATGGCCAAATTCCCCACAGCCCTTGCACCGTACAACAGCACTTTTTTTATGCTTCGGTCCTTCATCAGTCCCCCTCTTTCTATTTTTCTTTGGCCTTTCAGGCATCCGCTTCTTCTCTGGTGGCAGCACAATACTGGGATTATCATCATCAGGCCACAGGGACTGGTCTGGGATAGGGGTTATGGCATGAGAGTAAGTCTTCAAGTAATACTCTTTTGTGAGGTATTATCATTTAATTTATCTGTTGTGAGCAATTGATAATTTGTAATAATTAATTAAAAATGATTGTATTCTATGAAAATGGGTTTTATATCTGGTTTAACCTCCAATTCTCATGCACTAGCAGTAGCACTACCACTAGTCATTATATTAATCCATTAATTAATTTCCAAACTAGTACGTAATTCTATGTTCTAATGTAAGTTCCATCTTCCATATATTACAATCCAAGACATTGATTATTTTATAACTACGTGTGATCTTAGGTGTTTTCTTCATGGTTATAATGCTGTGTGTTTCTGGAATTGATTTGTCTGTTACGATAGAATTTTACTATTTTTTTTAAATAATTATTAAGGAAACTAAAATATTAAAGGAAACAAGATATTAAGGGCAGTTTTGATATTTTGTCCAAGTGGTTTGGTTTACAGATAATTTGGATAGAAATCAACTAACAGTAAATAATCTTAAGGTTTGTTTTTGTTTTATCTGAAAACTAAATAAGTCTGAATTTTTCTAAAGACTGAAACTTGAAATTTAAATGACATATTTAGTTTTTCCTTTTAACTACTGAATAAAAGTGTTAACTTTTTTTAAAAAAAAAATAGAAATATTTAAATAAAGATAAATTTTAAAATATATTGGAAAGCTGGAAAGACTTGGCCCAAAGGAGAGCCCTCTCAGGTCCCCCAGATCACTTTTCAGACCTAGGTGATGACTTCAGCACGCAATGCACCATAGGCAACTGAAGTTCTATAAATCATCCCTTTATGATACGAACCCCGTCAACTTGTGACAAACCCGTAACAAGGTTACTGTCTAGGACCGTTCTACTTTTAGGTTTAGGATGGAAACCGCGACCCAACACCTATAGAGAAGGTGCGAACCTTGATATTAGGAGGACGCTACAATCAAGGATGGAAACTTGATTGATAAGTCAAGATACGAACGCCACAGAGTAATTTGATAAGTTCGTAAATTCTTCAAAGAACCCAAGAGAGATTTTAACTCACATTTCTATATTGAAATTCATCTCTGCTTTTATATTAAATGACTTACAAATGAGTTTAAATAGAAAATGAAATGTCTTGGAACAACCCTCAAAGCATGGGAAACGAAAACAAGTAAAGTAATGTGTGATTTTGTTGACTAAAAAGCTTTGAACTCAATAAAAACGTGCAACACAATTGTCAAAGGAAGATAATAAATTTTACTCGCTCGCGGTGAAAAACGCCATTTCGGGCAGTAAGCATCTCGACCAGTCACCGCGACCACAGGTCGCGATGGCTTGCTCGCAATGAAAATGGCAAAACCTGGCAGTGAGCATTGCGACCAGCCACCGCGACCACAGGTCGCGATGGACTGCTCGCGATGAAATTGTCAAAAACGGGCAGAGAGTAACGCGACCACTCGCGCGACCAAGGCGCGCTCGCGAGGAAGGCGGTGCGCGCACTCCAGTGAGCATCGCGACCTGGTGGCGCGACCACAGGTCACGACGACGGTCGCGGTAGCGAAAAAAATATAAAAAAAAGAAGAAGCTTCTCGCAGAAGCGAGAAAACACACACAGAAACCAGGACAGCGAGAAAGAGAGAGAAAAGGCCGAGAAAAAAGAAAGAAAAGAGAAGAAAAAGAAAGAAGAAGAAAGAAAAGAAAGAAGAAGAAGAAGAAGGAGAGAGAAGAGAAAAGGAAGGGTAGGTAAAAAGGAAAGACGAAACCGTAGAACCGCAATTTCTCGAAACGAAAACGGATTCCAGGAAGGTGTACTCTCGTTTTCAAAATCGTTTCGAGAAGTAGTTCGTTTACTTTTTCGTTTTATTTTTCGATTTCGTTTCTCGTTTATGTTTTCGTTTTCGATTTCGTTAAAAGATTTCGATTTCGATTTTTGTATGAAAAGTGTTTGCTTATAAGAAAAATTGATGATTGATGTCTTTATTGTTGATTTTGGACTGATTTTGTGATAGATCGTATTTCGATTTGGTTTTCGAATATTTCGACTGTTATGATTTGTGAAAAATACTGCTCGCAGGACTATTGTTTATGATTTGTACTATATTGTGATTACTTGAAAATTTGTTTATTGTAACGGCCCTAGGATACTTAGACATAGAAATGGATATAGGAGGTTGGTATACCAGCTGGGTTTTACTGAGCAGTACTGCGCCGTTATTATTGTGTGATTGTTGTTGCGGGGCAATCTCGGACAATCACACCGATTTTAGTGATCGTTGTTGCGGGGCAATCTCGGACGATCACAATGATACTAGTGATTGTTGTTGCGGGGCAATCTCGGACAATCACGTTGATATCAGTGACTGTTGTTGCGGGGCAACCCCGGACGTCACATTGACCCATATTCCAGTCCTAGAATGTTTAGTATTCTAGTGGGCCAGAAATGATTTGAATTGAAACTGAACTGAATGATTTGATGGATTGAATTCATATGTTGATTTCATTATTAATTTAATTGTTTTGAAAGTGATTTAGAAATGAAATTCATATTGTGGTTTATTGCTTCTTTAAAGAACAATTATATTGTGAGTTATTTAATTGAGTTTTTAGTACACCCACTAAGCTTTATGCTTAGCGCGTTAGTTTTGTGTCTAACGCGTAGGTACCAGGAATCCAGAAGAGCCTAAGGACTGAAGGAAGAACGAGTTGCAGACCGAGTCACAGAGATTGTACAGTTGGGTAGCTATATTTTGTTATGTGTATATATATTCTGGAAGCATGCATATACAGGGAATTTGTAAATACGTTTTGTAAAATGTTTTGTAATTAATTAGTTTATGATTTATGTCCTTTATTATTAAAAATATTTGTAACTATTAAAGTCTGTTTTGTTTTATTTTATAAACTGTTTTGATAAGTCGCACTAAACGGCAGAGTGCGCAACTGTTTGAAACTGTATAGAAGTGTTGTTGAGAATTGTATTGGAATTGTTTTGTGTAAAAGCAGGGTTTTGGAAAGTCCGAAAAACAAACGAAACTCTGCCGAATTTTTGTAAAAAGTTTATTTATTGTTATGGGCTCACAATGATTTTGAAATGTAAAATGAAGTTTTGAAAAGTTTTGAAAGTCCGTGTAGCGCTCCCCGGGTCGGTCCGGCCGGGTCGGGTCGGGGGGTGCGACAACAATTGTCAAAGTAGAATGCTTTTGGACACTATGAAATAACCGACCATATCTTCCTCGCATGGCCTCCAAATTGAAAGTTGAAGATAAGATCATGAGTTTTGAAAAGTCCTACTCACACGCCTCCAGAAACCTACCCGTTCAAACGTTATGAATTTCCAAAGTTATCCCTACGAATCAGCAAGTTGCATCTTCCTTAACTTGAATTACATTCACTAAGGTTGGGCCCTCCTTGTGCAAGTCCATTCCTTCAATGAGCTTCCATGAACATGCCTGAACCCAATCACTTGAATTAGCTCACTCAACGCATTTTTGAACTTCTTAGCATGTGCTCTTGTAATTGGCCCAACGGGAACTTGAATTGGATCTGCATTCCATGCCTTTGTGCTAGATAAGTCTTCATCACCTTAGCTACCAAACCACCCCCTTGGGAGAAGAAAGGAAGGATTTGGAAGAAATCGAAAGTGAGCCGAAACCCATAAAAGCGTAAAATGAGGAACAGCTGTAAAATCCTGCATAGATAGTGACGTGTCACCTTTGATCAAGGTCTGAGCAGGTTGCAACCTGTTTTCTTGGACTGCAGAACTGAGTAGATAGTGACTCTACACCTTTGGTCACAGGTCTACATAGACAACGACATTTCACCTCAGGTTACCAATTGTACAGATCTAGTGGTACGAACTAATCAAAATAGTTCCCTTGGAAGGAACGTCAGACGCAATCCCCTGAGACCAAATGGAAATTTGACAAGGAGATGTGTAAGCATAGGGTGAGTGTTGACAAGGAGAGGTGGTTAAGATGGTGGAGAGCGATTTATGTGTGGAGATGGATTAAGACACAAAACTGGATCTGTAGAAAATAAATTTTGAGCTGTAGAAACAAACTGATTTTGAGGAGCGGAAACGGATTGATTTTGAGGGGCAGAAAGAGGCTGATTTTGAGATAATGTAGAAGAAGATCTAGGCAGCACTGAAGATGAATCTACACCATACTTAGGAAAAGAAAATTTAAGACAATTTGAGACAGTAGAGAAAGGCAAACTGGACTGAGAGGATTAAGAATGATTGGACTGAAATTGAGTAGAGTAAGGAAACTCAATTTCATTGAACAAAACATGCCTAGAAATATACACCTTTCCCGAACTTAAACATTTGTATCCCTTATGTTGATCACAATAACCAAGAAACAAGCATTTGATTGAGTGAAAATCAAATTTATGGTTATTATAGGGTCTACTGTGAGGAAAACATGAACAATCAAACACTTTAAGAGCAAGATAATTTGGTTGCTTTTTATATAGCACAAAGAATGGTGAAATATGGTTAAGAACAGCTGTAGGAAGTCTGTTTATGGTATAGACAGTTGTATGAAAAGCTTCCCACAAAAAATGTAAAGGAAGATTTGCTTGAGCAAAAAAAGTGAGACATACTTCAACTATGCTTCTATGTTTTCGTTCAGCTAAGCCATTATGTTCATGAATGTAAGGACATGAAAATTGATGCAAGATACCATGATCAACTAGACAAGACTATAAGGCTCTCAACTCCCTTCCATTGTCACTTTGAAGACATTTCAATTTTTAAATATTTTTAACTTTTAATAAAATTTATCATATTTATTTTTTATTTAATATTTTTTTATAAATAATTTAAGTTTAACAACATATAACAATTTCTTATTGGATTATCTAAAAGGTCAAATTGTTCAAATGAAATAGGTTAAACTTCTATAGTATTTTTATTTTATTTTTAATAAATTTAATCATATTTATTTTATTATTTAATCTTTTTTAAGTGTTTTTAAAAAAGTTAAATTTTTATAACGTATATAAATTTTTATTGGACTGTGAAATATAAAAGTTGTTAAAAAGTTAAAAGGTAAAAGTATTATTCTAATTTAATAATTTAATAAAAAAAATATATAATGATCAACTTAGACTCTATGTCAGATTTGATAGTTGAAATGTTTTAGCTATAGAGATTAAATTAATGTATTTTGAAAAAAATTAGGGACCATATGAGTTGAGAAGATAAAAACAGATCAAAAAGTGATATGTTAAAATACATTAGGGACCAAATTGGTAATCATCTGAAATACTCTATTGTAGTTTAAGTAAAAGTGCGATTTTATTGCAATATGACCAAATATCAAGGTATTATATTATATATATATATATATATATGGAGGGATCGGGAGACTCATTTCTTTTACACATTTTTTGACTCAATTTTGTACCCATTAGATCTCTTATATTTGAATAGCTAGGATTTAATAAATTTATATCATTTTTTTCCTTTCTCCATCATTAGTTTATTTTATATTCTCTTTCCTCTGTTTTTAAATTTTCTTTCGTAAAATATTATCAATTGGATTCTATTTATCTTTCCTACAATTTCTTCTTTAATTTTATTATTTTTTTCTTCCACAATTATTAAATACTCACCTAGTAAAAAAAAATTCCACCATTTATTTATTTCATTTAATATTATTCAAAAAAAAGGGGAAAAAATTGATGTACATTATGATGAAAAGTGATGTATTATTTCTTCCTTAATTATATTTAAGTGTAACGATAAATATATTATTTTTTTATTAAAAAAGGTTAATAGTAACTATGTAATTAAGTGTTTCAAAATATTAATAATTAAGGTCACTGTTAATATAAATAATAAAAGAGTCTACCTCTATGGTCAAAATATTAATAATTAAGGTCACTGTTTATGGTAAAAAAGGTTAATAGTAACTATCTTTCCTCTTTATAAAAATCTGGTCCTACAGATAAAAATTTTAAAACAATTATATCTTTAGGGGTCATGGTAGGATTGTAAATGTAGCAATCCTTCACTCCTTGCTGTATCCATTTTGGCAGTTGAGAGAGCTCTGCAAAATCTGGTGGACTGGTATAAATGGAATTTAAGGCTCCAAAATTAAACTAGTATTGAATCTCTTCAGGAGATGAATCTTGGAGAAAATTAATTCTAGGATAAATTCCAGAATAATCTACATATCGATTATCATTATTTGAGAGACTGTAAAGCCTTCTCATTATCATAATTTGTTCCATAAAAGGATCTGAAATATCTGCAACATTGGGAATATTGAGTTGAATTCTTTTCCCTTTATCTTTTTGTGGCCTTAATTCAATATCCACGGAGGATGAGGATGATGAATCAGTCACCTTCTCAGTGGTTTCCTTTTTGGAGATATCTGTGCTTGATGGAGAGGTTTTTTGTCTTACCTCTATCTTCTCAAATAATTGAAAAACTCTGTTGTTCAATAATTCATATTTTCCAACATGTCTTTCAATCATTTGGCTTTCCTTTGCATTACTAGGAAGCTTGGCAATATCAATCAGATCAGAGATATTTTCTCTTATCGACAGAACTTCTTATTCCATATCTTTCAAATGACTAAGAATTTCAGTCATTGTTTGAGTCATCTCTTATGAGAAAATCTGCTAATACATTTTTATCAGATTTAATAATTTCAATATCAAAATCATATTCAACAAGTAACATTTGCCATCTAATTAATCTTTTAACTTCTGGTCTACTAGGTAGCAAATTTTTAATAAATGATTTTACTTGTGTATTATCAGTTCGTAATAAAAATCTTTTTGGTAATAAAAAATAATAAAACTTTTTGCAGCTTTTAACTACAGCTAATAATTCTTTTTCATTTATATGGTATCTTGTTTCAACATTTGCAAATGTTCCAGAACAATATTTACAAACTGTTTCTCCTATCTTTTCATGGGCTTCATTATAATCTTCTTTTTTTAATACTCCACTCCAATATCTTTCAGAAACATCAGTTTCTAAAATAAGATTATTAGTTTCTTTAGGTAATTGTAATTTTGGTAATGTTTTACACATTTCTTTTATCTGTTTAACTTGTTGTTCTAATAAGGGATCAAATTGAAGAACTTTATCTTTCTTAATTAAATCTTGAAAGGGTTTTCGTAAACTTGCTAAATTTGCTATGAAATCTGAAGCATAGTTTAACACTCCTTAAAAAACTCTGAACTTGTTTTTTATCTGTTAATTTATTAGGAAAACTACTAATCTTTTCCAATATATGTTTTTGTAATTTAATTCCTTTATTATCTATTTCCATTCCTAAAAATTCTATTTGATTTTGAAATATCTTAGATTTCTTTTCTGATAAAGCTAATCCATTTTGAAGACAAAGATTAATAAAAATATCTAGATGTTTTAAATGTGTATGAAAATTATCAGAGAGAACTAAAATATCATCTACATAAACAAATATGAAATCATAAGATTTAAAAATATTATCCATTTTTCTGTTAAATATTTGTGGTGCATTCTTTAGTCCAAAAGACATTACTAACCATTCATATTGACCTTGTGGAGTCGAGAATGCTGTATATGCTATATTATCTGGGTGCAACCTAATTTGCCAAAATCCACTTTTACAATCAAATTTAGAAAATATTTTTATTTATTTCTTGTTTTATTTATTAAACTTTCTTTATGAGGTAAAAAATATCCATCAAATACTGTATTACTATTAAGTCTTTTATAATTTATCACCATTCTAGCTTTTCCTCTAACTATCTCTGCATGTCTTCTAACAATAAATGCTGGTGAGCTATGTGCTGATAAACTAGGTCTAATAAATTTTAATTGTAATAATTCATCGAGTTGTTGATTAAATTCTTTTTTATCTTCTGGATTATATCTCATAGGTCTTTCTCTAATGATTTTATTTTTATCTATCATTTCTAACTTAGCCATAATTTAATTTTTATCCCAAAATTCTAATGTATTTTCAGTAAAACATTGTTTTAATATGCTCTTTATACCTTTGATATCCATATCTAATGTTTTTAATTGTAATTGAAATTTTATTAATGGGTTTCCTTTAGTAAAAATCGATTTTTCTTTGTATCCAAGATCACCACGCTGGGCTGTGCGAGGAATAAAGGAAATAGGAAAAGGCTTGGCATAAGCAGTTTTCAGTCTTTTAACGGTTATCAAATGATGACAAGGAGTTCTAAATAGTATCTGACTAGTAAGAGTATCAAATGTAATCTTATGAAATAATTGGAGAAAATTATTTTCTATGAGTATATCACATCCTGTATTATGAAAATAAAATGGTGGACATTTTATTAAATATTGTCCTAGTAAGATTATAGGTTTTTCTATACCTTTATTGATTTCTATAACATTATTAGAAATATCCCTTCCTCGGATTATTGGTAACTCTTGGTGGTACTTTTCAGGAAAACATTGAGGTTTACTCAAACATGATCCTGATCCACTATCTATATAAACAGCAAAATATTCCGCTTTGTAATCTTTATACGTTAATCCTATTGGTATGTATATACTGTATGGGCTTGTCATTTTGGTATATAAATTAATTTTCCATTATAATTTATCTTTAATCTATAAGATGTTATCTGGTATAGTTTAACCATTTCTAAAAATGTTAATCCTAACATTATTTCTAAAGAATCATTTAATCCTTCCTTTTCTATAAGTAATCTTAAGGGAATTATCTCATTTCCAAATCTTAATAGAGTTTTTATGGCTTCATTTATCTCATGCAAATCTCCATTGAAATTTGTATATTGATGTGGATTATCTAGTTTGTATATTTGCAAATTATTACATAAAGTAGAACTAATATAATTTCCATTAGCTCCTCTATCAATTAAACCATTAACAGATTGAAAATATGTGCCATTATAATATTCACCTTGTAATTTATAGTTTTTTAAATTATCATTTTTTGCTATTATACTCCTAAAATGCCTCTGATGATAGGATGTAATATTCAATACTATTATGGAAAGATTAAAAGAAAATATAAAAAACGAAAACAGTATGAGAAAAGAAGATATTTTAAACCCTTTACAAGAAAATCTAGATATTACAAGAAAAACGGTTATAGGAAAGCTCCAAAAGTAACTTATAAAAGAAATAAAAAACCCTTTACAAAAGAATGTAGATGTTAATAATTTGAATTTTTATAACACATATCAATTTTTTATTCAACTATCAAAATATGTAAAATAGTTAAAATGTAAAAAGTTGGAGAGTAAAATTATCTTGCTAATTTAATAAAAAAGAAAATATGGTTAATTTATAAGTTATGTCATGTTTGATCGTCAAAATTTTGATTATAGGAACTAAATTGATATATTTTGAAAATAGTAGGGACTATATGAATTAAAAAACTAAAAATATATCAAAAAATAATATTTTTAAATATATTAGGGACCAAATTGATAGTTATCTAAGATACTTGGTTGTAGTTTAAAAAAAATGCAATTTCATTACAATATGACCAAATCTCAGGACATTCCATTATAATTTACTCCCAAAAAAATTCTTCAAGAAAATTACTAATAAGGGCCTAAGCGAAAACCTATCTGACTGTTAACAAATAGATATTCAATTACTGTTTCACTTTATTTATAGATCAAACTTAAAGACGAAAAATATAGTATTATCTACCTTTACGATGATAATGAAGAAAGTGATCATTTTTATTATAAAATTTTCTCTTTTTTTTTTATATCTAAAAGATCATTAAGTCTATGCACTGAAAATATAGATATTCTATAAATTCGAAATACAATTAACATTAAAAATTTGGAAACATGATTAATTGAGGGGCAAAAAAACATTTTTAGTACCATTTTGGAGTGTAAATGAAGAAAGAAAATCCAAGCCTGATTAATAATTTTGTATATTTAAGAGTAATACCAGGCATTTTAACTTTAATATTTTATAAATATTTTTTTAGATATTAAATTATTTATAATAAAATTTGGATTTTAAAATTACAGTCAAGGGTGCAGTTATTAACCATGTGTTTATGTCATCATATAAATAGTTTGATAATAACTATGCTTCTCAAACAAATTAAAATTCCGAATTTAACTCTTAACAATTCATTTGGGAAAATTATCTGCACAGCACATCATAAACTATTAATTTGAAATAATTGTTGGGTACACATTTATTTATCCTTAGGGTGCGTTTATTAATTGGGAATTCTAACGGGTGAAAAATCATTTAATTCCTATTTTGTGATTACAGATTCATGAATCAATTGATTCCATTTGCGAAAGAACTTGATTTTTTTTTTTTAATTCTCGATTAGTAAATGTATCCAATCATTTACACTTTTCAGTCAGAATTAAAAGTAAATTGATAGTTTTTGAAGTTGAAATTAAGATTAAGTTACAAAATTTACAAGCAAATTAAGTTATAAATTTTAACTTATATAGTGTCTACTTAGTAAAATTGGTTTTTAGGTTAGTTTTTCTTCAATGAAATACACAAACAGGACCACATACAGAAAATAATGAAGAGAAGTGTGGAAGCAAATTCCATAACCTAATCTGTCCATGGTCTCCTCCTTCAGTTTTATCTATTCACTAGATTAATATGATATATTTAAGTGTCCATGAGTATATTATTCTCTAATGTGGCTCGAAAGTAAAAATATTTATTCAGTCTGATAATGATCCACATTCGAATCGTTAGTACCGTAATTAGTATGTTAAAAAAAAAAAAATTATCCCGAGTATGGAATAAAGTGGCTCAACTAATTATATTTCAACATTTTGATTGAGGGAGAGAAATTTTTTTTACTGTTTAAGGAAGTAAATATAAGTTTTGATATAAATATTGGGTGAATCCGATTAACTCTGTCGCTTTCGCCATTTGAATTCACAGTGAAATTTGAAATTTAATTAATTTTATTATCCCAAAAATATCAAAATTTGTTTAAGTTATTCCTTTATTTATTTATTATTATATTTTCTTTCCTTATACATTAATTTTAAAAATGTGGCCCATAGTTAACATAGGCCCATATTCCCAGAACCCAAGATCCAGCAGATCGAATCATAACCAACGGCTATCAAATCCCTTTAAAAAGGAAACAGTTCCCAAGGTTGTGTTTGGTATGTGGACGGAATATGAGAGGATATGACAGCTGTTTCGTATTATATTTAGTATATTTAGAATAGAACTATATATTATACTGTTGACCAGAGTACGCTTCTTATCATATATAATATTTATTACAATATATTAGTGATAAATTAGACATAATAGAATATAATTTTACTATTTTTATTAAATAAATTTTTTTATATAATATAATTAATAATTTTTATTAAATATAATCCATAGCAAAAGAATATAAAATTCCTATTAAAATATAATCCCTAACAAATAAGTTAAGCATTAAAAATATATTTTTATTAATTTAATACAAGAAAAATATGAAATTTTTATATTTTAATAAAATAGCAAATGTAGCAGTATATTAATGGAATTACCATTTTATCATATACTCGAATAATTTACATGTGAAGGCTGTTATGAGATAGATTAACATAATAAATTGTAATCAATCAATCAAAATTCACACACAAGTTAGATAAGTTTTATAAAATATATCCGAAATTTCCCATTAATTTGGCCGAGAAGTTTCTGACATGTTTACAATTCAAACAAAATAAAAATTTGTAACATGATAAAAATCCAACCAAATTTAAGTTTCAATAATGTTCACAGAATCACGTATGAAAATGTTTACTCCTCTAGAATTGCCTTCACGAAATCGGGCTTGTACGAGTCATCCAAGCCTTTCCAAATATGCAACAGGTTTGGTGTGTTCCCAAAATACATGGCAACACGTACCACTTGCGAACAATTAAGACCCATACCCTCTAGCTCAGCCCCTAAACGGGTCATTGCATCCCTTCCCGTAATAGCCTCGATCAACTTAGCAATATCCTCAGATGCCCTTTCCATGCTTTTTCCAAAAACATTGGTGATGTCTGCTACAGCTGAATTCATATTCCTCTTTCTCTTTCGCTTTGATGTTTGTTCTAAATTTGGAGTAGAGGAAGCAGAAGAAACATTTGAAAGAGCTGACATAGGCTGAGTGAAAGAAGCTTCTAATTCATCATTTTCCACTCTATTGTATTCAATTAAATAAACAAGAACAGCAGCAAAACACACAATCATGTGTACGTAAAGCCTCCATGCTCTAATGAGTATTATGAATTGATTGTCATGTTCATCCATAGCTTCACAATGTACAAATCAAACAAAGCAATCGAATATTCAGTCAAAATGGATATAAATAGTTAAACTTCTTAACAAGATTAGTCAAACTTCCTTATTATACGATAAAACAGAACAATAACCTTGTAAATCAAGGGGTTATTTGTTACTGTTGGATATTTAAATTTCTCTTCACAACTGTAGTATTCAAAATTTTTAAAGTTCCATTCTTACAATTCACAAAGGATGGAAATGTATAAAATCTAACCGAAAATTAATAAATTAGTTAAATCGAAAGTAAAATATTGTCACATATTCGGACCAAAAAGATAAAACAAAAATGATTTTTTTTTTTTTATAATCAGATTTCGACAAATCCTCAATGCCAATCTAAAAAAAAAAAATCCTAACTTGGAAATTTTTTAAAGGAATAGCAAATATAGCAACAAGAACAAATATGAGAACTAATTGAATACAAAATTCTCTTTTCTTTTTTTAAAATTTTTTTAGCAAGTTAAGTAACTAAAATATATATCTCCAAAAAAAAACACAATGCTATTTGATTTTCTGTTTGGTAGGTAAGAAAATATGAGAAAATAAAATAAATCGAAATTAAATTCCACAACAACCACTTCACACCAAAAAGACTCTGCCGAGAAAAAAAAATTAAAGAAAACAATGTACACAAGTCAATGCACAATCAACAATCACAACATATTTCTACAAATAAATACAAAATACAAGCACAAAAAAAAATTCCATAAATTAAAACTAAATTAATAAACAAAAAGTTTCAAAGAAAAAATGAAGACTTACCGATTGCGAGTTTGAATTTGATCAGCCAAAAATCAACCAAGGAACTGTATGAAACCGCAGCAATACAAAGATCTGATGACAAAGGACATGGATTTTTTTTTAGAGAGAAAATTTAAAAAAAAAAAAAAAACGTTGTGTTTGAAAATAGATGGAAGGGTTTTTCTCTTCAATAATGCAAAGGGTTTTTCTCTTCAACAATCAACAGATAACAATAGCCAATTAGACAATCTTTGGCTTAATCACAAACCGGGTCGCACAAGCCAAATCAGGTTCTGGAAAAAAAAAACCCGGCAGGAATTGACTCGGACGACTTCCCAGTTACCTCGCCGTGGCTGGTTTTGGTTCTCTGCCGCTAGTCGACCTACATCCGCACCGAACTGCCGCTTCTTTCTCTCTCCTATTCTCTTTCTCCCTTCTTCTCTCCTTTCTCTTTAAATTCGCCCCGTCCCTGGTCACCGGTCTGTGTCCCTTGTCGCCGGCGATCTTATCTCTCTTGATTTTTCCTCGATACAAGTTTTGAAACTAAGGGTTTCTATCTCTAGAAATCATCAAATCAGTTGAGTCCAACTCAAAACCCCCCTTATACATTGGACCATTAATGAATTATTTTATGATTGTTGGCTATTAGTAATTAAACTATTTGTGGTCAAAAACAATTTTCATTATTGTTTGATGCCTCCTTTTGAATTTACCCCGTAAAGTAAACTCTTGTCCAATTAAATATAGGAGAAATTGCACTGAATCGCCCTAATAATAAGTGAAATTGCACTTGACATAAATGTTCATTTTTTTTACCATTTGATTAACGGTTAATCACCTATAGTTATTGACTGTTGTGGGAAAATATCAGTTTTGCCTTTGAGATAAATTTTATGAATATATTAATTAGTTAAAGAGTTAACTGCATTAACTTCTTCAGGTCATGCTGTTAATGTTTCTTATCAAAAATAACTGAAGACTCGATAGTAACCTTAAAATATTTTATAATTTAAAAAATAAAAAGAAGAAATTACAGCGAATCTATCTGAAATTTATCATTTTACAGACGGAAACTATTTTATAAAAAATTGATAGCGAACTCTTATATTGTTACCGTTGACCGTTAAAGATAATCGTTGACCGTTTTAAAAGTTTAAAAAGATCAAAATACCCCTAATTAAAAAAGGACAAATTCCAGCGAACTTACCTGAGGTTTGCCATTTTACAGGTAGAAGCAACTTTATAAAAAATTGACAGCGAACCCCCCTGTTGTTACCGTTTACCATTAACCGTTTTAAAAGTTCAAAAAGATCAAAATACCCCTAATTAAAAAAATTAAAAATTTTAAAAATAAAGGGTGAATTGCACTAAAATTTCTCTTTTTTTAAAAAAAAAAATTTAATGGATCTCCATTGTTCATGATGGACGATGGAAATCATATTAAAAAAAAAAAAATTTGGTTAGATGGAGATGGAGATGGAGATCCAATCTTCAAATTGGATCTCGATCGTCCATCAGGATGAACGGTGAAG